>CM076573.1:274915496-275319867 GCA_034641835.2 Pinus albicaulis
CGCCCCTATAACAGCAAACACAACGAGACACATAGATGATACAAATGAGACAATGGTAAAAAAAGGTAACAAGCCCAAAACTTGTTGCGGTCTGCGAACCAATATATTTATAAGAAAAATTTTGGCCGAATTATTTTCAAAAGTCTGGTCGAACTAATAGTTTGGCCGAATAATTAGTTCAGCCAAAATTTTGTTACTAGTTTTCCCATCTCCGGCCAAAAATCTATTTACCCACGTCGTCAATACGCCGTGAATTTAAATGATAGAATTAATTCGACCAAATTAATTTCCAAACTTCGGCCAAAGTTTCAAACAGTTTGACCGAACTTTTATAAAATTTCAAACGAAGGGTTGGGAAAATGAAATTTGTGACTGCGTTTCTCATGAAACTGTAACTCACCTTCGTAATTTCACCCCCATGTACGATAAGCTTCTTTATTTCCATTGCTTGTAATTTGTATTTTACTTAAGCTCGGAATCACATTGGTCTCATAGTAGGCTTCTACTTGTTCAGACTAAATTAGTGATTTAAAGTACAAAATAATTGCTAAATATCTCAATATTCAAAGGATAAAAATATGATTTCATATTTTCTTAAATAAAATGATAAAGAAATCAAAATTCTTAGATAAAAAATCAAGTTTCCTATCTGAGAAAAATGTTAAATTGGACAATCCATTCATAAATTTAATGAAGAGATAGAATTTTCTTTGTTAGCAAGCTTAGCCTCTAAAGCATTAATTATTTATTTGTAAATAATCAAAGAAGGATTAGATGTAGATCATATTCATAATTTTATAGAATTATTAGAAATAATTCAAAAAGAATTTAAATTTTTTGAAGTAAATGACAAATGGAAGACCTCATAGATAGTAAAGCTAGAAGCACAAACTCAAAAAAGAAATGCACTAATAGAGAATTCTCATTCAATATTGGCTTTGAAAGATAAATTCATAGCAAAGGCTAATCATAAATTGAGCTCGAAGAGATTAAGAAGAAACTTGATCACAAAACCTTTGCAAAGACATATTTAGTTGGAGTTGAACACTAAATTGGCAACGAATTATGGTTGCTACAAAAAAAGATCAAATGCAATTTCAATGTGTGTTAGGACTAATATGTACGAAAGATAGCAGAAACCATAAACCAAGAAAACTCCAAAAATGATGCATGTATAAGCTTATATTGTTCGATAGTAGGAAAGTGTCCCTTTTGCCACACTAATACATTCTCAGGGCAATTGTAGCAATATGTTATAAATTTGCAGAAAGGAAAAGAGCATATTAATGTATTCTATTAATTGGTATGCTGTAGAACAGTCATTTCAACCCATGAAAGGTTCCAACCATGCATGCTTTCCACTTTATTAACAAGGTTGCACACGATACATCATTTAAATTAATTTTTTTTTTATGTGCATTCTTTTGTTTTTATTTTTGTTGGTTCTAGACCTATACTTTTCCATTGATGGTGCTCCCTGCAGAATGAAAATGATCCCAAAAAATAGATTTTGTTTCTTTAAAAAGAGTTTATTTTCCATTTGCATTTTAAACTATTTTTTTCATCTTTGTGGTATGCTTTTATATTATTAGCGAAATTAATTACATGCAATAGAGAGCCTAAAGCATTACTCTTATTTTTGACATAATCTTTTCAACCACAAGGTAGTAAACGAGGCCTTTTTCATTTTTTTCATGGTTGCATCTAGAAATTGAAAGGACACGGTAACATAAGATATGGAAACTATGATTACTAGTAATACAGGTGTTGTAATGCACAACACCATTTATCACTCACTCTGATTAATGGAATTACTATTGATTGATCTGAGTATGAAGCCCATAAGTATCCATAGATAAAATTTGTGTTCATAAAGGTTAGATATGTCTATGATTACCATTACTGAGTTGTAACATGTACAAAAGGTGGTATAAGTGATATGTATAGGGTAAAATAATTACACCTAAGCTCTAAGATGAGCTACTTACAGCTTGTATCAATATGAAGTAATATGCAAATACTGATGATTACACTCTTCATATTATAACTAGTAATCAATACTAAGAAAATGACTGGAAATATAGATATCAGTGAATACAATAAGCTGAATATGACTTAGTACTACCACTTTCATCGTAGTATCCATGTCTCATAAGCTTCTTGATTTCCATTTCTTGTACGTTGTGTTTTACTTAAGCTGAGAATCATAATGGTATCATAGTAAGCTTCTATTGTTCAGACTATATAGCATCTCAAATATGGAGAAACAATCTTCCACCTTTCCCCTATTAGTGACTATTGATTTCATGGTAATTAGACTCCATCATAACTAGAGTAATTGAATACAAAGCTTGTACATGCTTATATTAAGCATACAATGATAAGGTCATGGGTTTGCTGTACTTCATCAACCTAGAATCTTAAGCTTATTCAGGTCAAGGACACTCATTCATAGTTATGTGAATGATTCGACTCATGGTCTAAACATGAAAGATTTTATTAGTAACCTTCCTTCCATATTAATTTCATAGGCTTATCTTCTCCTTGTAATCATTAACATGGAAGATGAGAATGTTACGTATATTATGGAGATACACTGGTTAGTTTGGTTACTTCATTGATGTGTATAAAAGTATGAGCTAATCTTGATTACTAATATAATTCCATTGTGAGTAGGTTGTATTAGAGCTATCCTTGACTCATGTTCATATAATACAGGCTATCATATACAACTATTAATGCAAATAAGGCATATATGGATACTAATTCAATATTATAACCGTAATGAATGGGTGTTTTACTATCAGCTAACACCAATTTGACCAATAGCATATGTCGATTAACCGTATGAGATATGAAAAACAATATCTAATTCAGGGGAATAGGTTGTGTGGGTACCTGCAATCGAGAAAGTGGACGAACAAGCTAAACGAGCACGTTGCTGCCACAAGGAGAGGCAGAGTAGAGAAAATTCTCAAACCTGAAAAAAATGCAAAAAAACAGAGATTATAAATAATGCAAAAATAAAAAATAAAAAATAAAAAAACATAAACATGCCACCAAACAAAGCGAAAAATGCACCTCCTAGTGTTCCGCAACAGAAAAAAAAAACCCTCTTGACATTCTCTAGTGGTCACTACCAAACACGCAAATAGAAAATCACACCAAACAGACAAATGGATAATCGTTCGAAAACTTCTTTGGGCCTCCGGGCTTCTATATTTATAAAAATGAAGTTCGACCGAAGTTTTTAAAAGTTCGGCCAAACTTTTAGTTCGGTTGAACTTTAATGCAAGTTTTTCTGCCTTCGGCCAAAAATCCACTTATCATTGTCGTCAACATAAATGGTTGAATAAGTTTGATTAACGGAAGAAAAATTTCAGGCGAATTAATTTCAAAATTTTGGTCGAACTTTTGAAAAGTTCGGCCGAACTTGTGGGAGATTGAAATTTTCGGGCGCGTTACTCATGAAAGTGTAACCCATCTTCATATATTCACCCATCACCTATAATGGTGGCAATGATTTAGTTTGGGGTTATGTTCAATGATATTGTGCACATGTTATTTGAACAAAAAGAGATGCACTATAGGTTATGTCTTTACCACTGTATGAGGACTTATAAATTGTATGGAAAAGATTAAAATATATTAACTTTTTCCAATAATGAGGTAGAATATATAGCTATCTCAAATTCATTCTAGAAGGAAATTTTGTTAAAGGGTCTATTAAGTGATTTTGGAGAAGTGCAAGGACAAGGTGAATGTATTCTAGGATATTCAAAGTGATGTCCATTGGATATAAATCTAACTTATCATAGCAAGACTAAGCATATTGCTATTAAATATGATTTTGTAAGTAAGGATATTTTTTGAGGTGGAATAACTCTTAAGAAAGTCTAAAAAATGTGCAAACATGTTTACAAAACTAATGATGTTGTTTGGATTCTCTTGGCTTGCAAAAAAAGGTAAAGAAAAAGCTTGGGTAAGGTATCACATAAAATGTTGTAAAAATCAAGTTTTTTAGATTTGTGACAACTAAAAGAGGTGAGATTTTTCAAATTTATTTGCTTCATGTAATAATGGTTATTCTTCATATAATTGTTTCAGCTATGTATTACATATCTATATATCATTGAGAGACATCAACATCTATAACTTTTGTAATGGTTGCTATGGCAAGATTATAAGCTTTGTCTTGAAATAATAAGAATATTTATAGCATGTCTTATGCATGTTTCCATGAAATATTGTGAAATTTTTTACATATCTTGCATAATGGTTTTTTGTTATTTTATTTCATCTTTTTCATTATTTTTTACAAATAATTTATATTACCGTGGAATCAAATATTTTCGACTCCCATTATTATATAAATATAAATAATTATAATATTAAGAGTCTTCTGAGTAATAGAAATTTCAGACAAAATTAGTATTTCCATGCATAAAAATCCACGACCCTAATTTGTCATCAACGTTTTTTTCTGGTTAAGCTCTAATTTTCATGTACAACAGCAACTACATAATTTACTCACTCTATTATCCGTGAGTAGCAAGGCCGGAAGGAATTTATGGACATCAATATTTAGATTTAGACATCATTTAAATAAAAGCACAAAATAGAGGATTAAATTTGGTCCATGGAACCTATATCGCATTGTCTGCATATAACAAGAACTATATCGATTCTGCTATTTCTATTCATTCAAGTTTTTCACATTGAAATGCAGTAAAATATATAAAATATGCAGAATAGTCATTGCTTGGAAAGAAAACCTACAAGTGATCCTTTATGCATTTGGATATCATCTTATTTACTTTTAACCGTCAAGAAGCAAAGGAGTTTTTATTAACGACCATTATATTGTTGTAGAATTTGAAATATTAAGTAACAAGAGTCGATTACTTGACTTTCTTATAAACTTGAAACTACAACTTACCAACACATGGGCATAGTACTAGCAACTGGCTGCAGATGCTTCTGAGCAGAGGAAGCAGTTGGTCAGTTCGATGACGCCCGGAGTTCCCCCAAACACTTCAGCGACTCCATCCATCCAGTCATTCAGTGACTGTTATAATCCATTCATATAACAGTTAACCATTGTATTTTCTTTCATATTGTTGGGATCGACAAAGTGTTTGAAGGAACTCGCGGCGTTGAGAACCAGTCGCAAGAGACGATTGCTCTACTGCGTTTTGACTTTGATTGATGAATAACAAGAGCCATGAGGAGCTTCTTAAATACTCTTCACCGCCACTGTTGTCGTCGAGGAATTTTAAGAACGTATGGTTCCTGGAAACGCGAAACTATACATACGATAATTCATGCACTTGGACAAAATTTGATTTCCTTTGCCACATTCAATGAACGAGCCTGGGCCGTTACGAATCATTCATTCCTGATCTCTCCAGGCTTAAACGTCCCTGTTTAAATGTCCCTACTACCCATGACCCACTATGTGATTCATGGAGGCATGGAATATATTCGAAACCCAATGGCATATCTAAAAAGGAAAATTCTACAAAGCGCAAGAATGGTTGGGTGGTTCAAACTGCTTTGAATCTCATCTTAAAAAAAAATTGGTTGGGTGGTTCAAACTACTTTGAATCATATCTTAAAAAAATCCAGTAGCAATATTTGAATTATGTTTTTATGGTGAAAATGGATTAGTACCATCAAAAACTTCTAAAACCTAAAATCTTGAAATTTAAAAAATAAAAAGTAAAATAAATAAATAAATATTGAAATGTAATCCAAAAAAACTGCTAAAACCTAAAATCTTCAAACTTAACAACTCCAATCTAGATTTTATAAAAATCTTTCTAAATTTCCATAATTTTGAAAATGAAAAGACAAGCTAATTAAAGCATGGCTCAACTAAAAAACTTTAAAAATATATATTACTGATAATCAAATTAAACCTCTATTAAAAATTATTATCACCGCATAAAAACAACATTAAGATATATTTTTCTACATGTCTACTAATATTTTAAAATTAATTAATTTATTTTACATTAATTAAATTTGTTTGCATATAATTTAAACTTATTACTATAGGAACAAATAATTTTGCTACATATTTTGAATAAAAATACTTTTAAGTGGTGCACGATTGGAAGTTTGGCATAAAAACAGATCCTATTAGCTAGCTCATTCCAAATAAACAAATAATTATTATTTTTATATATAGTTTCTTGGCCTTCACGGTGAATTTATAGTGATGAAACCTTAGAGTTTATATTGATTGCACATTTTGACATCCTAACAGGTATTGAGCTACATGCACAACAACATAATATAATTTTTGAAGTGAACTTATAATAATCAGCAAGTATATAAACACTATGACATATATGAACGGAATAGAAAATATTATTTGTAATATTGTATGTATTTTGTGGCGTAGTATACTCTACGGAGAATTTATACTTATCATTTTCCTATATTGTAATGACATTGTGACTTGATTAATTTTGATGTGATTAGCATTATGCCTCGATCATTTGATTAACATTTTGATGGGTAGAGTTTTTAAAATTTGTTTGTGATTTTTTGGTTTTTTTTTAAGTATTATGAGATGGTTATGTTTTTTTTTTTAATCAAATTTTTTAATTTTTAAAATTGTTTTCAATGGGATGTTAACATTTTGATGGGTAAGGGTTTTTATAATTTATATTGATTTTTTGATTTTATAAAAGTATTATGAGATAGTTATGTTTTTTTAATATGATATTCTTTATTTTTTAAGTTTTTTTAAAAGGATCTTAGGATATTTAGACATTTAGGAGTTAGTTAAGTTTAATCTGATCATTTATTAAGTAAAAATCTATTTCTTAGTATGTTTTTTTAGTATGCATTAGTTGCATTGTAATTAATGTGTTAAATTTATATCTAAAACATATCATGATGGTTAGATTATAATAAAACTAAAGTATACCAAAAAAACACACTAAGAAATACGCTTTACTTAATGGACACGTTACACGAAGCTGAACCTAACTAGCTCCTATTTGTCTAAATATCTTAGCATCTCCCTTTAAGAACAATTTCAAATAATATTTTAGAGAGAGGACACAATAAGTGATGGACGCATGAATTAGAGTCTACACTATACAAAAAAATCTTCTTGATCAATAAGGTTTTCTAGTTGTCTTTACAATGATTAATTTTATATTTTTAGGATTGTATCTATGATTATTAGAGTTTATGATTAAGAATAGGATTAAACCTTCTTGAATGCTACAATTTTTTTCGTTGTCACTTTAATGATCAATCCTATCCTTGAATATACTCCAAACCCTAATGGTGAGGTGTAAGCTACCACGAAAAATTTTGTTTCATAACGACACTTTCATAGAGTATTTAAAAAAACTCAAAAAATTAAAAAAAACATATTATTGGTAATCACATCAAAAGATCTATCAAAGGTTATTAATAATTACTCTAAAACAAAATTAAGATATATTTTCCTACATCTCCACTAATATTTTAAAATTAAATAATATATATTACATCAATTAAAATTACTACCATATAAAAAAATAAGCACTAATATTTTAAAATCAAATAATATATATTACATCAATTAAGTATATTACCCGATAAACATATAAGCTTTCAAACTTATTAGTATAGAAACAAATAAATTTTGCTACATATTTTTAATAAAAATAATTTGAAGTGGTGATGATTGGAAGTTTGGTATAAAAACAGATCCTATCATCTAGCTTATTCCAAATAAACAATTAATTATTATTTTTAATTATGGTTGATTTTATTTCACGGTGAATTTATAGTGATCAAACCGTAGAGTTTAGAGTTTATATTGATTGCACATTTTGGCATCCTAATAGGCATGGAGTTCCATGCACAACAACATAATATAATTTCAGAGAACTTATAATAATCAGCAAGTATATAAACTCTATGACATATATGAACTGAACCAAGAATATTGTTTGTAATATTATATTTACTTTGTGGCATAGTATATTCTATGGAGAATTTATACTTGTCATTTTCCAATATTGTAATGACATTTTGACTTGATTAATTTTGATGTGATCAAATCATTTGATTAACATTTTGATGATTAGCGTTATTTATAAATTTGTGATTTTTTGGTTTTATATAAGTATTATAGGATGGTTATGTTTTTTTTATGAAATTATTTAATTTTTTTAAAGTTATTTTTAAGGCGATGCTAAGATATTTAGACATTTAGAAGTTAGTTAAGTTAAATTTGGTCGTCTATTAGGTAAAAGTCTGTTACTTAGTGTGTTTTTTTAGTAATATTATACTTAACTAGTTCCTAGGTGTTTAAATATCTTAACATCCCCCCTCAAGAACAATTTTAGATAGGATTTTACAGAGGTGACACAATAGGTGAAGGAAGCATGAATTACAACCTATAGTTTGTGGCAAATCTTCTTTATCACTAAGGTTTTCTAGTTTTCTCTACAATGATTAATTTTATGTTTTTAGTGTTGTTTCTATGGACATTTTATTAGGCGTTGTGATTAAGGATAGTATTAAATATCCTTGAATGCTACAATTTTTTGGTTGTCACTTCAATGATCATTCCTATGTTTTTAGGGTCATTTATATGGATATTTTATTATAACTTGTCAATGGCAATAGAATTATACTTTTGAATCCATAACTTAGTTGCATAATTTTCACTTCTTATTTATTTTACGAGTTAAGCTCTTCACCACATATGCGAAATTAAAAACTTTTCAAGGAGGGCCTAGAAAATTTACCTTAGATAGTCTTTATGAATATATAAAATCATTAGATAAGGAGAGAAGAAAAAAAAATTGAAACTTTGAATAGACTTAGAAGCAGTGGTTGACGATAATTTTATATTGTTAGAAGACAAGATAGATAGTATAATATTAGGGCTTCATCCGGATTGGATCATTATATTTATTTTAGTCCATATCAGTGCATGTAGTGTCGAAAATGTGGAGGAATCATCTCACCGGACCATTTTTACCGATAGGACCGAGTTTGGCAAAACAGGGTCTAAAACCTTCCAAAATAATTTTCAGGCATAAAATGATGCTTTTGGGGGGTAAAAATTTCCTGACTTAGCCCAACACATTTTCATTATATTATAAACTTAGAGAGCTTTCCAACGGTGCAAGAAGTGTGTCAATCAGAGTCAGTATGCAATATTTATGCCACTTAGAAGTTGACCTTCCTGTTTTCACACCAATAGTTAATGGAAAAGAGGCTAGCCTCATGTTTGTGATGCATAATACTCTAAAAGAGTCTATATTTTATCTCTAGTTAAGATTTGATGTATTCAAAATTAACAACTTCTAGGCTATCGGGCTATGTTATAACTGGACCACTAGGAGGAAGCAGAATTCCATTCTTTTGAGAGAATTTTGTTCCATATTTGAGAAAAGATAGCGAGGATAGATAGGAGGTAGAGCAAAGAGAGAGGAACCTTTATATCAGTGATGATTGTACACATGATACACATTTTGTACATCATTGTTTTGATAATATTTATGACTCATTGAAACATCGTGGAATAAAATTCAATGAACATTGGATATGGTCAGATGGATCTGCAGGTCAATTCAAAGCTTCATGATCATTCTTTTGGTTGTGTCATCTTCATATGAAAACCCGCATTAAACATTGTTGGAATTTCTTTGAGATTTGTCATGGAAAAGGAGAACATGATGGTGCAAGGGCATGTATAAAATGAGAACTTCGAATATATCAAATGGACCACTCTTCACACTGACTTGTCTCAGCTGAACAATTTGTTCAATGGTACATCACTACATTAAGCCATGAGAATAACCAGTCAAGGGAAGTACGAAACTACATGTACATATATACAAATTAACTTGTATATGTGTGTGTGTGTGTGTGTGTGTGTGTATAGAAATTTTATATACATGATCTAATTTTTATTAATTTTATAATTTTAAACATTATTTATCACAATGATTATCTTTGATTCTATTTTAAATAACATATTTATATTATTTTTTGAATTTTCCATATAGGTTTTTTTGGCATACTAGGGTCCAAGATGTAGATAGATCGATTGAAAATGACGTTGAAACGATAAAAGAGACTCAAAAATTGCATTCAATTAAAACAAAGGAGCACCAAAATGTGTGTTCATTTGAGAAAAGAAAATATTCTTATTTTTTTCATGTTTGCATAGACGACACAGAATCCAATGATGTTTGTGAAAATAAAATATATGTAAAGATTAGCAACATATAGAACTAAATTCAAAGGGGAAAAATTCTATTGCAAACTTTGAAGAGATGCAGTCAGAGGATACTATAGTATCATCTGAAGGTGATCGAATTTATGATCTTGTTAGAGAAGGTAACATTTCAATTTCTTTCAAATCATAGAGATCTAGAACTAGATAATAAAATCAAGTACACATGTTAATTCAATTATTTTTTTCATTTTAATTATGATCTAAATTTATGTACTTGTTTTATTGTGCAAGATATGTTTGTGTTGTAAGTTTCACCTACTAGCAACGTAGACAATGTCAAATATTATTTGATGTGTTGCACTGAACGAAAGATGAAATTATTGGAAAATTATGAAGATAACGAGTTTATATATAACAGAGGGTCTATTATAATGAAAGGTTATTTTTTCCAACAAACTCATCAAATTTAGAATTTTGTTTACTTTCACGACTATGAACCTGATGTCATAGGTTGTCAATATAGTCACTTCATGTGTGAAACACGCATAAAGTTGATAGAAGTTCAATCAAAGAAAAAATTGAAAGTTAAGAAATGGAAAATGTTAAAAGCTGATCATGAATGGATCATTGAGGATGGTATTCCATTATAATATTTTCTATCTAACTACCCAACAATTTATTCTCCTTGGATTCATCTTTGAGAACTTACAAAACTCAAGTACAAATTGTTACTCTTTTTTTTGTGCATTCTTAAGTTTTACATTATTATATGTATATTTTATGTTATATACAAGTTTTTGTACAGGTACATTGTTTTTTAACATGAACACAACAAGTAATGTATACATGTACATTCTCTAGCCTTAAACAATTTCATACATTCTCTGGTATGAGCTAGTTAATTTTATATCATTATTTCAAAATGAATGTATCTAGCATGTTTGATATAATGCAAATTTTAAGTTATGATCTTTTTTTAGACATCTAAAGGAAATTACAATATTCATTCTAGAATGCAAAATGTGTACCGTGTTTGTAATTTCCAATTTTATTACATTAAAGTTTACTATCAACTGACATCCATAGTAGCCTTTCTATGTACATTGATGAAAAATGTTGTATACTGGATATTTTTTAATGCAATTTTAAAATTTTATGATTGTTTGACACATCTATGTACACCTTAAATTTTATGGTTGTTTTTATATGTGCATATATATGTATTGTATATTAACATTATAAGAATAATTTAAAATACAAAATGTATGAATTAAATTCAAATTTGCTTTCATTGCTACATGTTCATGAACAAAACTATATATGTATTTAACTTGTAATATGTAAAACCATCTATGATTTCTTTAAATGACAAATGATCATGTGCAAAATGTACCTAAATATCACTTTTAATATATTGTTTTCCTAATTATATAACATTCATACATATTCAAATGCATTTAACATCCACCACATGTGTTTTGTAATTTTCACTTTCAATCTAGATTCATTTTAAATAAAAAATGACAAAACAACTTGAGCTTTAAAAACAAAACAAAAAATTAACCTAAGATTGAATCAACTTTATAACAACATGTGATCATGTATGCAAAATGTAACAACTAAATGAAAATGTACTTCAATCATTGTTACATATTCATGAACTTAAATATGTAAAACCATCTATGATTTTTTTAAATGACACATGATCATGTACAAAATGTATGTACATAAATATCACTTTTAATCGACATGTCCTAATTATATAACATTCATACATGTTCAAATTCATTTAACATGTACCATATGTGTTTTGTAATTTGCAATTTCAATCTAGATTCATTTTTAATAACAAATGACAAAAAACCTTGAGCTTTAAAAACAAAACATTTAATCAAAGATTGAATCTAAGTTAACATTATAACAAAAAGTCATCATGTATACAAAATGTAATGTAACTAAATGAAAATGTACTTCAATCATTGTTACACATTCATGAACTTAAATATGTAAGACCATCTATAATTGTTTTAAATGACACATGATCATGCGAAAAATGTACACCTAAATATCACCTTTAATAGACATGTCATAATTATATAACATTCATACATGTTCAAATGCATTTAGAAAGTACCACATGTTTTTTTTTAATTTCAAATTTCAATCTAGATTCATTTTAAATAAAAAATGGAAAAAAAAAACTTGAGCTTTAAAAACAAAACATTTAATCTAAGATTGAATCTATGTTAATGATCCAGGAGCATTAAGGTAGAGCCAACAATGTGACAAGATGGTAATATGTTGTCGCTTAGAAAGAGGACTAGCAGTCCTAAGAATTTCAAGGCTTTGTTTTTTTAAACTATTTTGTTTAAGTTAACTTGGGCTAACTCAGTCATTGTAATTTGCAGAATAAAAATAGTGGTTAAATTAGGATTAGTTAAATATTTAGTTGAATAAACTATTTTGGAAACTGAATGATAGTTTCTCAACCATATGGGTATTTTTGGGAAAGCATTAAAACCAAACCAAATCCACCATTGTGGGGTTTTGTCATTCGTAACAAAGAAGAGAATAGAGAAGCAGAAATAAATGTAAAATCTAGCCATATGAGGGCTTGGCTCTGTGATTTCTATTTACAAACTATTTCCAAGTGTTTTGTATTTGATCGGGATATCTATTTTTAAAACAATATTTCATTTCCAGACAAATATGAAGTGTTTTGTGCTTTGATCGGGTTCCCTATTTTAAAATTAGTTATTTAAACCTCAATTGAAATCTATATCTATATACAAGTCGCACAGCAAGAAATCTAATTGGACTGCTGGCGCAGTGACACCTTAGTTTTTACAGATTTCTTTGTTGAATTAAATATTGTGTTAACCGCGAAGTAGCTATCAATAAGATTTTCAGGCATGACGAGAGTCGTTTGATCTAACACCGATCAATAGTGGAAGATCACATCACAGTAGGAGAGACATTGCAAATCACAAAGGATAACATTTATGGTCCAGTTCGCAAGTTAAAGTATTTGGTATGCGACGTGAAGTGGTATAGCAGAGGTGTAGCGCGGGCCGTCGGATCTAGCCTAGATCAAATGACGAAGATTGAAGACATCGCATATCGTAAAGGATAGCAATTATGACTCATTTGGAAAGTTAAAGAGTTTTACTTGCGACGCGAAGTGGTATGGTTGAAGTGTTGTGTGAACCGTCAGATCAAGCACAAGCGAATGGTGGATATTGAAAGTGGTGATCACAAATAACAAAATTTGAGAGTTAGTGCTAAGGGTCATCACAGGGTAAAGGATATTTTTTGCGATTTTAAATGGGGTGCACAATGTGTCAACGCAGCGCAACATCGCAGATAATTGAACATAAGATTTAACATTAAAGTTAACTTGTGTATTACATGAAGTAAAATTACTATTGATTGGTTGGAGTTACTATGGGACCCTATGGTAAGAAATATGTGTATTTTCACTAGTTGGGTTAATCGTATGGTATGTGTATGTTATAAAAATTCGTTGTTGATTCGTGCACGTATGTGTGTTGCTAACTTCCAAGGTTGAGCTCTGTTGTGAAGAAAAGGGAAATTTTGTGTGGATTTTTAAAACTCATTTCAACAAATTATTCTGGTATATTGTAGCTGGTCTGCATCAATTGGTATCAGAGCCATGTTTTCCTTCCTAAGTGAAGATGGAAGTAGGAAGAAGAGGTCGGGGAAGAGCTAAAGCAAGAAAAAGAGGTCGAGGAAGAGCTGCAAGAGGAGCAACAATTGAAGAACTGTGTCAAGAAATTAGAGTGTTGTTAGCATGTTTGGAAACAATGGAAGTTGGATGGCATAGGGACCCTGAAGGTCGAGATGATAGTGATGATGAGACAGACGTATAAATAGATGAGCCAGAGAATGATCCACTAGAAATCAGATTACTAAAATCTATTTTGATGGCTAGCACCAAACCAAGACCAGAGCTCTCAAATTATGATGGCAGTTTATCCACAGAAGCATTGTTGAACTGGATAAATGATTTAGATAAATATTTAGAATATGAGGAAATTAGTGAGGACAGGAAAATCAATTTTTCTTTCACTAAGTTGAAAGTAAACGCCGCACTATGGTGGGAAAATTGCCGGCAGAAAGAAGAAGGTTGAACAAGCCCTTGATCAAAAGTTGGGACAGAATGATTGCAAAGATGAAAATAAAGTTCCTGCCTAAAGATTACCAAATTTCCCTTTATAGACAAGTGTAGAATCTGAGTCAGAGAACAATTACTATAAAGGAATACACATAAGAATTCTATAAATTAAACTTGAGGGTTAGGTACGTTAAAGATACCCCTAAGAAAACATCAAGGTTTGTAAATGGTCTACAGATGGAAATATTTGATCAAGATCA
Source organism: Pinus albicaulis (assembly GCA_034641835.2). Classification (NCBI taxonomy): domain Eukaryota; kingdom Viridiplantae; phylum Streptophyta; class Pinopsida; order Pinales; family Pinaceae; genus Pinus; species Pinus albicaulis. The sequence continues at coordinate 274,930,099 of CM076573.1, forward strand.
ATATTATTTCCCCAAAAACTATAGAGAAGGCATATCAATGCGCTTTTAAGGTGGAAAAAAATATTTCTAGGAAGCAGAATGCAAGAAGAGGACATGGATCCGATAGAGGAAGAGGACAATCCTTTGGCAGAGGTAGCATCACCAACAGTAATGAAGAAGGAAATAGTTCGAATAATTTTGGATAGACTAAGAAGGAAGGTAACACTAGAGCTGGAAATTCATACCAGTGAGGAAGAGGTAATGGAAGATACAGAGGAAATTCCTACCAGTGTTACAAGTGTCACAAATGGGGACACGGGTCTTTTGAATGTCCTGAAAATGAACTAGCTGGAAGAGGGGAGTGTATGTTTCTCAACCTGATGAAGAAGAGGAGGCACCAAAAGAGGTGGATAATGTGCTTAAAATAGGAGAGGCCTTGGTTTTGAACAAGGTATTGCTAAAACTAGCTAAGGAGGTGGCTGACCTGACACAGAGGAAAGAATTGTTCCGGATTGTGTGTAAGTTACATGGAAAATGCTGCAATTTGATTATAGATAGTGGAAGCACTGATAACCTGGTAGCCACTGAGATGGTGGAAAAATTGGGTTTGAAGAAGTCGAATCATCTGACTCCATATAATGTGTCTTGGCTACAGAAAGGACACCAAATATTGGTTGTTGAGCAGTGTGAGGTGGAGTTTCACATTGGCAAGTATAAGGACAAGATAACTTGCGATATTATGCCTATGGAAGTGTGCCATATTCTACTGGGAAAACCATGGCAATATGACAGAAAGACCTTCCATGATGAGGAAAATAATTGTTACATATTTGTGAAGGATGGGATAAAGCATACGCTAGTTCCCATGAAAGAAGAAGAGACTGAAGAAAATAGTGGTACTAAAACACTTTTGATAGGCGAGAAGGAGTTTTTGCGATACATTTAGAAGAATGAGCTGAATTATGCAGTTGCGCATAGGCCAAGAGTAGTTTTTATGCATACAGAAATCACTGATTTACCTATGGAAATACAGGACATGCTGGAATAATTTACTGATATTTTGGTGGATGATCTACCAGAATAAATTACCACCGAAGAGGATAATTAGTCACCATATTGATTTTATTCTAGGACCCAGTTTGCCAAACAAGGCTGCTTACTGAATGAGTCTGAAAGACAATGAGGAGATCAAGAAGCAAGTACAGGAATTGTTTGATAAAGGACTGGTTCAAGAGAGTTTGAGCCCTTATGTTGTTCCGACCATTTTATATCCTAGAAATGAGGTGAATGGTGGATGTTCACTGATTCTCGGGTGATAAACAAGATCACTATCAGGTACATGTTTCCTTTACCTTAGATGGATGACATGATGAATTGTCTAAGTGGAGCAGTGTACTTTTCAAAGATAGATCTAAAAAGAAGCTACCACCAGATCAGGATTGGAGAAGGTCACGAATGGAAGCCAACTTCCAAGACCAATGAAGGCTTCTATGAATGGTTTTTCATGCCTTTTGGGTTGAGAAATGCCCCCAACACATTCATGTGTTTGATGAATGAGATGTTGAAAGAATTCATTGGTAAGTTTTTGATTGTATATGTGGATTATATACTTATTTTCAACAAAACAAATGAACATTTTCGGCATGTCAGGTATGTGTTAGAAAAAGTTCAGCAAAATAAACTGTTAATGAATTTTAAAAAATGTTATTTATTCAAGAAAGAATTGATTTATCTAGGCTTTGTAATTTCTGAGAATGACTTCAAGAGGGACCCAAAGAAGGTTGCAGCCATATTTAGCTGGCCATCTCCCAAAAGTTTGTTTGAAGTAATAAGTTTTCATGGATTGGAAAGTTTCTATCGGAAGTTCATTAAGAACTTAAATGGTATTTTTGCACCTATGTTAGACACCATTAAGAAGTAAAATCAACCTTTTCATTGGACAGAACCTAATGAGAGGAGTTTTCAGTTTTTAAATAAGAACATTATGAAAAAACCAATCCTAAAATTGCCAGACTTCAAAAAAAAATTCCAAGTTCCTTGTGATGCCAGTGGGATAGCCATTGGTGCAATACTTAGCCAAGAAGATAATCCAGTACCATACTTCATTGAGAAGTTAAATGAGAGCAGGAAGAAGTATGCGTCTTATGACAAAGAATTTTATGTCGTCGTCCAAGCATTGAAGCATTGGAGACATTATTTGTTGGCTAATGAATTTGTATTATTTTCAGACAATTTTGCGTTGCAATATATTATGCAGCAGCACAAGCTGAATCATAAAAATGTGAAATGGATGGATTACTTGTAGAGTTTTACATTTTTTTTGAAAGACATCATTGGTCACTCCAATAAGGTATCAAATGTGTTAAGCAGGAGAAGTCTGATTTTAAAAGAAAGTGCGGTGAAAGTGTTGGGATTTGAGCATCTCAAAGACTTGTATGAAGTGGATGCAGATTTTTAGGAAGATTATGAAGCTTGGAATAATCCACTGTTAAGGTAAAATAGTCCATGGTTGGACTATAACATGCAGGATGGGTTGTTGTTCAAAGGAGGACAATTTTGTATTTCAGAATGTTCTATGCGACAGAACTTAATCCAGGAAGAAAACAATGGAGGTTTGGTCAGAAATTTTGGCATAGATAATACTTTGGATCAGCTAAGCCACTTTTACTATTGACTGAGAATGCGAAGGGATGTACAGAGATTCATGATCAGGTGTAAAGTGTGTGAACATACAAAGGAACGCAGCCAGAATGTAGGGTTGTATACACCCTTACCCATTCCAAACAGACCATGGGACTCAGTCAGTTTGGACTTTTTCTTAGGTCTTCCAAAGACACAACAGGGATTTGATACCATCATGGTGGTGGTCGATCGTTTCACCAAAATGACACATTTCATTCCATGCAGAAACACAAGTGATGCCACACATGTAGCTCATTTTTTCTTTACAGAGATAGTTAGATTACATGACTTGCCGAAGTCCATCATCTTTGACAGGGATGTAAGGTTCACAGGTTATTTCTCGTGAACATGGTGGAAAAAGTTAGACTACAAACTAAATTTCAATTCTACTTATCTTCCACGGTGAGATGGGAAAACTGAAGTAGTGAACAAGAGTCTAGGAAATCTACTGAGGAGTCTGGTTGGTGGAAATTACAGACAGTGGGATCATGTGCTTGTAAAAGCAGAGTTTTCTTACAAAGACTCACCCAACAGAAGCACAAGAAGAATTCATTTCCATATCCTATATGGAATGCGCCCCCGTGGAGTATTTGAGTTGTGAGATTTGGGTCAGTTAGAACACAGGTGTTCTGATGGCGAATATTTCATGAAAGTAATCAGCGATCTACATGAAAATTTCAAATTGAAGCTATAGGACAGTAGCGAAAAATATAAACAACGAGTAGATTTGAAAAGGAGGGAGGTGAAATTCAAAGTAGGAGATCTAGTACTGGCACATTTTTGCAAGGAGAGATTTCCTAAAGGTGAATAGAACAAATTGAAGATGAAAAATATTGAGCCTTGTAGAATTCTTCAGAAGTTTTCTGCAAATTCTTATGAGTTACAGTTACCTCTGGGTGTAGGAATCGGGCCCATTTTTAATGTGGCAGATCAGTACACATACACTATTGTTGATGAAGGAGACAGTTCAGAGAGACGAACACGGGACACCCACAATGAAGAGAGAGCATGGATTAAACAAATGACTCTAGTAGAGCCTTTGGAGATTGAATATATTTTGGACACACAGGTGGCTAGGAAGACAGGAAACAAAGAATATTTGAGGTATCTGGTCAAATGGAAGGACCATCCTCTAGAGGATTTTTATTGGTTGGATGTTGTCCAAATTTAAAGCGTCGGGTATTCTATTGAAGAGCTCATGGACAGGAGCGTCGGGTACTCTATTGAATTTAATTTACCCCGGGAGCCTGAAGCATGAGAATTAAGGTAGAGTTGGAAATGTGACAAGCTAGTCACATGTTGTGGCTTGGAAAGAGGACTAGCAATCCTAAGAATTTGAAGACTTTGTTTTTTAAAATTATTTTTTTTTAAGCTAACTTGGGCTAACTTATCCATTGTAATTTTCAAATAAAAAGTATGGTTAAATTAGGATTAGTTGAATATTTAGTTGAATAAATTGTTTTGGAAACTGAATGACAGTTTCTCAACCATATGGGGATTTTTTGGAAAGGCATAAAACTGAACCAAATCCACCATTTTGGGGTCCTACCATCCGTAGTGAAGAAGGACATAATAGAGAAGTAGAAGTAAATGTCAAAACCCACCATCTGAGGGCTTGGATCTGTGTTTTCTATTTCCAAAATATTTCAAAGTGTTTAGTATTTGATCGAGATCTTTATTTTTAAAATAGTATTTCATTTCCAAATGAATTCAAATTGTTTTGTGCTTTGATCAAGTTCCTTGTTTTAAAATTAGTTATTTAAACCTCTGTTGAAGTCAAATATCTATATAAAATTCGCACAACAAGAAATATAATCAGAATGTATGTGAAGCGAGACCTTAGTTTTTACACATTTCTTTGTTGAATTAAATATTGTGTTAACCGCAGAGTAGATATGAATTAGATTTGCAGGCGAGACGAGATATGTTTGATCCAACATCAACCAAGATTGAAGATCACATCGTAGGAGGAGATACTTCACAAATTTCCAAGGATAACATTTATTGGCCAGTTCGCAATTTAAAGTATTTGTTATGCGATGCGAAGTGGTATAGCGAAGGTGTAGTGCGGGTCGTCGGATCCAGTCGAGATCAAACGACAGAGATTAAAGAAATCGTATATCACAAAGGATAGCGATTACGACTCATTTCACAAGTTAAATATTTTTACTTGCAACATGAAGTGGTAAAGCTGAAGTCTTGCATGAACCGCCAGATCCAACAGAAGCTAACGGTGGAGATTGAAAGCAGTGATTGCAAATCGCAAACTTTGAGAGTTAGCGCTAAGGGTTGTCACATGGTAAAGGATTTTATTTGCAATGCGAAATGGGGAGCACCATGTGTCAACACAATGCAACATCACAGATCGTTGAACATAATATTTAGTGTTAAATTTAACTTGTGTATTGTGTGAAGTGCAATTACCATTGATTGGTCAGACTTACTGTGGGACCCTCTAGTAAGAAACCTATGTATTTTCACTGGTTGCGTTATTCGTATGGTCTGTGTATGTTATAAAAATCCATTGTTGATTCGCGCGTGTATGTATGTTGCTAACTTCAAAGGTTGAACTCTGTTGCGAAGAAAAGGGAAATTTTGTGTGGAGTTTTAAAACTCATTTTCGCAGCGTGTTCTAGTATATTGTAGCTAGTCTAGATTAGTTAACGTTATAACAAAAAGTCATCATGTATGAAAAATATAATGTAACTAAATGCAAATGTACTTCAATCATTGTTACAGATTCATGAATTTAAATATGTAAAACCATCTATAATTGTTTTAAATGATACATGATCATGTTTGCTAAATGTACACTTGAATATCACTTTTAATAGACATGTCCTAATTATATAACATTCATACATGTTCAAATGCATTTAACACGTACCACATGTGTTTTGTAATTTGAAATTTCAATATAGATATAAGAAATGACAAACAACTTGAGTTTTAAAAACAAAACATTTAATCTAATATTGAATCTAAGTTAACATTATAACAACATGTCCTCATGTATGCAGAATGTAACAACTAAATGAAAATGTACTTCAATCATTGTTACATATATTCATGAACTTAAATATGTAAAACCATAGATATTATTGTTTTAAATGATACATGATCAAGAAAAATGTACCTAAATATCACCTTTAATAGACATTTACACCTAATTATGTGACATTCACACATGTTCAAATGCATAACATGTACCACATGTTTTTTTATAATTTGCAATTTGAATCTAGATTAATTTTAAATAACAAGTGACAAAAAAACAAGTTTTAAAATCAAAACATAATATAAGGTGATGTAAGTTAACATTATATAACAACATGTGATCACATGCCAAATGTAACAACTATCTAAAATATAAAATCATTCAATAAAAGTAAATGTAGTTCAACTATCCAAAATGTAAAATATGTCCAAAATTTATATCATGAACAGTAAAAGTGAATATAACAATGTATCAAGTGTTACAAGTATCAAGTTATATAGAAAGTTAAATATGACACATGTTTAAGTTATAAAAATATTAGATCAAATAAAATGTTGCACGTGCATCAACCAAATAGAGAATTTGGGTGCAAGGTATTATCCAGCAGCCTCCTTGTGTTATCATCTAAAGAATGGGGAACCTATACAACATGTAATTGGATATATATACACATGAATAAGAAATTTATGTACATGTATCAAAATTAAAATTTATATTCTTAAAACTAAATGATAATGTAGAACTTCATAAAAACACAAAATAAAAATAAAAAATCATGAAATACCTCTTCTAATTCCCCCTCCATTGTCTCGTGTTGGCCCTAATTGCATATATATACATGTATAATAAATTTATATTACATGTATTAAAATTAAAATTTAATGTTTTAAAATTGAATGGGAATGTAGAACTTCAATCAAACAAACTAAATGAAAAAAAATGAAAATTTCATGCAATACCTCATGTAGTTCCCCCTCCATTGTCTCGTGTTGGCCCTGCATCAATGCATCCTCCAGGATAAACTATACAATATGTATGCACAAGTATATATATATATATATATATGTGTGTGTGTGTGTGTGTGTGTTAAAAACTTTCAAATAAAAATGCATAAACTAATGCAATAATAAAAAAATATTAGACAACTTCTTCTTCAAATTATTTGGATGTTCATATCTCCATCATAAACTCCATTGGTAAAGTCCTTGGAGAACATAAATCATCTCCAGAAACATAAAATTCAAAAAAATTAAAGTGTAAAATAACTCAAGATATAGATCTCATTTTTTAATGAAACTTTCACCTCAATTTATAACTTGAAACATAAGTGAAAAAATGAATACTTATGATGGTGGATTATTTGGAACATCTCCTAACTAGGAAGAAGAGGGTGGCTCAATTGAGAAAACATCATACAGAATCAGAATCCGTTAATATTTGATTATATTCATGTGTACACAATTATTTATTTTAAAATTTTCATCATGATACCGATATAATAATAGAATAATAATTGTACATAAACATCATGAACTCTTAAAAAAAATAACATTTCCCAAAATATCATCTTGATTGCCAGAACCTAAACCTTCAACCATGATATTATCCAAAATTTTGTTCAACAGGAATTTTAACTGCAAATGGTGAACATATGATACATTTTTGTTAGATTAACGCATACAAATAAACATTGATATGTAAAATAAAAATTACATTAAAATATTCACCCTAACGATTAACAAATACCGATCCCATTGCCTCTTCTTCATGAAGAATTAAGACCTATCGACCATTGCGACAATTCTTTGCATTTGTTCTAAGCTCTTTAGTACTCATGTTGTCTATTTCATCATATATAATATACAAAATTAAATTAGCACGTGTTATGTCATTCTCTCTGTCGATTTAGACAAATATCAATTCCACCATGTCCAATATTAACATTCTCTATGACGGCCTCCCTTACTTCTCGACTAATTTGAGAATTGGCATCCATCTCTGACTGCAAATTTTCCACATGAGCAGGTCGACTTACCAATGGTGGCCCAATGCGAGGGAACTCAACATCACGCTTGGTGCCTCTATGGTCATAGAATCGACCTTTCCCAAGACCAAAAAATTCAGAAGAAAGGTCATTATAATTGGGTTTCATTCCCAAAACAATTTATGCATAATTTTTTTTTGCAAAATAAACAGGAACCCTGTCATTCCATGCTACCCTTACATAGGCTGCAAGGTACCTATCATATAAATGGCATGCTATATTAGGATGCTTGAAATATTTCTCCCTTAGCATCTTTCTTTTTGCCCCTTCTTTAAAATTAAGCATATATTTTTTCATTTCTTTTGTAACTATGTTTTTAACGTCGTCCCATGTTTCGGGACCCATTATTGTTTTCTTTATTTTCCTCATCAGTTCTACAAAAGTATCAATTATTGGCCCAATATTTTGGTAAACATCTACAAGTGTGCTTAACGAGTGCATAACTATTTGTAAGCTTTCTCGACTCTCTGCATGGATTTTCAAAGACACAAGATCTGTGTTCACTTTTGAATAAATATGTCCACACCTTTGTAATGTGAATTGTTGGATGTTTTTTTCCCAAAGTAAATAATCAGGAATTTTAGAAGGATAAGTCATGGTCGGTGTAAAACCTTCTTCTTGAATTACGCAATCTGGCCTACATCTTTTTCGAGCAACATTTTCACCCTCTGCATAAATATATAAAATTATGTATAAATAAAAAAACATGTGAACACATTTCTACAAATTTTATTTTTAACCATAAAATAATTATATAAATAATTTAACAAATAATTGAATGACAATAATATTCATATGAATGGCCACCTCGAGATGGTTGAGCAGCATCATCCCCAACTAGAGATGGTTGAGAACCAACATGACGACCCATTGATTGGCCACCAGGGGAATTTATACCACCATCCTCATGCGATTTTCCACCACCTATTGAGTGGGCACCAGGGGAATGTGTACCATCACCACCACCCTCATGCAACGAGAGGGAACCTTCATAAAAAAATATGAATTTATAATCAATTCAAATATAGATACATGTATAAATACATACATATGATTGAGTAGATTGTGTGAACCATGCCACAATTGCGGGAACCATGGCTAAGCTCCGTTGATTGACTAGATACTATTTTCCTCAAAAATCCTAAAAAAAATGAGATTTATTAAAAAATAATTTAACTCACAAAATTGATAAAATAAATCAATTCCATAGTTATAATTGTATGTATGGGGATAAGATTATATATTCAATAAAATATCAATTCCATATGTATACATGTATATATGGGGATAAAATTATATATTCAAATGTCATTTAAAAACTTGCACATTTAATATAAATTCCATGAACATCCCCCAATCCATCATCCCCCTCTCTCATAGAGGCATGGGAATATATTGATGTTCGCCTCGAAGAATCACATCGAAAATGATCATCCTCCATGATATATAAATGGATATCTAAAAATACATAGATACACATCATGTTTAAAGCCTCAAAGAATTATGTGGACAATGATCACCCATGGTATATATGGATCTATCTACAAATACATAGATACATGATGTTCAAAAAGTTGCCTAGTGCATTCACAATTATTTTTAAAATTACTATTTAAAAATATTCAAAAGAATTCAAAAAATGATGTAGTTTACACAAATGTTGGAGTACGACTTGAAGAAAAATTATGTAAATCACAAAACTTTTAAAGCACAAATTTATGGGTTAAACTCACTTGAATACTTAAACAAAAAATTGTTTAATTCTTGCACATTTTGAAAATTAAATATATTTTTTTCTAAAACATGAATTTTACCAAGTTGTGTTGTGCTTACATAGTGGATGCACATTTTGAAAGTTAAATACAAAATTTTTAAAAACATGAAGTTCACCACATTTTTCTTACATGGTGGGAGTCCACTAGGTGCATTTATAAGTGAAAAACACACACATATCAAATATATCTTACAATGTGCATCAATAAATTTTGATGGAGAGCATCTCAACAGTAATTCATATTTGACAGATGAATCCCTAATTGGCATTGTTCCATACATACTAATTCATCTTTGACAAATGAGTCTGGAATTGGAGTTGCCCTATGTTAGCCACCCATAAAAAAATTTCATATCAGATGGTGGCTAAATGATGTTGGATAGCCTTCAAGAAAAAATTTCATGACTAAAATTGCTGATACTTGAAGACTTTTGATAATATCCTATCCTTGGATAATATTCACTACTTTTTCCCTTGAGAAATTAGAAATCCTGCTGATTTCCAAAGCTAAAATACTATTGCAAACCCCATTTTCCCTTTGCCTCCTTCTCAAACTAACCTCATTTTCTATTCCCCCATTCCCCATGAAAATCCCAAAATTTCATGCTTTTTCCTCTTTCCACTTTATAAAAACCCTTGATAAGGTTCTAAGACCCCTTCTTAGCCTTATCGGAACCCTCAATTTCCTTCAAAAACCATTAAAAAATCGTGAAAAATGCATATTTTTATGTATTGGGCTTAAGCCCCCTTGGGCTTAAGTTTTTGACCCTTTTCCATCCATAAACCCGAGCACCAGAACCAACTGCAAGACCCTCGGGCGCTTATCCATTTTAAAATTATATTTCCCCACCGGAACATATAAAACCTTTGATTTTTATAAAAACCCCGTCATTTTATTATTTTTATTAAAAAACCTACCCGTGTAAATTATGGAGCAATCTCCACCACTAATCTGTTCCACAGATCGGACGGTGCAAAACGCGCCATTCCTGTGGACCCCCCCCAACCGTGCGTTGTTTCTCCAAAACCGCGTGGTTTCCTTCGCACCGCCTTTGGGCAGAGGGTGGTTTTTCCCCGATGGCTAGCGATTCCATATGATGGTTGACGCGTGTCCCTTGTAGGATTTGAAAACCGCCATGAAACCTTCGTCCATCGCGTGTTATAGTCCGGACCAGGATGCCCAGCGAAATCAATCTCCGCCATCCGATCTGGGCCCACTCATCCAATGGCTATCGCTCCTCTAAAGTGTCTGATGTATAATCAAAGTGCTCATGCGAGAAACCAGCCTTCGTACCACAGCAAATCAATCTCCACCGTCGATCTGATCTGCAAATCGACGGTCCATATTTTATCTCCCGATTCCATTGCCCAGTCAACGATTCCCCTCGGCTGACTTTCCATCGCCCGATCCCGACCGTCAATCTCTCCGCGATCGACGGCTCAGATTCATCCTTCTACTCTGACCGCCCCTTTCAATCTCGACCGTCGATCTCTGCAGATCGACGGCTTGGATTTGATCTTCCGTTCACTCATTCCACAATCACTCTCGATAAATCCAGACCGTTGGATGATGCCATCCAACAGCCACGCTTCCTCCGTGCATTCCAATGCAGTAAAACCAATAAAAGCAGGATTTTATAACAATTTATTTGTATTTTGCAGGTTTTCGAAGGTTTTCACTATGAACGAAGAAAAATTGAAAGAAGAGGGTGACGACTCTCTTGCTTTCGATTTACCAAAGGAAATCAACCACCGAGTTTAAAATTTCATATCGATCAATGTTTCATGAACCATTGATGCATTACAAACCCTGTGCAGCCCTGCGCAACAACAAGAAAACATGGATTAAGCGCAGAAAAAGAGTATCAGCGCCGAAGACCAGGAAATTATCAGAGCAGAGGATTAATGGACTGTTTAAGAGAATTATGGCCCAAAATGATCATTATAAACCTAACCCCCAGGTTAAAGCAGAATTCAAAACAAATCCAAAGGGTTTCACCAAGAGGAAACCCTCCATCGCTAAAAATTGAGGCAAATTGATTCCTCCCAGTGACTAAAAGCACCACCTGTGCCTCAAAGTATTCAATTAGGAGCTGAATTTATTGATCAGGATCAGATATTCTGCCTCGATGTAGCCGAAGAAGTTATTTCTGCCAGGAACTTCAATGAAAATAATATCTGCAAAGTTACTTTGACGCCACACAGTGCCTCAAAGGTCAACAAAACTCCTACCAAGCTTGAAATCATTACGTAAATCATTTAATACAGAGGATATGTATGTAAATCCCCTCATTTGAGCCCCTCGAGGGCCAATAAGCCATTTAATTCTGTGTTAATTGTAATTGAGATCTTTTATCAGATCTCACCTCCTCATCCTTCTATATATACCACAGCAGAAGATGAGTGAGTGTTGGTCGTTGTTTCATTACAAGTTGTAACATTGAAACTCTCTAAAATAAATATACAAGTATGTTGAAGTTGAAGAACAAATTGACGTCTTGGATCTCTCGATGATGTTGTTGCATGTTTGTTCCTGAGAAGGCTCTATTATTGGATCCATGAGCTTGGCTGTTGGTGAAGTATTCTGAACTGTTAAAATTTTTCCCCTGTTTTCATTATGTTCCATAATTTCTTACTACAGTAGGTTGAAAGTTTTAGGCTAAGAAATGACTCTTGGAAGCACCTTAGACCTATTCACACTTCACTATTTAATGTTTTCTGTTGTTGAAGTATTTTAGAGGCTTTAAACTTTCTCTTTAGTCTTCATGCTTGTTTATTTCCTTAATAGCTCAAATAGTTGGTTTCAGCATGATTTATGGTTCTCCCTGCTTGTCTGCTATCACTTGAAAGCTGTTATTGAAGTCTCCATTTGAAGTACCATTGTTTGAAGTTAATCAAAGAGGTCGGTTTTGATCTTGCCCTTTGCCATTTCTTGAACAGTTGTTTTGAAGGTCTTTATAGTTGTAAGCATAGATGTTATTTAGGTGTTCCCTCTTCTATGACTACAATTATCAGTGAATCTTTTATGTTTTCTAAGTCCTTTAAAATAAAATCTTTGAGGAAATAGGGTGTTCCCCGAATCTTAGATTTCATTTTAAAAGTTGTCTTGAAGTCATTATTTGCTTAAAGAATGTTTGTAGAATTTATGGTTAGCCCTGTCTATAAAATATCTCTTTATTGTTAAGTTATGTTTTCAAGTTCCCTTTGTTGAGAATTAAACTTCTCTTCCCAAATCATTAATGTCCATCTCATTCCAAAACAAAGGATCCTGTGGCCAAGTTAGATTTTCCCTTTGATATCCCATATCCATTGATGAGTTTGTCATGACCTTATTTTGACTCCATTACCCAATGAACCAGATATTTCCTCTTTCTGTCTATCTTTCCTAGACCTTTCATGTTCTGTTGTATTAACTCAATCCAACCAAACAAACATCTGCACTTAATAACTAGTCTAAAATCTATGCTCAAAGCACAAAAGATAAACCTTTTCAAACAAATATTTGAGAGATCCCTCTCTAAGAACAGGAGGACTAGATCCTGGAACTCTAAAGATTGGTTCTGATGTTGCCTTGTCTTTTGATTTTCCAAACTGTCAAAACACAGGACACCAACATAATGGCGATCACGGTGGGACCTACTGAGAATTAGAGGTTTAAAAACCTTTCTTTAAACTTTTTTAGGTCCAGTATAACATAAGTAACTTTCTTCAAGCACTGCCTAACAAATGGCAATCATGATAGGACTTAATTAAATCAGTGAAAAACTAAGTAACCCTTAGGATTCCTTTTAACCCTTGTCAAACCTTGAAGGAACTAGTTACCAAGCCATAAGAGCAACTCTGTTTGTTTGAGCACCTTAGCTAAGTGAAAAATCAGACTTAGAAGACTCTCTTAACCAATAAAACCAAATAACTCAGAAAAACCCAAAAAACATTTCAAGTTTGGCTTCTTAATAAATATGGTAGTGGACCATAAAAACTTTTACCTCCTCGGGAGCTAAAAACGTCCACTTTGTAGTAAAACACTCATTCTTATATATCACTTACCTTTTGATGTGTTTTACCTTGTACTCTTAGACAGAGTCTAGAAAGGGCCAGGTAGCCTCCGGATCTCATCCTCTTTTTTGAGGTGAAATATCTAGTGAATGCCCTCCCAGTCAATCTCTGGTTAGAGTTTGTTGGGTTTCAGAATATCCTTGCAAAATGATATTTCGCAAACACTGTGGTGGACAGTATACCTCTTATAAAACATTCTAAACTTCCCACCTGGCGACTCCACAATCCTGAGCAGACCTTAAGACTCCACTGGGAAGAACCCTTATCATTATAATATCATTCCAATTCAGTTAGAGGACTGTAGGATTAAAATTTATGTAAACATATCAGTCAACCTCTCAAATATTGTCATATCTAGTTGAGATTTTATTGTTATTTGGGTCTAAAAGCACAGCATAGTGGCTCCTAGAAAGATCCACACTAGAGCCCATCCTGACCCTGATCCACCTGAGATAGTTGCTAACCCAGAAAGAATCCTTAGGAAGTCTCCTAAGATAAAATTTTCAACTATTTTTAGATCACCCCCAAGAGCTAATTTAGTCCCTAAAAATCTTTCAGCTCTACAACAATCACAAGCTGACTTAGTTAATCCCTTTAGGACTAAGTCATTTGGTGATTTAGATTAGCTAGATTCTGAGTCCTCACTTTCATCTCCTGAAACAAGTGAACATTTTGGTAGAAGAGGAAAAACACCTCCTGATCTACATTTTCTTCTTAACTTAGGTGTCTCTCATCCAAGATCAACTCAGCAATCTACTGTTGTTCCATCCACTTCTGTCCATCCTTCATCCACTGTTCAAACCGCTCCACTTCAGCCCACACCTCCTCTTGTCAATCCACCCCTTGTAAACCCACCCCCACCACATATCATGGCAGCATGGTATGCCCCCTTAGTCCTTCCTGTACCATTACTCAACCTTCCACAGGACTATCAGTCCAAAATTCCATTATATGATGCTAGCAATGCTGTAACTGCATCACAACATGTGGATAAGATGGATGACTACTTTGACAGAAATGAGATCGATGATGATTCTGTCAAGCTTAGATTATTTTCTAAAAGCTTAGGGGGAGAAGTAAGAAAATGGTTTAAATTTTTAGCCCCCCATACTATTAATGATCTCCAAAGCTTCCACCAGACCTTCTTGAACAAATGGGAAGTAAAGAAGAATCCTCTCCAAGTCTTTGTTGATTACAACAATCTCCGTAGGAACCCTGGAGAAAGTGTACAAGCCTATTGTATTAGGTTTAACAGTGTATATAATGCACTTTCCCCAGAACTAAAACCTCCACAAGGCTCAGCCTTAAACAAGTTTCCTGAAGGATTTGACTCTGACATGACTTATTCACTAATAGAAAGAGATTTTGCAACTCTCGAAGATATGCAAAGGGGTGCTTTTTCTGTGGAAGTCAACTGAATAGAGAAAAGAGCAAGAATGAAAACCGAAAAATAGTATCTTTCGGAGAGGAATCCCCTCCTTCTACTTCAAGCTCAAAAATGGAGAGGATGATGGAAGAGATGATGAAAGAGATGAGAATAATTAAGAAAGAACAAGAAAATCAAAACCAGACTGCACCTCAAAACAATCAAAACAGAAATAGAAATCAAAATTATAGAAGAGATAACAATCAAGATAAGCAAAAAGAAAGTGACCAACAAATTAGACCTCCCTTTCAAAAGAACTATGTAGATCAATATGAGGAAGATAGGGAGTTGGAAAGGTTGGAAGAATCACATGTAAAATTGATTGGATCAGACAGTGGGGATGATGTTTTCCTCACTGAGGAAGAACAAGGTTTCTTCTCTGATGATCAAAATACAAACACCTATGAAGATTTTGATGACTATAGATTGGGTTTTGGAAATGCAATCATGGAAGTACACAAACAATATGATCTAAGGATTAGGGGAAGTATAGAGAATTCAAAAGATAAGAATACTAGCATCGCTGTCAAGAAAAACACAGAAAACCAGCCCAAAAAGACAACAGAAAAAACCAACATTTCGGCCAAAAAACCATATTTAAACAAAGACAAGGGAGTCCGGCCAGATGTTGAACAGAGTACCCCTAGCACTTCAGCTAGTGGTCCTAATAAAACTATTCCTACCGCTAGTCCAAACAAGGTTCAGCAAATCAAAGCTGCTGAAAAGAATTCAATTGAAAAAACAGATGTAAATATTAACAAGTCAATTATTCCTTTCAGCCTTGAGGGAGAGATTGCTAAGATAAAAATTACCATCCCCCTAGCTGAACTAGTAACTCAAGAAGTGTACAAAAACCAATTTTTGAAAGCTTTGAATTTAGGAAGTAATACTGACACCTTAAACTTGACAGATGACAAACCTGAGATGTTGTTTGGCCCAGAGGTTGAAGGAAAATATCAAGAAGGACCAATCCCTCCCTTCTACGTTATTTTAAACATACACGATAAAATTCTACACAATGCCATGTTAGATTCTGGAGCTTCACACAATCTAATGCCCAAGGTAGTAATGGAAAGCTTAGGTTTATAAATTACTAAACCATACAAATATTTTTATTCATTTGACTCAAGCAAAGTCAAATGTTTGGATTTAATCAAAGATTTATGTGTTAACCTAGCTCAGATCCCTGCCAAGAATCTAGTAATGGATATAGTT
Source organism: Pinus albicaulis (assembly GCA_034641835.2). NCBI lineage: Eukaryota > Viridiplantae > Streptophyta > Pinopsida > Pinales > Pinaceae > Pinus > Pinus albicaulis. The sequence continues at coordinate 274,946,273 of CM076573.1, forward strand.
GTAGCTGACATTCCCCCTAAGTATGGCATGCTCTTATCAATATCATGGGGGGCCAAACTTCAGGGAAGCCTTCAAATGGACATGTCTTATGCCACCATCCCTGTTTTTAACCAAAACAGAAGACTCTACAGAGAATCCCACATGAAGTACATGGTGAGTAACATGGACAAACCAAACAACACTCCAATATATTCTATTCAATCAAGTTTAGATTCATTTATCTTGTGTAACGAAGATGAAATTACTGAACAAGGTAAAGAAAACATAGACCCAATCAGTTCACCAGAACAATCCAATCTTACCTTGAATCAACTTCAAAACATTGACGATCAACAACAACAAGAAAATGAAAATGAGTCAAACATACTTTGGACAATAAATTTCGATGGATCCTGTAATAAAACCAGTGCAGGGGCAGGTGTCTGTATTCGAAACAAAAATCAGATTTTTTCATACAAGTTAGACTTCCCATGCACTAACAATATTGCTGAGTATGAAGCACTTCTCCTAGGCTTACAACTACTTAAAAAATTAGAAGCCCAAAAGATATCTATTTTAGGGGATTCTGAACTTATCATCAAACAAATCAAAGGAGAATACTCAGACAAGAATCCAAGGCTTAGGGAATATCAAAATGCTGCCCTTGACGTATTAAAAACTTTTGAAAAATATGAACTCATTTTCATCCCTAGAGCATTGAATCATCTAGCAAATGAACTTGCCTTCACTGCCAGCAATTGCCAAGTACCTGAAATAAATGAAAAACTCAGTATAAAGGTGAAACAAAGACCTGTTATGCCTGATAATGAAGATCACTGGCAGGTGTTTGAATCCGACAAACACATAGATGATTTCTTGAAATTAGAAAATGATTTCAGCATACCAATACTAGAAACTAGCCATAAAGAAAATTTCTTGTATATTGAACAAATCCCAGAAGCTGAAATAACATATCCTACTAATATAGATCATTGTGAGAATCCTTTTGAAGCAGAGATAATGAACAATGAATACAAAGAAGACTTGGAAGTCTTACAATGCAAAAATGATAAAATCCCAACAAGTCTCACACCTTTAGAACACCTGTTTGATCTTAATGATGTAGCTAAAGAACAAAGAATGGAGCCTATGGAAACAAATGTAGAAGAGAATAACATAGGTAATCTAGCAAAACCCAAGATGATCAAGCTATCCAACACCCTCCCAGCTCACATAAAATTGCAATACATAGAGCTTTTCAAATAATTTAAATATTTGTTTGCTTGGGAGTAAAAAGACTTAAAATCATATGATACCAGCATCATCCATCATAAAATCCCCTTGAAGGAAAATAAAAATACTTTTAAGCAAAAACTAAGGAGAATAAATCCCCTTTTACTACCTTTAGTTAAGGCAGAAATTGAGAAAATGTATAATGTTGGGATCATAGTACCCATTAGATTTTCAGAATGGGTATCAAACTTAGTTTCTGTTAGAAAGAAAACTGGGGAAATCAGGCTCTGTATAACCTTCAGAAATTTAAACAGAGCCTATTTAAAAGACAACTACCCCTTACCTAAGATGGACCATATACTTCAAAAGGTAGTTGGGTCAAGAAGAATATCCCTATTATATGGGTTCTCGGGTTACAATCAGGTGTTAGTGTTCCCAAGTGATCAAATCAAAACTACTTTTACCACACCTTGGGGCACCTTTATGTATCTCAAAATGCCTTTCGGATTAATGAATGTAGGGGCCACCTTCCAAAGGGCCATGGACATAGCCTTCTCTGAAGATATTGGCTATTTTACAATTATTTACCTTGATGACATAACCGTTTTCTCAAAAACTGATGAAGAGCATTTGATTCACCTAAGAAAGGTTTTTGAGAAGTATAGGAAATTTGGCTTATCACTGAATCCCAAGAAGACCCTCTTTGGTCTCCAAGAAGGGAAACTTCTTGGTCACATAATTTCAGAATAAGCACTCAAAATAGACCCTACAAGGATAGATGGCATATTGCAAATTAGCCATCCTAGAAGCCTCAAAGAATTGAAATCTTTCATTGGAAAGATTAATTTTTTGAGAAGGTTTATTCCCAACCTTGCTGAGCTATTAAAAAACATTACAAACATGCTTAAGAAAAACGTGGGTGTAAAGTTAACTTTACTAGCTAAACGATCATTCGAACTGGTCAAACAAGCTCTTACCCAAACACCAGTCCTAATTAGTCCTAATTTTACCAAAGACTTTTACATTTTTTCTTTTTCATCTGAACATACAATAGCTGTAGTTTTTCTTCAAAAGAATGATTTAGGGCAAGAAAAACCAATATCCTTCTTTAGTAGGGCCTTAAGAGATGCTCCTCTCAAATATAGCATCATGGAGAAGTAAGCCTTAGCATTAGTGAAAGCTTTAAAGGACTTCAGGGTCTACATTTTACACTCTCACATAATTTCTTTTGTTCCACATACCATTGTCAAGGACATTCTAAGTCAAGACCCTGATGGTAAGAGGGGAAAATGGATTGCAACTATTCTCGAATATGACGTAGAAATCAGGCCCACCAAACTAGTAAAGGGGCAAGGATTAGCAAAACTTATGGTTGAGTCTAAATTCCAAGCTTTAGACATGAATATGGTAGATGTGTTGGAAGAAGTAGAACAAGCTACTACTCCTTTCATTTAGGAAACATTTCTGAATTCTCCTTGGTATGCTGACATTATTTATGTGCTTTTATATCTAAATGCCCCTCCCTCTTTATCTAAAACTAAAGCTAGATTCTTGAAACAGAAAGCTTTGAGTTTTTTTATATTAGATGGGGTGTTATATTGGAAAAATGCTGTTGGAATTTTTCTTAAATGTTTACTTAAAGATGATGCAGGAAAAATCATGCATGAATTGCATGATGGTGAATGTGGAGGACACCTCTACTGGAAGGCCACAGCAAACAAAATTCTCAGATCAGGTTACTATTGGCCTACCCTTTTCCCAAACACTCAGAAGTTGGTCATGTCTTGCCATAAATGTCAAATCTTTGATGGCAAGAGAAAAATCCTTCCCTTACCTCTACATCCCATCAGAGTTGAGGCACCTTTTCAACAATGGGGGTTGGACTTCATTGGGGAAATTCATCCATCCTCCTCAGCTCAACATAAGTGGATCCTCATAGCCATTGACTTCTTCACCAAATGGATAGAAGTTATACCTACCAGGAATGCTAATGACTCTGTCATTATCAAGTTTCTTGAAACCCATATCCTATCCAGATTTGGTTGTCCCAGAAAAATCATAACAGACAATGTTGTTGCTTTCAAATCTAAGAAGATAGTTGATTTCTGTCACAAATACCATATAAACTTGGGCCATTCCACTGCCTACTATCCCCAAGGAAATGGATTAGCTGAATCCTCCAACAAGAGTTTCATCAATATCATTAAAAAGTTGTTGGAACAGAATCAGAAATCATGGCACAGTAAGCTGGTTCATGCCTTATGGGCTGATAGATTAACTACAAAGAAATCAATAAATATGTCCCCCTATCAGTTAGATTATGGCATGGATGAAGTTTTTCCTACCTCGCTGGGAGTTCCAGTCATGAAGCTCCTTCAAGAAGTGCAAGTTGAAGAAAATGATATGCAGAGGAGGATCGACCAAACAATCCATTTACAGCAGATCAAAGAAGAAGTTTATGAAAGAACACAGCTAGTCCAAGAAAATATGAAGAAGCTATTTGATAAGAGGACTAAGGCAAACAATTTCCAGGTTGGAAGTGTTGTTCTTAAATGGGATTCAAGAAGAGAAGAGAAAGGGAAACATGGCAAGTTTGAGAACTTGTGGAAAGGGCCATATATTATTCATGCTGAGAGGGGTCACAATACATTTTTCTTGAAAGAATTGAACGGAGAAGACCTATATGGAGGTTCTGTCAATGGCAGGACTCTCAAGCATTACTTCTGCCAAGAATCTTAAGTTTCAAAGCATTTTTGCTTTACCATTGTAAATATCATAGTCCAACCACTGCATTCAAAGTTATGAAAAATCAAAAATACAAAAACAAAGAAAAGAAAGAAAAGAGGGCAAATTGTAAAAACAAGAAAGGTATAGCCCCGTACCAAAAAAGAGAAATAAATCTGAAAGTGTGCAAGCTTAAATGCCACTACTACAAAACACACTTCTAGTTAGTCAAACAGTTTAATCTTGACTAATTAGTTTTAAATTTTTCTGCTGATAGGATAGTGAATTCGATTTGCCAAACTGTTCAATCTTGGCTTATCAGTAGATAGATTAGAATAGAAATTGAAGGTTCAAACAAACTCAAAATTTTAACCAAAGTTTCTAAAAGGAGATAACTCAAATCTATGTTAAATTCTAAGTCAAAGAAATGTAAATATCTGGTTCTAATCAGCTTAAAACCTGAACCAGAAGAAAAGAAAAAATAGAGCTGTGAAGAAAAGAGAAGGCCATGATGAGAAACTTTCAGATCATAAGCCTTCCATTTTGATTTTTTGATTTTTTGCAAATAAAAATCTATGTGCAGCTTTTTTTATGCCACAAATCACAGAAAGTCAAACGACTTAATCTTGACTTGACTGTTTTTAAATTTATGTTCTAGAATTTAGAGAATGAAAGTCTGTTGGACAGTTTAATCCCAACAGACAGTAGATTAGGTAGAGAAATTATCTGAGCTCAACTGTTTAAATCTGAGTTCAGGGAGAAATAAGGAGTAGAATTAGATTAGTTTTTATGCTTTCAAAAGAATAAATGTTGTAAGAGAGTTTGCCAATCCAAGTGCACTCTGATGAAGAAAAAATGTTAGATCAGTAGGATTGGGTAGGTAGAAAGTTTGTTGATGAAAGTTCCATTGTTTTTAATGACTGATAACTTGTTTCTAGAGAAAAAGAAGATCATTCAAGCAGAAGAAAATAGTCCAATGGATGAGGTAACTAATCAGCCTCCTAGAGAATACAAGTCTGCAGTTCTTGATGCCTTCAAAAAGGCACCATCCCCAAGTGGAGCCACTGTTAGCCACCCATAAAATTATGTCATATCAGATGGTGGCTAAATGATGTTGGATAGCCTTCAAGAAACAATTTCATGACTAAAATTGTTGATACTTGAATACTTTTGATAATATCCTATCCTTGGATAATATTCACTACTTTTTCCCTTCAGAACTCAGAAATCCTGTTGATTTCCAAAGCCAAAATACTGCTACAAACCCCATTTTCCCTTTGCCTCCTTCTCAAACTAACCTCATTTTATATTCCCCCATTCCCCATGAAAATCCCAAAATTTCATGCTTTTTCCTCTTTCCACTTTATAAAAACCCTTGATAAGGTTCTAAGACCCCTTCTTAGCCTTATCAGAACCCTCAATTTCCTTCAAAAACCATTAAAAAATCATGAAAAATGCATATTTTTATGTATTGGGCTTAAGTCCCCTCGGGCTTAAGTTTTTGACCCTTTTCCGTCCATAAACCCGAGTGCCAGAACCAACTGCAAGACCCTTTGGCGCTTATCCATTTTAAAATTATATTTCCCCGTCGGAACATATAAAACCTTTGATTTTTATAAAAAAACCCGTCATTTTATTATTTTTATTAAAAAAACCGCCCATGTAAATTATGGAGCAATCTCCACCGTTGATCTGTTCCACAGATCGGACGGTACGAAACGCACCATTCCTGTGGACCCCCCCCAACCGTGCGCTGTTTCTCCAAAACCGCGTGGTTTCCTTCGCACCGCCTTTGGGCGGAGGGTGGTTTTTCCCTGTCCCTTGTACGATTTGAAAACCGTCATCCATTGCGCGTTATAGTTCGGACCAGGATGCCCAGCGAAATCAATCTCCGCAGTCCGATCTGGGCCCACTCATCCAATGGCTATCGCTCTTCGAAAGTGTCTGATGTATAATCAAAGTGCCCGCTCAATAAACTAGCCTTCGTACCGCAGCAAATCAATCTACGCCGTCGATATGATCTGCAGATCGACGGTCCATATTTCATTGCCCAATTTTGTTGCCCAGTCAACGATTCCCCTCGGCTGACTTTCCATCGCCCAATCTCGACCGTCGATTTCTGCGCGATCGACGGCTCAGATTCATCCTTCTACTCTGATCGCCCCTTTCAATCTCGACTGTCGATATCTGCAGATCAACAGCTCGGATTTGATCTTCCATTCACTCATTCCATGATCACTCTCGATAAATCCGAACCGTTGGATGATGCCATCCAACGGCCACGCTTCATCCATGCATTCCAATGCAGTAAAACCAATAAAAGCAGGATTTTATAACGATTTATTTGTATTTTGCAGGTTTTCGAAGGTTTTCACTATGAACAAAGAAAATTCGAAAGAAGAGGGTGATGACTCTCTTGCTTTCGATTTACCAAAGGAAATCGATCACCGGGTTTAAAATTTCATATTGATCAATGTTTCATGAACCATTGATGCATTACAAACCCTGTGCAGCCCTGCGCAATAGCAAAAAAACATGGATTAAGCGCAGAAAAAGAGTATTAGCACCGAAGACCAGGAAATTATCAGAGCAGAGGATTAATGGACTGTTTACGAGGACTAAAAGCGCCACCCGTGCCTCAAAGTATTCAATTAGGAGCTAAATTTATTGATCAGGATCAGATATTTTGCCTCGATGCAGCCAAAGAATTTATTTCTGCAAGGAACTTCAATGCAAATAATATTTGCAGAGTTACTTTAACGCCGCACAGTGCCCCAAAGGTCAACAAAACTCCTACCAAGCTTGAAATCATTACGTAAATCATTTAATACAGAGCATATGTATGTAAATCCCCTCATTTGAGCCCCTCGAGGGCCAATAAGCCATTTAATTCTGTGTTAATTGTAATTGAGATCTTTTATCATATCTCACCTCCTCATCCTTCTATATATACCACAGCAGAAGATGAGTGAGTGTTGGTTGTTGTTTCATTAAAAGTTGTCACATTGAAACTCTCTGAAATAAATATACAAGTCTGTTGAAGTTGAAGAACAAATTGAAGTCTTGGATCTCTTGATGATGTTGTTGCATGTTTGTTCCTGAGAAGGCTCTATTATTAGATCCATGAGCTTGGCTGTTGGTGAAGTATTCTGAACTGTTAAATGTTTTCCCCTATTTTCATTATGTTCCATAATCTCTTACTACAGTAGGTTGAAATTTTTAGGCTAAGAAATGACTCTTGGAAGCACCTTAGACCTGTTCACCCTTCACTGTTTAATGTTTTCTACTGCTGAAGTATTTTAGAGGCTTTAAACTTTCTCTTTAGTCTTCATGCTTGTTTATTTCCTTAATAGCTCAAATAGTTGGTTTCAACATGATTTATGGTTCTCCCTGCTTGTCTGCTATCACTTGAAAGCTGTTATTGAAGTCTCCCTTTGAAGTACCATTGTTTGAAGTTAATCAAAGAGGTCGGTTTTGATCTTTCCCTTTGCCATTTCTTGAACAGTTGTTTTGAAGGTTTTTATAGTTGTAAGCATAGATGTTATTTAGGTGTTCTCTCTTCAATGACTACAATTATCAGTGAATCTTTTATGTTTTCTAAGTCCTTTAAAATAAAATCTTTGAGGAAATAGGGTGTTCCCCGAATCTTAGATTTCATTTTAAAAGTTGTCTTGAAGTCAATATTTGCTTAAAGAATATTTGTAGAATTTATGATTAGCCCTGTCTATAAAATATCTCTTTATTGTTAAGTTATGTTTTCAAGTTCCCTTTGTTGAGAATTAAACTTCTCTTCCCAAATCATTAATGTCCATCTCATTCCAAAACAAAGGATCCTGTGGCCAAGTTAGATTTTCCCTTTGATATCCCATATCCATTGATGAGTTTGTCATGACCTTATTTTGACTCCATTACCCAATGAACTAGATATTTCCTCTTTTTGTCTATCTTTCCTAGACCTTTCATGTTCTGTTGTATTAACTCAATCCAACCAAACAAACATCTGCACTTAATAACTAGTTTAAAATCTATGCTCAAAAGCACACAAGATAAACCTTTGCAAACAAATATTTGAGAGATCCCTCTCTGAGAACAGGAGGACTAGATCCTGGAACTCTAAATATTGGTTCTGATGTTGCCTTGTCTTTTGATTTTCCAAACTGTCAAAACACAGGACACCAACACCCCATACAATAGATCACCATACATCTTATTAACATTTTCACAATGTCTTTTACTAAATAATTGAAATTGTCTATCATAATTGTTTTCCTTTCCCTGAAGTTGTTCTATCCTCTCCTTCTTAACTTGGTATGCGCCTTTTGTCTGGTTGCACACAAGTTTAGAGTTGGTGAAAACGAAAATTCCATTTGATCCATACTCCCCAGTTGTTCCCAAGCCTTCTATCAATGCAATATAATATGCATCATTTTTTTAGTTCTTCCATGTAAATTAATTTTCCTTTGGAGTAATTTGTTAATCGCAATATTTCATAGCACATATGTAATCACTAATTTTCCTGGATTGGGATAACAAGAAACATCTATGCATAATGTCCATTTTTCAACCATGTTTAGTGGACTTTTGATGCCTGAAAAAAAACAAATTCATTAAAATATATTAAATGAACATTTATTTCAAATGTCTTAAATTTTATGGGATAAATGACATGTACATGGTTTCCAAAAACACTAGGACCACAATAAAGTATTAAATGAACATTTATTGCAAATGGTTTAAATTTTATGCAAAAAATGACATGTAAATGGTCTACAAAAACACTAGAAAATGCCTTAAAGTTTATCAGAGATATGACATGTACATGGTTTCCAAAATCACTAGGACCATACATGCATTTAGCTAAAAATTTTATAATTTACTACCAATGAAAATGAGTAACAAAACATCCTAGCCATTATGGCTAGTTAGGTGATAGTGGACACCTATGAGGTAATAGACACATTTAGCTAAAAGTTTTATAAAGGTGATAAACATGTGATTTTGAAAGCATCCTTGTTGTTAAAAAGGACAGGGGCTAAATGAGTAACAACACATCCTAGCCATTATGGTTGGTTAAGTGATAGTGGACCTCTATGAGGTGATAGAAAAATTTAGCTAAAAGTTTTATAAATGTGATAGACACGTGATTTTGAAAGCATCATTGTTGTATTTTCTAATTGTTGGGTTTCTTCAGGTATTTTCTAATTGATTTGCTAAGTCTAAGAAGTTTAATCTTTTTTCCATTTGAATACATTTCCCCACTTGTAGTTGTATCTTTCTCTTTTCTAAATTAGCCTATATGTGTTAGGAAAATATACAAGCATACTTTTAAAACTTTATAAACCTAAATTTTATTTCTATTTTTACTTTATTTTTGAATTTTCACTTTAAGCTTCATTTTTTTCTTCATATAGATCATGATTAAAAGAACTTCCAAAATATTCATATAATTGTTGTCCACATGAGAATTATGGGCTTCTTCATTTATTTTCTAATTTCTTTCCTAAGTCTCAGAAGTTTACTTTTTTGTCCATTCATAAATTTCCCCACCTTTAGTTGTATCTTTCTCTTTTAAGACATTTGTAAATTTATAACCACCTATATAAAAAATACCCTAACAAAGAGAAACATTTACAACAAACAAAAGATTTTATTATCAGAAAAATTTTACAATCAAGCTTACTACCTCTTCAATCTAAGGGGATTCATAAAATTGAAATAGGCTTCACTACACTGACTATAATTTGGTTCCATAAACCAATACTATTAGAATACACATGATAAATTTTACTTAGATAATTTTAGTTTTCACATTCTCCTCTAATCAATTTTTTGTCATACTCTTACAAATTAATATACCAGCATAGAGTTACTATACTTCAGAAAACAGATGCTAGAATGTTGGTATAAAGTAATGTTTACTTATATAAATTTGGTTTTCACATTCTCCTTTAATAAAAAAAATTTTAATACTCTAACAAATTAATATACCAGCACAGATTTACTATAATTCAGAAAACATATGCTAGAATGTTGATATTAAATAAAATTTAGTTAGATAAATTTGATGTTCACATCCTCCTTTAATCAATTTTTTTTCATACTCTAAAAATTTAATATACCAGCATAGAGTTACTATAAATCAGAAAAAAGATGCTAGAATGTTGATATTAAGTAAATTTTACTTAGATAAATTTGATTTTCATATTCTCCTTTAATCGAATTTTTGACATAATCTAACAAATTACTATACCGGCCTAGAGTTACTATAAGTCAGAAAAGAGATGCTAGAATGTTTATATTAAATAAAGTTTACTTAGATAAATTCGGTTTTCAGATTATCCTTTATTCAAATTTTTTTCATACTCTAAGAAATTAATATACCAGAATAGAATTTCTATAATTTAAAAAATAGATGATAGAATGTTGATATTAAATAAATTTTACTTTTAAAGATAAATTTGGTTTTCACATTCTCCTTTAATCAAAAAAATTTCATACTCGAATAAATTAATATACCATCATAGAGTTACTATAATTCAGAAAACAAATGCTAGAATGTTGATATTAAGGAAGAAAGAAGCAATATTTTCTTCTTGAATGGCGTAGTAGTAGGTACGATGGGATATTATTTTTTACGAGGCTTCTAAATTTTTTCGTTTTATATTTGTAGTCAGCTTCAAATTATTACTATATATAGATACATCCAGTTACTATATTTGGAAAACAGATGTCAAAGTGTTGGATATTGAATATTGAGAGAGAAAGCAACAATATCTTATCGTGGAATGATATAATGGTTTTATACTAGCCCTCTCTAGATTTGATTTGAAAAATTTAGAATGATGCTTGGGCTCACAAATTCCCTTTTGGATTAATTGGGCTAATGTACGACATAATCATTTAATACTTTTTTTGAGGATATAAATAAAATTCTAAATAATTAGAAGAATACAAATATGAAATGGCTCTTGGATAATGAAATGAAGAGTCACTTAATTGTATAAATCTGATTGAAAATTAATAGAAATAACATCTAAAGGAGTTATGCATTCTAGCTTGGAAAAATCACATTCCACTGGAAGGCAAGAGATCATTTCTCAAAGAAGCTATAAATATAGTATCTAGAGACTTGGTACAAGAAACAAAAATCTAAATAAATTGAATATACAATTTAACAAACTAGAAAATCAATTGAAAACAGAGAGAACTACATATAGTGCACATAAAATATTAATTACTGATTTAAAATATAAATTAATTTTTAAATGTCTCGAGATTCAAAGGATAAAACTACAATTTCATCTTTTCTTAAAGATAAGGATAAGGAAATCAAAATGCTTAGATAAAAAATAAAGTTTCCTATAGTAGAAAAATGTTAAATTTGACAATCCATTCATATATTCGATGAGAATTTTCTTTGTTAGCAAGATTAGCCTCAAAATCATTAATTATTGATTTAGAAATAATCAAAGAAGGATTGGATGTAGAGAATATTTAGAATTTTAGAGCATTATTAGGAATAATTCAAAAATAATTTAAATTTGTTGAAATAAATGTCAAATGGAAGACCTCATAGATGGTAAAGCTAGAAGCACAAACTCAAAAAATAGTTGCACTACTATAAAATTCCCATTCAATCTTGGCTTTGAAAGATAAAAACATAGAAAAGGCTAATCATAAATTAAGCTCAAAGAGATTAAGAAGAAACTTGATCAGAAAACATTTGCAAAGAAATATTTGTCTCGAGTTGAACACTACATTGGGAACGAATTATGGTGGCTACAAAAAAAATCAAACGCTACTTCAATGTATGTGAGGACTAATATGTACCAAAGAGAGCAGAAACAATAAATCAAGAAAACTCCAAAAATGATGCATATATGAAAGTATATTGTTCAATAGTAGGGAAGTGTCCTTTTTTCCACACTAATACATTCTTAGGGTAATTGTAGCAATATGTTATAAAGTTGCAAAAATGAAGGGAGAATATTGATTTATTATATTAATTGGTATGCCCTTGACCAGTCCTTTTAGCCCATGAACGGTTCCAACAATGCATGATTTCCACTTAATTAATAAGATTTCACATGATACATCATTTGAGTTAATTTTTTGTTATGTGCATTATTATGTTTTTATTTGTATTAGTTCTTGACCTATACTTTTTCCATTGATTGTGCTCCCTATAGAACGGAAATGATCCCAACAAACAGATTATGTTTCTTTAAAAAGAGTTTATTTCCATTCTCATTTTAAACTATTTTTTCATCTTTGTAGCATGATTTTATATTATTAGAGAAAATAATTACATGCAATAGAGAGCTAAAGAGTGATTCAAGCTGCTGACATATTCTTTTCAACCCCAAGGTACTAAATGGGGCATTTTCCATTTTTTTCATGATTGCATCAAGAAAATCTGTGTTCATAAAGGATAGATATGTCTATGATTACCATTACTAAGTAGTAACATGTAAAAATGTAATATAATTGACATGTATAGGGTAAACTACTTACCCCTAGTCTCTAAGCTGAGCTTCTTCATGTTATAACTAGTAGTCAATACTAATAAAATGACTCAAATGGTAGAGATCAGTGAATATCGTAAGTTGAATATGACTTAGTACTACCACTTTAATCATAGTATCCATGTATCATAAGCTTCTTGATTTCCATTGCCTGTAAGTTGTATTTTACATAAGCTGGGAATCACACTGGTCTCATAGTAAGCTTCTACTTGTTCAAACTATATTAGTGATTTAAAGTATAAATTAATTGTTAAATGTCTCAATATTTAAAGGATAAAACTATAATTTTTCCTCTTCTTAAATAAAACGATAAATAAATAAAAATTCTTAGATAAAAAAAAACAAGTTTCCTCTCGGAGAAAATTGTAACAATTCATTCATAAATTCATTAAAGAAATGATTTTTATTTTTTAGCAAGATTAGCCTCTAAAGTGTTAATTATCGATTTACAAATAATCAAATAAGGATTAGATGTATATCATATTCAGAATTTTAGAGAATTATTAGAAATAATTCAAAAAGAACTTAAATTTGATTAAATAAATGTCAAATGAAAGACCTCATAGATGGTAAAGCTAGAAGCACAAAATCAAAAAAGAAATGCCCGAATAGAAAATTCTCATTCAAGCCTGGCTTTGAAAGATAAAATCATAGCAAAGGCTAATCATAAATGAGGCTCAAAGAGATTAAGAAGAAACCAGAACAGAAAACCTCTGCAAAGAAATATTTGGCTGGAGTTGAACAATACATTGAGAACAAATTATGGTGAGTACACAAAAGATCAAATGAAATTTCAATGTGTATTAGTACCAATATGTACCAAATATATCAGAAGCCATAAATCAAGAAAACTCCAAAAACGATGCATGTATGAGCTTATATTGTTCGATAGTATGGAAGTGTCCTTTTTTCCACATTAAGACGTTCTGAAGTTAATTGGAGCAATATGTTATAAAGTTGCAGAAAGGAAAGGAGAATATTAATGTAGTCTATTAATTCATATGCCCTTGACCAATCATTTCAACCCATGAAGGGTTCCAGCCATGCATGTTTTCCACTCAATTAACAAGGTTGCACACGATAAATCATTTAAATTATTTCTTTGTTCTGTGCATTCTTATGTTTTTATTTGTATTGGATATAGCCCTATACTTTTCCATTGATGGTGCTCCCTACAGAATGGAAACGATCCCAACAAATAGATTTTGTTTCTTTAAAAATATTTTATATTCCATTTGCATTTTGAACTATTTTTTTCATCTTTGTGGAGGGATTTTATATTATTAGCGAAATTAATTACATACAGTAGAGAGCCTAAAGAGTTATTTGAGTTGCTGACATAATATTTTCAACCGCAACGTAGTAAACAGGGCATATTTAATTTTGTTCATGGCTGCATCTAGAAACTAAAAGGACCCGAGAACTTTGATACCACTCGAAGGACATGGTAACATGAGAGATATGGAAACAATGATTACTAGTAATACAGGTGCGGTAATGGACAACATCGTTTATCAGTTACTCTAATTAATGGCATTACTGCTGATTGATATGATTATTAAGCCCATAAGTATCTATAGATCAACTTTCTGTTCCTAAAGGTTAGATATGTCTATGATTACCATTACTAAGCTGTAACATGTATAAAAGGTGATATAAGTGATATGTATAGGGTAAACTACTTACACCTAAGCTCTAAGCTAAGCTCCTTACAACCTATATCAATATGAAGTAATATGAAAATACTTATGATTACACTCTTCATGCTATAACTAGTAATCAATACTAAGAAAATGACTAGAATGATAGACATGACCGAATAAAGTAAGTTGAATATGACTTAGTACTACCATTTTAATCATAGTATCCATGTATCATAATCTACTTGATTTCCATTTATTTTAAGCCGTGTTTTACTTAAGTTGGGAATCACACTGGTCTCATAGAAAGCTTCTACTGTTTAGACTATATTAGCATCTCAAATATGGAGAAATAGTCTTCCATCTTTCCCTTATTAGTGAGTATTGATTTCATGGTAATTATACTCCATCATAACTAGAGTAATTGAATACAAAGCTTGTACATGCTTATACTAAGGATACAGTGATAAACGTAATGGGTTTACTCTACTTCATCAACCTGCAAGCTTAATATTATTCAGGTCAACTTCACTCATTGATAGTTATGTGAATGATTTGACTGATGGTCTAAACATGAAAAATTTTATTAGTAACCTTCATTCCATATTAACTGCATAGGCTTATCTTCTACTGCTAATCATGAGCATGAAATATGAGAATGTTATGTATATTATGGAGATACACTAGTTAGTTTGGTTACTTCATTGGTGTGTATAGAAGTATGAGCTAAGCTTGATTACTAATATAATGCCATTGTGAGTAGACTGTATCAAAGCTATCCCTTGACTCATGTGCATATAATACGGGCTATCATATGCAGCTACTAACACAAATAAGGCATATATGGATACTAAGTCAATCTTGTAACCATAATGAATGGGATTTTTACTATCAACTAACATCAATTTGACCAATAGCATATGCCGATTAACCATATGAGATATGAAAAATCATATTGAATTTAGGGGAATAGGTTGTGTGCGCACTTACAACCGAGAAAGTGGAAGAATAAACTAAACGAGCATGTTGCTACCACAAGGAGATGCAAAGTAGAGCAGACGCTAAAACCTGCAAACTCTGCAAAAAAACAGAGATTAGTAATTATGCAAAAAAAAAAAAAAACATAAACGTGCCGCCAAACAAAGCGAAAAATGCACCTCCCAATGCTCTGCAAGAGAAAAACAAACCTCCCGGTGCTCTCTAACACTCACTGCCAAACAGGCAAACAAAAAATTGCACCAAACAGACAAAGAGATAATCGGTCAAAAACATCTTGTGGCATGCGGGCCACTATATTTATAAAAATGAAGCTCGGTCGAACTTTTAATGCAGGTTTTTCTCCCTCGGGCCAAAAATCTGCTTATCATTATCGTCAACATAAACAGTTGAGTAAGTTTGATTAATGGCAGAAAAATTTTGGCCGAATTAATTTCAAAAGTTCGGTTGAACTTTTGAAAAGTTCACCCGAACTTGTGGGAGATTGAAATTTTCGGGCGTGTTATGAAAGTTTAACCTATCTTCATACATTCACCCACCACTTATAATGGTTGTAGTGATTTAATTTGTGGTTATGTTGAATGATATTTTGCATGTGATTTAAACAAAAAGAGATGCACTGTACATTATGTTTAATATACGGTAGGAGGAATTATTTATTGTATGTCAAAGATTAAAAGGTATTGACTTTGTCCAATAATGAGGTAGAATATATAGCTATCTCACATGCATTCTAGAAGGAAATTTTGTTTAAGGGTCTACTAAGTGAATTTGGAAAAGTGCAAGGACAAGGTGAATGTATTATAGGATAGTCAAAGTGATATCCATTGGACATAAATCTAACTTATCAGAGTAAGACTAATCATATTGCTATCAAATATGATTTTGTAAGACTAATCATATTGCTATCAAATATGATTTTGTGAGTTAGGATATTTGTCAAAATAGAATAACTCTTAAGAAACTCTCAAAAATGTGCAAACATGTTTACAAAACTAGTGATGTTGAGCAATTATGATGGAGTTTGGATTCTATTAGCTTGCAAAAAAAGGTAATGAATGGACTTGGACAAGGTATCAAATAAGTTGTAAAATCAAGCTTTTTTGGATTTGTGATAGCTAAAAGAGGTGAGAGTTTTCAAATTTATTTGGTTCATGTAATAATGGCTATTCATATAATTGTTTCAACTATGTTCAAGGTATTATATATCTATACATCATTGAGAGAGATCAACATCTATAACTTTTGTAATAGTTTCTATAACAATATTATAAACTTGGTCTTTAAATAACAATAATATTAATAACATGTCTTATGGATGTTTCCTTGAGATATTGTGAAATTTAATCCATATCTTGGATACTGTTGTTTTGTTATTTTATTTTATCATTTTCATTATTTTTTACAAAAAATTTATATTACGGTCGAATCAAATATTTTCAACTCCCATTATTATATATATAACTAATTATAAGATTAGGAGTCTTCTGAGGAATAGAACTTTCAGACAAAATCAGTATTTCAATGCATAAAAATTCACGACCCTAATTTGTCATCAACAATTTTTTTCTGATTAAGCTCTAATTTTCACTTACAATCGCAACTACATATAAATTCAAAATATTTGTGAAAAATGTAACCGTATCAAAGGAATTGCATATGATTGTACATAATCTACTCTCTGTCATCCGTGAGCAGCAAGGCCGGAAGGAATTGATGGACATCAATATTTAGATTTAGACATCATCTAAATAAACAAAAGCACAGAAAAGAGGATTAAATTTGGTCCGTGGAAACTATATCGCTTTGCCTGCATATAACAAGAACTATATCGATTCTGCTATTTCTATTCATTCAATTTTTTCATATTGAAATGCAGTAAAATAGATAAAACATGCAGAATAGTCGTTGCTTGGAGAGAAAACCTGCAAGTCATCCTTTATGCATTTTGGATATCATCTTATTTACTTTTCACAGTCAAGAAGCAAAAGAGATTTTATTAACGATCATTATTTTGATTGTAGAATTTGAAATATTAAGTAACAAGAGTTGATTACCTGACTTTCTGATCATTATTTTGATTGTAGAATTTGAAATATTAAGTAACAAGAGTTGATTACCTGATTTTCTTATAAACTTGAAACTGCAAATTACCAACTTGAAACTAGAAACTGGCTGCAGATGCTTCTGAGCAGAGGAAGCAGATGGGCAGTTCAATGACGCCCGGAGTTCCCCCAAACACTTCAGCGACTCCATCCATCCAGTCATTCAGTGACTGTTATAATCCATTCATATAACAGTTAACCATTGTACTGTCTTTCATATTGTTGGGATCGACGAAGTGTTTGAAGGAACTCGCGGCGTTGAGAACCAGCTGCAACAGACGATTGCTCTGCTGCGTTTTGACTTATGATGGATGAATAACAAGAGCCATGAGGAGCTTCCTAAATACTCTTCACCCCCACTGTTGTCGTCGAGGAATTTTAAGAACGTATGGTTCCTGCAAACGCGAAACTATACATACGATAATTCATTGCACTTAGACAAAGGTTGATTTCCTTTTCCACATTCAATGAACGAGCCTGGGCCATTATGAGTCATTCATTCCTGATCTCTCCAGGCTTAAATGTCCCTGTTCGTTGTAACTTTTTCAGTGCAGACTACCCGTGACCCACCCTGTGATTCATGGAGGTATGGAATATATTCCAAACCCAAATGGCGTATCTGAAAAAAAAGAGAACTCTACCAGGGGAGGAATGCTTGGATGGTCCAAAGTGCTTTGAATTTGGAAAAAAAAAATCAAGAAATTCTGTAATAACAGTGTTTGAACCTTGTAATAACAGTGTTTGAACCTTGGAAATAGATTAGCACTATTAAAAATTTCTAAACAATTAAAATCTTGAAGTTTAACTATTGTAACTTAATTTTTTTTTTTTAAATTGGTTAAATTTTATGAATATCTTATCTAAATTTCCATAATTATTTAAAAAAAAAAATTATTCAAATATAACTCAATTCATAAAATTAAAAATATATTATTGATAATCAAATAAACCTCTTATTAGAGTATGACTCAACTGAAAAAATTAAAAATATATATATTATTGGTAATCAAATAAATTTCTATTAAAATTCGTTAATCATTGCACTAAAAAGAATTAAGATATATTTTTCTACATCTCTACTAATATTTTATGTTAATCAATTTATTTTACATTAATTAAATTTATTAGCGTATAAACCAAACAACAAAACAACTTTAAATTTATTAGTATAGAAACAAATAAATTTTGTCAGATAGCTTTAATAAAAATACTTTTAAGTGGCGCATGATTGGAAGTTTGGCATAAAAACAGATCCTACCAGCTAACTCATTCCAAATAAACGATTAATTATTATTTTAATTATTAAAATAAAAAGTATTTTATTTATAGTTGCTTGCCTAAGAGGCCTAAAAGGTGCATTTATACTGATCAACCCTTAGAGTTTAGAGTTTATATTGATTGCACATTTTGGCATCCTAACAGGTATGGAGCTCCATGCAAAACAACATAATATGAATTTTTCTGTGAACTTATAATAATCAGCAAGTATATAAACTCTATGACATATTTGAACTACTGAACCTAGAATATTTGTAATATTAGATGTACTTTCTGGCCGAAGTATACTCTATGGAGGAATTATTCTTATCATTTTCCTATATTGTAATGACATTGTGACTTGATTAATTTTGATGTCATCAGCATTATGCCTTTATCGTTTGATTAACATTTTGATGGGTGGGATTTTTTATAATTTGATTGTGATTTTCTGGTTTTATATAAGTATTATGAGATGGTTTTGTTTTTTTTTTTTTTTTAATATGAATTTTTTTATTTTTAAGGTGTTTTTAAGGGGATGTTAATATTTTGATTGTAGGGTAGTTTATAATTTGATTGTTATTTTTTGGTTTTATAAAAGTATTATGAGATGGTTATGTTTTTTTATACAAAATTATTTAATTTTTTTAAGTTGTTTTTAAGGGGATTTTAGGATATTTAGATATTTAGGAGTTAGTTAAGTTCAACTTGGTCGTCTTGGTCGTCTATTAGGTGCTTTTTAGTATGCATTAGCAGCATTGTAATTCATGAGTTCATTTTATATCTAAAACATATCATGATGGTTAGATACAATGCAACTAATGCATACCAAAGAAACAAACTAAATCAATGCATACCAAAGAAAGAAACTAAGAAACATGTTTTACCTAATTGACACGTTAGACCAAGTTGAACTTAACTAGTGCCTAAGTGTCTAAATATCTTAGCATTCCCCCTTAAGAACAATTTCCAATAGAATTTTGACATAGACAACACAATAAGTGAAAGAAGCATGAATTAGAGCGTATACTCTCTAAAAAATCTTCTTGATTACTAAGGTTTTTTAGTTGTCTCTACAATGATTAATTTTATGTTTTTAGGGTTTTTTCTATAGATATTTTATTAGGGGTTGTGATTAAGGATAGGATTAAATATTCTTGAATGCTACAATTATTTGGTTGTCACTTCAATAATCGATCCTATTCTTGAATATATTCCAAACCCAAATGGTGAGGTATAAGCTATGGCAAAACGTGTTGTTATATTCCAAACGCAAATGGTGAGGTATAAGCTACGGAAAAAAGTGTTGTTATATTCCAAACGCAAATGGTGAGGTATAAGCTACGGCGAAAAGTGTTGTTTCAGAATGACACCTTCATGGAATATCTAAAAAACTGAAAAAGTAAAAAAAAACATATTAGTGGTAATCGAATGTAAAACTCTATTAAAGGTTATTAATCATTGCACTAAAACAAAATAGATATATTTTTCTACATCTCTACTATTATTTTAAAATTAATTAATTTATTTTAAATTAATTAAATTTATAAACAAATAAACTTTTACACTTATTAGTATAGAAACAAATAAATTTTTCTACATATTTTTAACAAAAATACTTTTAAGTGGTGTATGATTGGAAGTTTGGCATAAAGAAATATCCTATCAGCTAGCTCATTCCATATAAACAAACAATTATTATTTATATATATATTTTCTTGGCCTTCACCGTGAATTTATTGTGATCAAGCCTTTGAGTTTATATTGATTTCACATTTTGACATCCTAACATGTATGGAGCTCCATGCACAACAACATAATATAATTTTTGAAGTGAACTTATAATAATCAGCAAGTATATAAACTCTATGACATATATGAACTGAATATAAAATATTATTTGTAATATTGTATGTACTTTCTGGCATAGTATACTCTACAGAGAATTTATACTTATCATTTTCCTATATTGTAATGAAATTTTGACTTGATTAATTTTGATGTGATCATCATTATGCCTGGATCATTTGATTAACATTTTGATGAGTAGGGTTTTTTATAACTTGATTGTGATATTTTGGTTTTATATAAGTATTATGAGATAGTTATGTTTTTTTAATGAAATTTTTAAATTTTCTTTAAGTTGTTTTTAAGGGGATGCTAAGATATTTAGAGATTTAGGAGTTATTTAAGTTCAACTTGGTCATATATTAGGTAAAAATATGTTTCTTAGTGTGTTTTTTTAGTAATATGTATTAGTCTCATTGTAATCCATGTGTTCAGTTTATATCTAAAACATATCATGACGATTAGATTACGATGAAACTAATGCATACCAAAGAAATACACTAAGAAACACATTTTACCTAATAGACACGTTAGACCAAGTTGAAATTAACTAGTTCCTAAGTTTCTAAATATCTTAGCATCCCCCCTTAAGAAAAAATTCAAATAGGGTTTTACAAAGGTGACACAATAGGTGAAGGAAGCCTGAATTTTAGTTTGTGGCAAATCTTCTTTATAACTAAGGTTTTCTAGTTGTCTTTACAATGATTAATTTTATGTTTTTAGGGTTGTTTCTATGGATATTTTATTAGGGGTTGTGATTAAGGATAGGATTAAATATTCTTGAATGCTACAATTTTTTGCTTGTCACTTCAATGATAAATCCTATGTTTTTAGGATTATTTCTATGGATATTTTATTATAGGTTGATAATGGGAACATAATTCTACTTTGAAATCCATAAATTAGGTGCATAATTTCCATTTCTTATTTATTTTCTCAGTTAAGCTCTTCACCACATATGCCAAATCCTAAACCTATCAAGGAGGGCCTAGCAAAGTCACCCTCAATAGTCTTTATGAATATATAAAATCATTAGAAGAAGAAAGAATACAAAAAAATGAAACTTCGAATAGAATTAGAAGAAGTGGTTGAGAATAAATTTAAATTCTTAGAAGAAAAGATAGATAGTAGAATATTAGGGCTTGATCCGAATTGGATCATTTTATTTATTTTCTCCATCTCGATGCATTGAGAGTGGAAAATGTGGAGGTGATCCAAATTTATGTTGGAACACAAAAGGATACACATATAGCCATAGATACAAAGATGCAACGAAAATAATGCTTCATTTTATTAAAATCAAAAGACAAAAATAAAATAGCTAGGGCACTAGTAGCGTATCTTTGAGAAGATATCTGATAGCTACGGGCCTATGAACTGTGTTACAGAACTGAAATTTGCTTACATGAATGATGTAAATAAACAACGAGGGCGTTGTTAATATTATCACTGAGAAGAGATGTGGTGACTATAGGGCTCTGAACTGTGTTAAAAAACAACTAACTGAAAAATGCTTATAGAAATAATGGAAATAAATGAGCTAGGACACCAGTAGTGTATCCTGAGAAGAGATGTGTTAGCTTCCAACCCTTGAACTGTGTTACATTGAGGCTCCAAGGCCTATTATAGACATAATGGAAATAAATGAGCTAGGGTATTGGCAGTGTATCCCTAAGAAGAGATGTGATGGCTACCAGCCCCTGAACTGTGTTACAATGAGGCTCAAAAGCCTATTTATTGTTGAGAAATAATGTAAAACCCGAAACATCCAAAAACCTAACCCTAGGAGATGAAGCGCCAAAACTGTGGGCCCCGTTTGGGTAAATTGGTGTTTCAACTTCCCGGGGACATAACTTTGGCATCTGGTCTCTGTTTGATGCACTCAATAGCTCTTTATAAAGATCTGTCCGAGGACTACAATTTTTGGTGTGAGAAACATCAGTCTAAAGACTTATTTTGCTCTTGGTTTCCCCAAAAAGTGTCGTTTAAGGCCTCAAAACGGCTTGAGAAGTTCAGGACCTAAAAAACTGCTAAAAATAGTAAGTTGTGTTGAAACTTACAAACTAAAAGAACTAATAATGGGGGTTCAAATGGAATCATTGGGTGGTCACCAACATCATCCTGGATCATTAAGTCCCCAAAATGGCTCTGGGAGTGAAAGACCTAAAAACCTGCTAAAAATTGTATGTTGTGCTAAGCTGAAAAACTAAAAGAATTGATGTTGCGAGCCCAAATGGAATATGTGGGTGGCCATCGATATCCACCTAGATCATTCCTCCCTCCTTAAGAAGAAATGGTCCCCATTGCATTAATTTCCTCCATGGGTGGGGTGGAACTCTGCTGAAATTGGTATTGGATTGTCCAGGATGTCGCGAACCTCTTGGTGGATGTGTTGGATGTAGATGTGCCACCAGTGGGAAGTTGTTGAATATTCCAGGAAAATTTATTCATCATTACGTTCCTTTGTTTCTCTAGGGCCTCCTCGAGCAATGTTTTGATAGGATCTCTTGCTCCCTCATTTTTCTTTCCTTCCACCATAGGGGGGTCATCGAGATTTGCGAGGTTGAACTCCTTATACCCTATCTGCATTGGGGACATGAACAGAAAACATATAAAGAGCAGACCGCTCTGATACCACTAATTCAAATTTATGTAGGAATGCAAAAGGATACACATATAGCCATAGATACATAGATATAGTGGAAATAATGCTTCATTTTATTAAAATCAAATGACTGAAATAAACTAGCTAGGGTGCTGGTAGCGTATCTATGAGAAGAGATGTGGTGGCTACAGGCCTCTGAACTGTGTTACAAAACTAAAATTTGTTTACAGAAAAAATGTAAATAAACAACAAGGGCACTGGTAAGCTTATCTCTGAGAAGAGATGTGGCGCCTACAAGCCTCTAAATTGTGTTACAAAACAACTCACTAAAACATGCTTATATAAATAATAGAAATAAATGAGCTAGGGCACTTGTATCGTATCCCTGAGAAGAGATGTGTCGGCTACAAGCCCCTAAATTGTGTTACATTGAGCCTCCAAGGCCTATTACAAAAAGAATGGAAACATATGAGCTAGGGTACTGGCAGTGTATCCCTGATAAGATATGGGACGGCTACCAACCCATAAACTGTGTTACAATGAGGCTCGAAGGCCTATTTATTGTTGAGAAACATTGTAAAATCTAAAACATCCAAAAACCTAACCCTAGGAGATGAAGCGCCAAAACTGTGGGCCCCGTTTGGGTAAATTGGTGTTTCAACTTCTCGGGGACGTAACTTTGGCATCTGATCTCCCTTTGACACACTCAATATCTTGTTAGAAAGATCTACCTGAGGACTACCACTTTTTGTGTGAGATACATTAGTCTATAAGCCCATTTTGCTCCTAGTTTCCCAAAATAGCATTGTTTAGGGCCTCAAAAAGGCTCTAGAAGTGCACGACTCAAAAAACTACTAAAAATAGTAAGTTGTACTTAAACTTACAAACTGAATGAACTGACAGTGGGGATTCAAATGGAATCGGTGGGTGGCCTCCAATATCCACCTGGATCATTAAGTCCCCAAAACGGCTTCGGGAGTGCAAGACTCGAAAACTTGCTAAAAATAGTAAGTTGTGCTAAAGCTGAAAAATTCAAAGAATTGATGCTGTGAGTCCAAATGGAATAGGTGGATGGCCACCGATATCCACCTAGATTAGGAGGAATCGCCTCACAGGGCCGTTTTTACTGACAAGACCGATTTTGGAAAAAGAGGGTCTAAAACCTTCTGGAATAATTTTGAGGCATAAAATGATGCCCAACACATTTTCATTATATTATACACATAGAGAGCTTTCCAATGGTGAAAGAAGTGCATCAATCAAAGTAAATATGAAAATTTTATGCCACTTATAAATTGACCTTCCTGTTTCTACACATATAGTTGATGGAAAAGAGGCTAGCCACGTGTTTGTGATGCAAAATACTCTAGAAGAGTCTATATTTTAACTCTACTTATGAGTTGATGTATTCAAAAATAATAACTTATAGGCTATCGGGCTATGTTATAACCAGACCACTAGAAGGAAGAGGAAATCCATTCTTTTAAGAGAATTTTGTTACATAGATGAGAAAAGATAGCGAGGAGAGATAGGAGGTAGAGCATAGAGGGAGGAAATTTTCACTGTAGTAGCCCATGGGCCACAGACATTACTTCTTTGTACCTTCATCCATATTTCCAGATATAGAAAGAGAGTGACATGACCTCACATTCTAGTTGGGTTTCTTTCCCTATAGGGTTTCAAAGAGAGCATATCTTATTTCTTATATGTGTGTGTGATCTTATTTTTTAATTCTATAATTTTCTTCATAATTTCCATTCGCATGCATGCACTAATTACAATAAAATCTATAGATCTAGAAATTAAATAAAACTTTAATAGTGTAGAATCTCATATATTAATATAATATTATCAGATATGTTGTGACAAAATTTCCAGTGGAATATCCACAACATTTTATGGATCATTTGGTATCATAGATGGTTTATTTGGGTATTTTGTGGAGATTGAATTGATCTAGATCATCGAGGCTAAAAATCGTATAACCCTAATCATGGTCAATGAATCTATAAATGAACCTCGTGATCCTGCATAGGTGAGGTTTTCGTGACTTGAAAAAAAAGTCGTATATATAAAGCACAATGTAAGCCTCCTCATGGTAGCTCTAAGAAATAAGTCGTGGATATTTGGAGAAGATGGAGCTTCGAATGCAGAGGAAAAATCAAAATGGGGTTCAGGAGATCAAGGAGACACAAAGAACCAACCGAAGAAAGAACCTAGAAAATATCAACCCAGTTCAAGTGTCATGAATCACTCGTTGCTTAAAATGGAAGAAAAATTCGATATCAAGCCATACCATGATGATATTCATGCTGTGAAGTTGAACCACTGGTTGCAGTAGCTAGAAGTTTATTTCAATGTCAATCAGATCAAGGAAGGTAAAAATATCTCATTTGCGTGACTGGAATTAAAGGGCCATGCACTGAATTGGTGGGAGATCCACACGGAAAACCCAAGGTTGGAGGTAGAACCTCCAGTGAATAAGTGGGAGGATTTCAAAACCCTCATTAAGTCACAGTTTTATCCCATCAGGTACATGGAGGACTTGTGGATATGGTGGCATTACTTAAGGAAAATGTTGGGCCAAAGTGTTTAGGAGTACACCATAGACTTCAAGAATATGGATATAATGTTGGGTATCTCTCCAAAGAACCCATATGTAATCATCAAGTATTTGGGGGGTCTGCACCACCATCTATGAGAGAAAGTGGTTTTTTTCAAGCCAACATCGGTGGATGAGGCTTGGGTGTAGGCACAATACGTACATAACATAGTCCTAAAAAGAGCACAATCAAGTGGATCAAAGAAGGAGCAATGGCAATATTGTAAGGGGCTGAAGAAGGAAAAAGGGAGGAAATATAAAAATAAGGCAACCACACCACACTAGTGCAAAGATCCTAACAACCACTACGATGGCCATACAAAGGAGAAGTGTTTGAAGATACATAAAGAGCTAAACCCAAAGAACAAGAAGAAAAATATCAAGAAGAAGAATCGCATGGTCATGTATTCAACAAATCAAGTTGAAAGTGACTTGAACATGGATGAGAATATTGTTTGTACGTCAATGCAAAAGGATATGAATCTGAGTAGCTTTCAGCAACAGGAAGAGAAATAAATGACCAAACTCTTCCATATAAAGTTATAGGTCAAGAAGACAAATATTGATTCTCTATTTGACATAGGATCACAGGATAATCTCATTGTAGAGGAGCTAGTAAAGAGTTTTGGGTTGGAATTTCATGATGATCCAAACCCATATCCATTGGGATGGGTAAAAAAGGATGCAAAGTTGAAGGTAACAAAAGAATGTATAATTTGATTTGCTATAAATGTTTATTTTATTGATGAAGTATACATATATGTGATTCCACTTGATGTATGTGGAGTCGTATTTGGGAGTCCATACGCGTACATGCAAGATGAAATATTCATGAGGAGAGCCAATCAATACCAGCACATCAAGGATGGAAAATATTTTATCATCAACGCACACAACGTCAAGTCAAAACTTTTATTGGTAACAGCCAACCAAGCCACAAAATTGATCAGTTTGAACAAGAAGTATGTTTTATTATTTTTACGGGAAAGTCAATCTCAATATGAGTCAATAAGAGCCAAGGAATCCCTCAAGGGGTTTAATAGAAACATTAAAAAAATTTATAGGATTTTTTACAAGCATACAAGGATGTGTTCCAAGAGCCCAAAGGTTACCACCTAAGAGAGAAGTGTAACAGGAGATCTAATTATTTCTAGACTCCCCTTTGCCAAATATTGTGTTGTACGAGTAGTTTTTTATAGAAGCAAGTGAGGTGAAGAAAATTTTGCACCAACTACTAGAACGGGGTGTCATTAGGCAGAGTACATGACCATGTGGGTCACCCATCATAATTGTGCCAAAGAAGGATGGGACTTGGCAGATGTGTACATATTACAAGGCGTTGAATAAAATAAATCTCAAGAACAAATTCTCCTTTCCCAGGATAGATGATCTTCTACATCATCTGTAGCGAGAAAATTAACTCACGAATTCGGAATTGAAGTCCGGATATCACTAGATTTGATTCAAAGAAGAAGATAGATGGAATATTGCCTTCAAAACTAGGCAATGTTTGTATCAGTGGTTATTCATGTTATTTGACTTATGCAATGCACCAACTACATTTATGAGATTAATTAATGATGTGTTGTGCCCTTTTATAGATTCATTTCTTATTTTCTATTTGGATGACATATTGGTATATAGTGCTACTTGGGAGGAGCATATTTCACATTTGACGCGAGAAACATTGAAGAAGCACCAGTTTCTAGAAAATCACAGAAAGTGTGAGTTTTTGCAGCAACCCTTGGTGTATTTGGGGTATGTGATAAGTGGAGGAGAACTAAAGATATATCCTTCCAATATGGAGGCCATCATGAAATGGCCAGTGCCTACTAATGTTTCTGAGGTCAGGAGATTCATTAGGAAAACACAGTACCTAAGGAAATTCATATCCTCATTTTCAGCAGTAGTAACACCACTCCATGCCATAACATCAAGTGGCAAGAGTTTCGAGTGGGGAAAAGGTCATTAGAAATATTTCGAGTATCTAAAGAGGAAGATTATTCAAGCGTTTATTCTTTCATTACCAAACTTGTAGCAGACCTTTGAAGTGGAGACATATGCAAGTGGGTATATTATGGGAGTTGTCTTGATGCAGGGAGGAAGGCTTGTATGCTACCATTCTGAATTTTTTCATGGGGCAGTCCTTAATTACATTACCTATGACAAGGAGCTCTATGCCATGCTACAAGATGTGCAAAAGTGGAAGCACTAGGTGATGGGAAAGGAAACAATAATCCAGACATATCACGAGTTGTTATAGTACTTGGAGGCCTAGAGTAAGCTACAACAGACTAGGCATTACAAGTGGATGGGGTTTTTACAAAAAATTGATTTGGTGATCAAGTATAAGAAGGGAAAAACAAACAATTTGGCCTACATTCTTTAATGGCCACCCACATAAAAAATCATAGCTTTTGGGACTCTTATGCACTTGGATCCATTCACCCATGATAAATATCGAGAGGCATATTCAGAAGTTGGGGACATCAAGGAAGTGTATTAGTAGTTGTAGAGTCAGAGTAATGTTCACAATGACAATAACACTATTGACTAACATCTCTCGGATGGGTTACTATATAGGCTAGATAAGATATGTGTTCCTAAAGGTGAGAGACTACATTTGATTAGATAGGCTCACACCTCCAAGGTTGTAGGGAACTTTGGTGTAGGGAAGATCGTGGCTAACTTGCAAAGGTATGTGTATTGGCCCAAGATGCAAGAGAAGGTATCTAGGTTCATAAGAGGATGCATTCTTTGTTGTACCAACCAACCTAAATCCATATTTTCCCTAGATTTATCAAGCACCGAGAGGGATCCAATATCTTGAGGTGTAAACCTATTTTTTGAGTGTGAAACTTGTGGAAATGATTGCACCTCAAAGGATTTGATCTCTCTCGATGGTTAATAGATTTGGGGTTAAGATAGATCTAGGCTAGTTATATAATACTATATAATATCTATATGTGTATCTATGTGTCTCCTTCTTATTCCCTGTCTCTATCTCACCCCCCAAACATACACACTCTCTTGCTATATCTATCTATCTCTCCCTCTCTCTCTACCCACTTTTTTCCTCTCTCTCTTTCTTCTTTCTCTCCTCTCTCACTCTCTCTTCATTTATCCCTTGTCACTCGCTCTCTCTGTACACCTTTATCCATCTATGTATTTCTTCTTCTCTCCCTCTCTCTTCTTCTCTCTCTTAATTCCTTCCTCTCTCTTCCTTTCTCTCCCACCTCCCTTTGTCTCTCCCCCAATATTTTTCTCTCTCTCTGTCTCTTCCCTTCAACTTTTTTCACTATTTCCCTCCTTCTCTCCTTCTCTCTCTCCCCTCCATATGTTTGCATCCATCTCTCTCTTTCCCTTCTCTCTCTCTCTCTCTCTCTCTCTCCAACTTTTTCATTATCTCCCTCCCTCTCTCCATATCTCACTCCCCTCCATAATTTTTTTTTCCTCTCTATTTCTCTTTACCTATCTCTCTCCTCTCCTCTTATTTGTATTCCTCCTTCTCCTCTCTCCCTCACTCTCTCTTCATCTCTCCCTTGTCACTCCCTCTCTTTCCACCTCTATCTCTCTATGTATTTGTTCTTTCCTCCCCATACAAATAAACTATTTTTATTTTGAAATACCTTATTGTTTTTGGTTATGTGATATTGATAAGATATGTTATTGGCCCATGGTATTGTAAAAAAACCTATTTACAAGTTAATAATATCCATTTATTTTGAGATGGGTTATTTTTTTTGGGTGTGTGATATTGATAAGCCATGGTATTTTCCCATGGTACTGTAAAATAACCTATTTACAAGCTAATACTATCCATGGTTAAGAAATTTTTCATATTGTTATGAATTATTTTGATTGTGAAATAAGTTATGAGTTTTGGGCATGTGGTATTGATAACCCTTGGTATTAGTCCATGGCATTGTAACAAAGCCTATTCACAAGTATCAATGGAAAAAGTGGGGGTCAATATATATGGTTAAGAATCTTGTCATATTGTTATAAAATATTTTTATTGTGAAATAGGTTATGTTTTGTTGGGCATGTGGTATTGATAAGCCATGGTATTGTAACAAAACCTATTTACAAGTTAATAATATCCATGGTAAAGTGAGGGGTGAATATCCATGGTTAAGAATATTTTCATATTGTTATAAAATATTTTGATTGTGAAACAAGTTATGTTTTTTGGGAATTTGGTATTGATAAGTCATGGTATTGTAACAAAGCGTATTTTCAAGTTAATAATATCCATGTGTAACAACTCCACTTCCACGATTTTTTTTTCTATTTTTAGTTATGTTTTTTGGGAAGTTGGTATTGATAATTCATGGTATTGTAACAAAGCATATTTGCAAGTTAATAATATCCATGTGTATCAACTCCACTTCCACGATTTTTTTTTCTATTTTTAGTCTAAAGAGTAACTGTAGTAAACTTCATTACTGGAATTCGTCACTCTTCCACAAAATCGTCTAGTAATATTACAGTTGCCTTAATATTAACAAATTTTAAGTCCAACCATTTTCATAAATCAATCTTCTTGGAAGCCTGACATTAACTACATCGTCTTATCCTATTATCTTAATAAAATGGAATTTTTGCTAATTATGATAATCCATGTCATAATATAATTCTTATATTATACCTTTCATAATATAATTCCATTCTTATTACAATTGCAAAATATATCTTTCGTTTTCTATCTAGAGTATCCCTTTTATACTTAAGTCACTTTATATTGAAATAACAACTCCCCTAGATTGATAATTATATCCTTGACTAAGATTATAGTTTTGACATTAGCAATGTGATTACTATTCGAATTTATGCACATAACCATTTTCTAGCCATAAGTGATCCATTTAACACTTAGAATTAATTTGGCCTTTTAAATTCCATTGGTATTTCTATTCCATATATGTATCTTTTATGTTCTAATTCAATATATGGTAGCCACTTAATAAGTCATTATCCACACTTCCTAGTTGATAATCCTATATTATATGTTATCATGGATATCGTTAAAACCATTCCATTGTGTGTAATATATGAATGGAGATATGTATATCCTTAATTTACAACCCTTAATTACCTCTTTCACTTTATGATATATGTCAACGTTAACATTTTTGTGTCCAAATCATATGGACCATTCGACTCTCAATGGTGTATTAGTTATTTTTAAACCTATGTGGGATTGTAGTCATATTATAACCCTCAACAGGTAGGTTGCATGTACATTTACTCTAGAATTAAAATTACTTTCATGTCCTTCATGGCTTGCCACATAACTCACCTACGCTATGTATTAACATGTTGCAATTTCATATCATATGCATTTATAAGTTTTGGATTGCAATCCCTATCCATAACGTTTACAGTCAGAAGTTTTTAATATTGATATCCCATCAGGATATTTCTCATTTATGATTTGTACCATGCTCATTAAATTCGTCACATGGCTATGTCCTAGCAACTTGACCTCTTTTCTATATGGTTAATGTCCCTTGGTCGATGCATTACAAGTGGACGATTATGATTGTGACGTACCTTTGATTAGGGTTAACTCTTCCTCTGTCCTACTTTTTCTTTGTTCATCCTTTTGGCACTGTCATTTGGCATTTTGGTTCTAGTTCTTCCCCAGAACTTTGGCTTCGAAGGGGTTCATGCTAAACTCATGACGCAAAAGGTTAATGGTTACTTGTTTTCATTTTCAGGATGAATTTCAGATTCCCTTCGGGTAAGAATTTCCTTGAAGGAAACGTTTCTAGATACAGTCTCTAGTCTATATTTTATTTTAATTTTCCTGAATCATGAACCTCTGCAACTGATATGCATCTCTTTACTGTGGTTGCAACTTATTCGTGTGGTTACATGTTTTAAGTTTTGATGAAATATCCTTGCCAATATTGTTCCATGTTCTGAAAAATCAAATTGCAATGGTCCCTCGAGGTATACTAATTAAGGAATTCATACAGTTAACCTATATTTCTAGCTAACTACAACTTGAAGGTTTCATAATTATACTAAGGTTCCTTTTGATATGACTCCTATTCCAAAATTTGGGTATATGATCTAAATATTCATTTATCTCTATCATGAAATTTGGATTCCTTTCAGATATTCAATTTTGATTTTTTTTAATAATAGTTATTCGTTTTGTTTGGACACAGGTTGAGGATTTTCTTTGTGAGAAGGAAGTCTTCACTCACAACTCTGCTTAACTCGAGAACTTATCCAATTTCATTTGTTCTTCTAGGCATCAAAATTCCTCCTCGGGTATGCGTATTCCTTATACATTGTACTCTGCATCTTTTTACTCTGTATCGACCATCTTTGGTAAATTAATTTTATGGGTTTTCATTAATTTATATTTTCTTTCATTGAAATGGCTTTCCTCTACTCTGAGAGTCATTATAGTTTGTAGTATGCGTAATCTTGATAATAGACACAAAATTTACTCAGTTAATGGATTTATCATAATATAATACGTGATGCAACAAAACTGCACTTTTTTTCCAATTCCTGGATCTATGGGTTATGGGCCCACGATCTATACAAAATCGTCTACTATGCAGTAATAAAATTTCCTTAATGCCTTGAAAGGCCCATATATCATTTTCAAACCCTTTTTCTGAAATCATACATGCTATAAATAAAGTAAATGTAGGGTACTTGTAACCAATCTGTAGCCATCATGAGACTATAAGCCACGAGATTCTTGAATGAATTGAACGCTTGAGAAGTTAGATTTGATCCATCTTGTTCTTGTTGAGCTAAAACACTGCAACAATGGATGTCAATACTCCAGCAACATAGTTGCAAATTTACACAATCAATGTGGCACATCACAATTATGCTACGCTTCTCGTTAGCTCACAAACTATTGCAATTATGAGACAAACACACAGATAATAATTGAATAAAAAAATTCATAAAAACACGCAGATCCCATTCAAACTTGAATTACATAGAAATTCTCATTACACTAAAATCCATATTCTATTTCAAATAATTCATAAAATACACAATCACATATGGTGCCATGGTTGGGCTAGTTTGGACACAATTGGCCACGAAGGCCAATTCTGGCCTTTACATTGCGTCGGCCTCCCCCCTTTTCTATGTCGAAGGCTATAGCTTATAAATAATACAATACATTGAATGGAACATTTCAGATCCATTATTTTCTCAATCTCATAACAATATCCTAAAATCATGCAATATAATAGATTGACCATATCCCCTTAGTGAGGTGGATTAAAATTAGAATGACGTGGATAATGTTTAGCCATGATTTAATGGATTAACCAATGCTTTAAGGGTTTAAATTTCAGAAATTAACAAATATTTCATGCCAAACATGTTCTATGCCATTCTTTCCTCCTTTTAGAGGCACATATATTCAATTTTCACTGGGTTGTCGATGCTCCTGCATCAATACGTTTCTCAATTCCATTCCGAAGCTTTTGCGTTGATATTGTCATTTGGTTGTTATTTAATTATTTTTAGGAATATGTAAATGAAATTCCTCAGGGCTTGTTGATGCTGGTTACATTTGTTGGAAGCTTACAATACTAGCATGTTAGCTATCCATTCATAATTTCGATTTAGGAGTAGATTCAGAACTCCTATCAAGTTTTTATTCTAGCTTTATAATTTTCGATTGTTGAGTCTCTACCACTCCTCATTTTAATTTTGAGAAATAGAGAATATCATTTTTTTTTAAATTTTTAGCATTTTCTCAAGTGTATGAACTTCCACACCTATTTTTTTATTCGTACTGAATTTTCACAATAATTTATTCAGAATAAATAGCCTATAACCTTTCTAGATTTTCACTATAATGAATTTAAGTTGTACAGAGTAGGATTTGATTTCATCTAGTTTTAAATTGTACAGGAGTACAATTTGTTTTGCAATCTCTCAGAATACGTCCATCTCTCTGCTCCTACCAATTCAGGCTATCATTCTTCCCTATTTGTACAAAAATTTCCTTCTTACTATTTTATTGCTCATTTTCCAAATTTAAATTTTTTTCTAAATTCATTTACAATCATATTTACCTTCCCGTTCTACTCCAACCAGTAAGGTAATAATTACATTTTAAATTACCAATATCACTT
This sequence comes from Pinus albicaulis, assembly GCA_034641835.2. Taxonomy (NCBI): domain Eukaryota; kingdom Viridiplantae; phylum Streptophyta; class Pinopsida; order Pinales; family Pinaceae; genus Pinus; species Pinus albicaulis. The sequence continues at coordinate 274,979,919 of CM076573.1, forward strand.
CTTTCAATATTCAGTGATTTCATCAATTTAAGAACATTTATTAATTTATCTAAATTTGTTTATGTGCAAGTGCTACCTTCCTGTTCCTTTATACATCAAGGTTATCATTTTGTATGTCATACAATGACAATAATATTGGATTTTATTTATACAGGTTGGTCCAGAATTCCTTGAGGACTTCCTATAAGTGAAATCTAAAAAAAATCGAAATGATAATGTAATTTTAATTCATGGTACTGAATCACAACTCTATATAATAATTGCAAAATATTTACTTTTATATTTATGTACATATAAGGCTCCTAATTTATTTTGGTTCAGTATAATACAATATACTTTATTTCAAAAAGTTAAAATATGTTTACTGTTCTGCATATCTTATATTCTATTTACCCTCTGCTTCATTTCCAAGTAATACTATGGCTCATGTAGAAGTTCAAAAGATTCTAGATATGTTGCAGTAAAAGATATGGTTTGAATTTTCGTATACCATATTTAGTAAATGAATAGAATTTCCTCATTCTGTATAAACTTTAAATAGAAGGTGATCACAGTTAATTTGATACTTTCATTCTATCTACTCTCCTCCTCGTGTATTTTTCTGTGTATATAAACTAATAATAATCCTTAACTAACCTCATATTTAAACCTATTACAAAGGTTTAGGCATTCTAAGAGTTGGTATAATTCCTAAAATTGTCTGTGTAACAATACAAAATTGCACTATATTTATTATAGTAGGTTTTGTTAAATTCACATACAAATGCACCTACCTAAATCATTTATAACTAACATAAAAATGTCATACTACTTAAAGACACAAAATATAATTGTTCATAGATCTTGTTATCTATTTCCTCACAATTATAAACTTCATCATAAGAACACAATAATAAGACAGAATTAAATAACTTGTTCATACCACTTCTAGTAAGACTATTTTCCACCCAACCTTGAGCTCTCTCTCCACAGCTCCCCCCGAGCAGAGACCAATTCCTTCTAGGAGTATACAACCTCTTGTCTACCCAAGAATGAATTACTTAAGTCTATTTTCCCTTTAGCTTGTTTTCATAACTATGTCCATTTAATGAGGATGTTGTTTTCCTTTTTTCCTAGGCTTTCCTTTTGTTTTTTCCACAAAAGTACTTTAAACTAGTGTTTTCCTCTTTCTAGTTTTATTCCACCTCTTCCGAGTAAATTTCATCTTTATTGGGGAATCTTTTTAGATTTTTCTAATAGTAAAATATAATTTATTTTCTCCAAGTATTTTTGGAGGATCTGGGAAAGTCTGTGGAATCTTATCCATCCTCATGGACTTGAATTCCTGATCTCTATTTACTCTAGTCTTTGCACAATTATTAATTTTCACATTTATTAAATTCGACTTTAATTTATATCCACATATAACTTTCCTATAGGTCCATTTGACCTTAAGAACTTTTAACTGCCTAAAATAAAAGCAAAAAAATAGGGATATTACACCATGGTAAAGTGGAAGTGAATATCTGTGGTCCATAATATTTTCATACTGATATAAATTATTTTGATTTTGAAATAAGTTATGTGTTTTTGGCATGTGGTATTAATAATTCATGGTATTTTCTCATGGTATTGTAACAAAGCCTATTTTTTACAAGTTAATAATATCCATGGTAAAGTGGCGATGAATATCCATGGTTAAAAATCTTGTATTGTTATAAAATATTTTCGTTGTGAAATAGGTTATGGTTTTTTGGCATGTGATATTGATAAGCCATGGTATTGACACATGGTATTGTAACAAAGCATATTCAAAATTTAATAACAAAATCAAAATATAACATACCAAATTTTATTATTTTTATTACTTATTATTATTAATTGAGCCAACATTTAAATGTTTACACTCATCCCCGATATCACTTATAATTTTTTATTTTTTTTAAATCGAGCCTACATTTAAAATTGTTTACATACTTACATTACATCTACAGATGAAAAATATATTGGGTTGTAGAGTTCCTCTCGATGCAACAAACAAATAAACAAGAAATAGGGTCTATATCATCCCTTACTTGTACCTACTTGTCCTTTGGAAAACATTTCCATGGACTTTGTGGGAGGTGAGGTTTACCAATAACCTGGAAGGGACATGACTACTTGTTCATGGTAGTTGATAGGTTCAGCAAGATGTGTGTTCGGTTGCCCTATAAAAATACCATTATGCCTTGATGATTTGATTAATATTTTGATGGTTAGGATTTTTTATAATTTGATTGTGATTCTTTGTTTTGATAAAAGTATTATGAGATGGTTATGTTTTTTTATATGAAATTTTTTTATTTTTTAAAGTTTTTTTTAAAGGGATGTTAGGATATTTAGACATTTAGGAGGTAGTTAAGTTCAACTGGGTTGTATATTAGGTAAAAACCTATTTCTTAGTGTTTTTTTTAGTATGCATTAGTTTCATTGTAATTCATGTGTTAACATTGTATCTAAAACATTTCTTGACGGTTAGATTACAATGCAACTAATGCATACCAGAAAAACACACTAAGAAACATGCTTTACCTAATAGACACGCTAGACCAAGTTGAACTTAACTAGTTCCTAAGTGTCTAGATATCTTAGCATCCCCCCTTAAGAAAAATTTCAGATAGGATTTTATAGAGTCGACACAATAAGTGAAGGAGGCATGAATTAGGGTCTATACTATGTAGAAAATCTTCTTCACCACTAAGGTTTTCTAGTTGTCTCTACAATAATTAATTTTATATTTTAGGTTGTTTCTATGGATATTTTATTAGAGGTTGTGATTAAGAATAGAATTAAATATTCTTGAATGCTACAATTTTTTGGTTTTCACTTCAATGATAAATCATGTCCTTGAATATTTTCCAAATCCAAATGGAAACGTGTAAGCTATGACAAAAAAATATTGTTTCCAAATGGCACCTTCATGGAGTATCTAAAAAACTGAAAAACTTAAAAAACCATATTATTGGAAATCACATGTAAACATCTATTAAAGGTTATTAGTCATTTCACTAAAACAAAATTAAGAAATATTTTTCTACATCTCTACTAATATTTTAAAATTAATTAATTAATTTTACATCAATTAAATTTATTAGCATATAGACAAATAAACTATTAACCTTATTAGTATAGAACAAATAAATTTTGCTACATATTTTTAATAAAAATAATTTTAAGTGTTGCATTATTGGAATTTTTTCATAAAAATAGATCCTATATATCAGCTAGCTCATTCCAAATAAAAAATCAATTTTTATTTTTATTTATGGTTTCTTGGCTTTCATGGTGAATTTATAGTGATCAAACCTTAGAGTTTAGAATTTATATTGATTGTGAATTTTGGCATCCTAACAGGTATGGAGCTCCATGCACAACAACATAATATAATTTTTGCAGTGAACTTACAATAATTAACAAGTATATAAACTCTATGACATATATGAACGGAACCGAGAATATTATTTGTAATATTATATGTACTTCATGACATATTAGACTCTATGGAGAATTTATACTTATCATTTGCCTATATTGTAATGACATTGTGAATTGATTAATTTTGATGTGATCAAAATTATGCCTAGATCATTTGATTAACATCTTTATGAGTAGGTTTATTTATAATTTGATTGTGATTTTTTGGTTTTATATAAGTATTATAAGATGGTTATATTTTTTTATACGATTTTTTTTTTTTTTTTAGTTTTTTTTAAGGGGATGCTAAGATATTTAGACATTAACGAGTTAGTTAAGTTCAACTTGGTCTTCTATTAGGTAAAAATATGCTTCTTAGAGTGAATTTTTAGTAATATGCATTAGTCTCATTGTAATCCATGCGTTCACTTTATAACTAAAACATATCATGACCATTAGATTACAATGCAACTTATGCATACCAAAGAAACATGCTTTACCTAATAGACACGTTAGACCAAGTTGAACTTAACTAGTTCCTAGGTGTCTAAATATCATAGAATCCCCCCTTAAGAACAATTTTGGATAGGATTTTAAAGAGGTGACACAATAGGCGAAGGAAGCATGAGTTACAGCCTATAGTCTATCCCAAATAATATTTATGACTAAGGTTTTCTATTTGTCTCTAAAATGATCAATTTTATGTTTTTAAGGTTGTTTCTATGGATATTTTATTAGGGGCTGCGATTAAGGATAGCATTAAATCTTCTTGAATGCTAATTTTTTTTTGTTGCCACTTCAATGATCCTTCCTATGTTTTTAGGTTCATTTCTATAGATATTTCATTATACGTTTTGAATGGGAATATAATTCTACTTTGAAATCCATAAATTAGTTGCATAATCTCCACTTCTTATTTATTTTCTCATTTAAGCTCTTCACCACATATGTCAAATCCTAAAATTATCGAGGAGGGCCTAGAAAAGTCACCCTAGATAGTCTTTATGAATATATAAAATCATTAGATAAATAGAGAAGACAAAAAATTGAAACTTTGAATAACTTCGAAGTGATGGTTGACAATTAATTTATATTGTTAGAAGACAAGATAGATAGTAGAATATTAGGGCTTGATCTATATTGGATCATTATATTTCATTTCATCCATATTGGTGCATTTAAAGTGGAAAATGTGTAGGAATCAGCTGACTAGACCATTTTTACCGACAGGATCGAGTTTGGAAAAACAGGGTCTAAAACCTTCTGGAAGCATTTTGAGGCATAAAACAATGTTTTTTAGGGGTAAATTTGTTTTTCTTTAGCCCATCACATTTTCATGTTATTCCACACATAGATATGTTTTCAATGGTGCAAGAAGTGCATCAATTGGATTCAGTATGCAAAATTTATGCCACTTAGAATTTGACCTTCCTGTTTTGACACCTTTAGTTCATGGAAAAGGGGCTAGCCATGTGTTTGTGATGAAAAATACTCTAGAAGAGTCTATATTTTAACTCTAGTTAGGATTTTATGTATTCAATGTTAAAAAAAATTAGGCTCTCGAGCTATGTTATAATGAGAACACTAGGAGGACGCAAAAATCCATTATTTTGAGAGAATTTTGTTCCATAGATGAAAAGATAAACAAGAGAGATAGGAGGTAGAGCACAAAGAGAGGAACATTTATATCAGTGACGACCATAAACATGATACACATTTTGTAAAACATTGCTTTGATAAGATTTATGACTCACTGAAATGTTGTGGAATAAAATTCAATGAACATTGGATATGGTCATATGGATGTGTAGGTCAATTCAAAGCTTCATGGTCATTCTTTTGGTTGTTTCGTCTTCATATGAAAACTCGTATTAAACATTGTTGGAATTTCTTTGAGACTAGTCATGGAAAAGGAGAACATGATAGTGCAAGGGCATGTATAAAAAAAGCACTTTGAAGATATCAAATAGACCATTATGCACGATAACTTGTCTCAGCTGGACAAGTTGTTCAATGGTACATTGCTACACTAATCCATGAGACTAACCAGTCAAGGGAAGTACGAAGGTACATGTACATATATAAAAATTAACTTGTATATATATATATATATATATATATATATATAACTTTAAGATACATGATCTAATTTTAATTAATTTTATAGTTTTAAACATTATTTATAACAATGATTATCTTTGATTGTATTTTAAATAACATATTTATATTCTTTTTTTGATTTTCCATATAGGTTTTTTTGGCATACTAGGATCCATGATGTAGATTGATCTATTGGAAATGGCATTGAAACAATAAAAGACACTCGAAAATTACATTCAATTAAAACAGAGTACCAAAATGTGTTTGCATTTGATAAAAGAAAATATTCTTGTTTTTTTCATGTTTGCATAGAAGACATTGAATCGAATGATGTTTATGAAAACAAAATGTATGTAAAGATTGGTAACATACATAATTAAATTAAAAGGGGAAAATGTTTGTTGCAAAATATGAAGATATGCAATCAGAGGATACTATAGCATCATCTGAAGGTGATCAAGTTACTGATATTTTTACAGAAGGTAACATTTAAATTTCTTTGAAATCATAGATATCTAGAAATATATAATAAAATAAAGTATATGTGTTAATTTTAAAGTTAATTTTTCATGTTAATTATGATCTAAATCTATGTACTTGTTTTATTTCACAAGAGATGTTTTTATTGTAGTTGCACCTGCTAACAACATAGAAAATGTCAGGTATTATTTGATGCGTTTTAATGAATGAAAGATGAAATTATTGGAAAATTATGATGATAAAAGATTTATATATGATAGAGGGTCTATTATATTGAAAGGCTATTTTTTCCATCACACTCATCAAAGTCAAAATTTTGTGTACATTCAATACTATGAACCAGATGTTCATGAACGGATCATTGAGGATGGAATTCCATTAGAATTATTTTGATTTAACCACCCAACAATTTCTTCCCCTTGGATTCATATTTGAGAACTTACAGAACTCAAGTACAAATTGTTAGCCTTTTTTTTATGCATTATTAAGTTTTACATTATTATATGTATATTTTATGTTATCTACATGTGTTTGCACATCTACATTGTTTTTGAACATGCACAAAACAAGTAATTTATACATGTACACATACATGTACATTCTCTAGTCTTAAACAATTTCGTACATTCTCTCATGTGAGCTAGTTAATTTTATGTCATTATTGCAAAATGTATGCATATAGCATATTTGATATAATGCAAATTTTAAGTTATGGTCTTGTTTTATACATGTAAAGAAAATTATAATATTCAATGCAAAATGTGTACCATGTTTTGTAATTTCCAATTTTATTACATTAAAGTTTACTATAAACTCACATCTATTGTAGCATTTCTATGTACATTAATGAAAAATGTTGTATACTGGATTTTTTTAAATGCAGTTATAAAATTTTATGATTGTTTCACACATCTATGTACACCTGTAATTTTATGATTGTTTTTATATGTACATCTATATGTATTTTATATTAACATTAAAAGGATGATTTCAAATGAAAAATGTATGAATTAAACTCAAATTTGCTTTCATTTCTATATATTCATGAACTTAAATATATATGTATTTAACCTGTAATATGTAAAACCATCTATGATTTTTTTAAATGACACATGATCATGTGAAAAATGTACCTAAATATCACTTTTAATATATGTATGTCCTAATTATATAACATTCATAAATGTTAAAATTCATTTAACATGCACCACATGTGTTATTCAATTTTCAATTTCAATCTAGATTCATTTTAAATAACAAATGACAATACAACTTGAGCTTTAAAAATAAAACTTTTTTAATCTAAGATTGAGCAACATTTGATCATGTATGAAAAAGTAACAACTAAATGTAAATGTACTTCAATAATTATTACATATTCCTGAACTTAAATATGTAAAACCATCTATGATTGTTTTAAATGAAACATGATCATGTACAAAATGTATGTACCTAAAAATCATTTTTAATAGACATGTCATAATTATATAACATTCATACATGTTCAAATTCATTTAACATGTACCACATGTGTTTTGTAATTTGCAATTTCAATCTAGATTCGTTTTAAATAACAAATGAGAAAAAAAACTTGAGCTTTAAAAACAAAAAATTTAATCTAAGATTGAATCTAAGTTAACATTATAACAACAAGTCATCATGTATGCAAAATGTAATTTAAATAAATGCAAATGTACTTCAATCATTATTACATATTCATGAACTTAAATATGTAAAGCCATCTATAATTTTTTTAAATGAAAAATAATCATGTGAAAAATGTACACCTAAATATCACTTTTAATAGACATTTCCTAATTATATAACATTCATACATGCTTCCCGGATGCGAGTGTACAGTTGGATTAATAAGGTGATGGGACTTGGGTTCGGCAAGTGGCGGGGACACTTGGCCACCCAAGCCAGTGCCATGCGAGAGCATCCTTTATGAAACACCCTCATCAAAGTTGCATTAAAACTGAGCAGTGGTCGAGATCCGACCATTATACCCACTCGAGACTCCGTATGGTTGTCTCTGCACCTACCTTCTTCTCACATTTATGAGAATTTAATACAGGGTGAGCTTCGAGGTATCACTGCCCGGGATTTTAAGATGGAGGAAGGCAATGGGAACTCAGTCTCTCCTCCTCCACTGCAAAGCCTCTGGTCGCCTTCTGTTGTGCTTCCTGGCTACCACACTACCACTAGTAGAAGGAGCCATCTAAGTTGTTGCATTGAGCTTGGAGAGGGGCTGCACCTTTCTCGCTTCAGCCTCTGCAATTTAACCACTATCACTCTAGACCTCCTTATCACTCCGCTCACTCCCGGCTCTATTCCCCCGACTCCTCTTTCGCCTTCCACTGATCCCTTCACCATGTCGTGGCTGCGACAACGCATGAGATGTCATAGGGGTAGCATTAGGAGCCGTCCCTAGTGCACCCCTCAACTTCCAACTCTGAGTCCTCTTCTCCATCCTCGGACAACTTTACTGGTAGATACCTGAATACTTGTAGTGGGAGGGGTAGATTCCATGCTTCCAGCCTCAAAATGGGTTCTCCAACACCTGCAAACCCTATCACTCAAGCTTCAAATATGCCCCAGATAGCTCAATTCTTCTTCAACTGTTCCCTGGATTGACTACGTATGATTGCTTCCATTTCGGTGGTTTTCAAGGAGGAACCCCAATTGAGTGATACCAGCATGTATCAGGGAGGACTACCTCAGTGGCGGCTCAGGACATGGACAAGCAGCAATGGTCGGTGAACAAGGACAAACGAAAGGCTCCAAGTGATGAGGAGAAGGTTCGCTACGGGCGTGAGCTTTCCAAGCCAAGTGTTGCCTCCATCGTGGATAAGCCAAGGGAGTATGAAGACATAGAGACCTACAGGTGCCTCATAATTGAAGAACCTCCTCCTCCTCATGATGCTTAATTATTCCAAGTGTGTTTGGTTTTTGTGTTACGATTCCCAACCTGTTGGGATTGAACTTGAATTTTTAGCTATGTTATCCAGTAATTTTTGTTTATCAATCTATCATGTACAGAGGAATCCATGGTTGATACCCCTGCGTGGGCAGCACAGTAGAACGAGGTATGGACTGGACTGGTTTCCCCTAGTGGGCAGTCAATTTTCTGTTTTTTTTGCTTCACATGCCACACTTCTCGGCAAAGACAAGGCTTCGGCCAAGATGTAAATTATTCTCTCTTTTTTAATATATTTAAACTAATTTAGAAAAAAAAAACATTCATACATGTTCAAATGCATTTAACATGTACCAATTTTTTTTTGTAATTTTCAATTTCAATCTAGATTCATTTTAAATAACGAATGAAAAAACAACTTGACCTTTAAAAAAAAACATTTAATCTAAGATTTAATCTAAATTAACATTATAACAGCAAGTCATCGAGTATGAAAAATTTAATGTAACTAAATGAAAATGTACTTCAATAATTGTTACATATTCATGAACTTAAATATGTAAAACCATCTATAGTTGTTTTAATTGACACATGATCATGTGTGCAAAATGTACACCTAAATATCACTTTTAATAGACATGTCCTAATTATATAGCATCCATACATGTTCAAATGCATTTAACATGTACCACATGTGTTTTGTAATTTGCAATTTCAATCTAGATTAATTTTAAAAAACAATTGACAAAACAAATTGAGCTTTAAAAGAAAAATATTTAATCTAAGATTGAGTATAAGTTAACATCATAACAACATATCATCATGTATGCAAAATGGAACAACTAAATGAAAATGTACTTCAATCATTGTTACATATATTCATGAACTTAAATATGTAAAACCATAGATATGATTGTTTTAAATAACACATGACCATGAAAAATGTACCTAAATATCACTTTTAATAGACATTTACACCTAAATATATAACATTCACACATGTTAAAATGCATAACATGTACCACATGTTTTTTGTAATTTTCAATTTCAATATAGATTCATTTTAAATAACAAGTGATAAAACAACAAGTTTTAAAAACAAAACATAATCTATGACCATCTAAGTTAACATTATATAGCAACATGTGATCACATGCCAAATGTAACAACTATCCAAATTTTAAAATCATTCAATAAATTTAAATGTAGTTGAACTATCCAAAATGTAAATATGTCAAAATTTTATATCATGAACAATAAAAGTACATATAACAATGTATCAAGTGTTATAAGTATCAAGCTATATAGAAAGGTAAATATGACACATGTTTAAGTTATAAAAATATTAGATCAAATAAAGTATTGTGTGTGCATCAATCAAATAGAGAATTTTGATGCAATGTATTTTCTAGCAGCCTCCTTATGCTATCATTTGAAGAATGGGGAACCTACACAATATGTAATATACACATGTAAATTAAAATTTAATGTTTAAAATTAAATGAGAATGTAGAACTTCATAAAAATAAAAAATAAAAATTTCATGCAATACCTCATGTAGTTCCCCCTCCATTGTCCCTTGTTGGCCCTAACTGCATATATATATCTATATATATATATATATATATATATATATATATATATATATATATATATTAAAATTAAAATTTAATGTTTTATAATTGAATGAGAATGTAGAACTTCAATAAAACAACTAAATGAAAAAGAAAATTGAAGAATTTCTTTAATATAATAACAATTCCCCCTCCATTGTCTCCATGTTGGCCATATTAAATTTTTTTTATCCTCTGAATAAATTATTTAATATACATGTATGTATACATATATATATATATATATATATATATATATATATATATATATTAAAAAATTTAAATAAATATAGCTATTGTCTTAAAAAAATGTTAGACAACTTCTTCCTTCAAAATTATTTGGATTTTCTTATGTCCATCATACACTCCATCGCTAGTCCTTGGAGAACGGAAATCATCTCCAGAAACCTAAAATTCAAAAAATTTAAAATGGTAAAATAACTCAAGATATAGATCTAATTTTTAGTGAAAATTTCACTTCAATTTATAACTTGAAACATAAGTGAAAAATTGAATACTTGTGAAGCTAGATTATTTGGCACATCTCCTTACATGGAAGAAGAGGGTGGCTCGATTGCGAAACCATCAGATGAAATCAGAATCTGTTAACATTTAATTATATACATGTGTACACAATTATTTCTTTTAAAAATATGTCATTATGATACTGATATAATAATAGAATAATAATTGTAAATCAACATCATGAACTCTTAAAAAACACTAACATTTACCAAAATATCATCTTAATTGCCATAACCTAAATCTTTGACCGTGATATTATCAAAATTTTCATTCAACAAGCGTTTTAGCTGCAAATGGTGAACATATGATACATTTTTGTTAGATTAAGACATACAAATAAACATGGATATGTAAATTAAAAATTACATTAAAATATTCACCCTAACCATTAACACATACTGATCCCATGCCCTATTCCTCATGAAGAATTAATTCCTGCCAACCATTGCGAAAATTCTTTGCATATTTTCTAAGATCTTCAATACTCATGTTGTAAACCTAATAATATGTACTATACACAAAATTAGCATGTGTGTTATCTCGTTCTCTCTATCGATTCAGACAAATATCAATTCCACCAAGTCTAGTATGAACATTGATTATGATGGCATCCCTTGCTTCGCGACTAATTTGAGAAGTGGCATCTGTTAGCCCCCTAATTTTATCTCTTTTTTCCATTTTCCCCTTCCTAAATCATAACCATTTACCTCTATTTTACCTCTTTTATGCACCCTCATCTTGCACTAGTCCAAGCATGGTGACATATTTCGTATAAAATTTATTTTTCACATTTTTAATTCAACTTAGCATTAATTAATCATTTATTACATTATTTATTAATTTTAATCACTCTTTGTAACTTATCAATATCTTCAATGTTTATTTGGTAGTTAGAGTACTTACCATGACCGCTAATCCTAGTGCAGGATCGGATCTTGCACCGTTGCCAGCACAACAAATCCTTGTAGTAGATCCGAACCTCCTTGATCACCGCCTCATTTTGAGCAGCTTCAACCATGACAACAAGATCGATCCAAAGGCAGCCGAGACTGAATCTGTGAAGGATGAAAGCTGGAGATTGGCTACAGCTATTTTTGCTAAACTATCTAATTTTGAAGGCTAAAAAGCTAAATTTTGTGTTTGGTTATGTAATCGGTTGAATGATCTATTTTGGCCTTTGGCCAAAGATATATATACTGTAGAATGTAAATAAGACTAAAGGGAAGAGATTTTTTCATATTAGAAGAGAACAGAGACACATCCAGAGAGGCGGTAACAAGTTGTTGGATTTTGTTATCACCCAAATATGGGTTGGACAATGTATTAATGTATGTAATTGCCTCAGTGAATTAATAAAAGGGAGCTCCTCCTCATGTTTCACAAATTGTGTTTTTGTATTTGAGCTGATGAATTGATTAAGGTACTGAGCAGAAATTTTATCTAAAAGGGAAATTTTCTGGTTGGTTAGGGCCCAACCAACCCAGCATGTTTACTCCATTTCCTGTTTTCTTGTAATTTGTGTTTACATTGTCAAGTGTGATTTAATTTTAAGCACACACATTCCTGTCTGAGTGCAAGTGGATCCATTGTGTGAAGTAGATAAATTTTCTTTTCCTGCAATTTCCTTTCCTGCACTTGATTTCAGATTGGTTTTCCTCTGCCTGGTCCAAGCAGGAGAAATAACCCTGCACTAGTGCACGTTTGTGTGATATCTCCTTTTCTGCAATTTTGTTCGATTGGTTTTCCCCGCCTAGTCTAAGAAGGAGAAATAACCCTGCACCAGTGCACATTGGTGTGATATCTCCTTTTCTGCAATTCTGTTTGATTGGTTTTCCCCACCTAGTCCAAGTAGGAGAAATGAACCTACACCAGTGCACATTGGTGTGATGCAGCAAGCCTTCTTAGTCTACTTCCCGCAATCTTCTTTCTTTCATTAAATTCTTATGACAGGATAAATGTATATCGATTATTTCTTTATTCCTGCACTTTGTTAATATTAGAAACATTCACCTTTTATGTGTGCAATTTGATTCAACAGTATAATAGCACTTGCAATAATTAAGCACTCATTTTAAGAATTAAATGCTAAGTGCAGGAAGCTCTGATCCAGTGCAAGAACTAGTTTCTTGCCACGGGATCTGAGTGCTTTGAACCTGGAAAAGTTCAAACCCTTGCATGAAGTAAAAATCCTTTAGTAAAGACACCATTTATACCTTCTACATAAATCTCTGTTCCTGCACTAGTGCAAGAAGACTGCGATAGTGCAGGACAGATTAGCGCAGGAAGGAGATATCTAAAGGAGCAGGTTTAAGGGCCCATCTAATGAGACTGCTAATGTCTATGCTAAAGAAAAAAACACACACTCAGTAGTTAAACAATTAGCTGGAGTGATTTCCTTTCATCTTTAATTCCCTCTTGCAAATGCATTCTTTCTTGTTCCAGTCCTAGATTATTTTGATGGTTCAAGTTGCCTTTTTTCTCTTTTTAATTTGATTTTGCAATCTTTCCTTTAAATAAAGTAGAGATTTATATTATGAATATTTGTTGGCAATATGATGCAGAGTGTTGTCCTTGATGGCAACCCACTTAATGAAGATGAAGACATGAGATTGTTGGCATGTGTTGTCCTTGATGGAAATCCACCTGATGAAGTTATTCTTGACCTGATGGACTTGGTAAATGATTTAAATCTGATGTGAAATGATGTTAGTTAGCAATATGATTTTGAGTGTTGTCCTTGAATGACAACCCACTTGATGAAGATGATGGCAACTTACTTGATGAAGTTGTGCTTGATAGAATATGTTCTTGATGAAGTAAATCTGATGTATCTACAGTGAGTACAGAAGGGAATGAAGAAAGAAATTCAATATGTGCTAGATCTATGATGAAAAGAGTATGTCTCAAGGCATACGCGGATTTTCCTAGGAGAAGTCGCGTATGCACGCGGGAAACAATGTGTCAAGTCGCGTATGGGAAAAAGCGCTCATAAAGTGCAAAACCAGGGGTAACCACCATGGTATTGACCCATTGTATTGGGTAATGATTCGTCTAACTGACCCCGTCCAAGAATACCATCGGAAGTAATGTGGTTTTGGCTCATGGTATTGAAAAAGGGTAAACCTATATAAAGAGAAGAAATTCATTGTGCAAATTATAGGTGTGGGAGAAAGATGTCTGAGCTTGAATGAATACTTCTCTCTGAAGTATATCTGAATGGAAAGGGTTACAGTTGAATGAAAGATCTGAATTTATGATGCACCAATGAAGAAATGATGAAGAAGGAAATCTAGATCTGGAATGTATTTGTATTCGCTAGATCTGTTTATGGAATGTTTAGATCTGAAATGAGGCGAACATCTGTCTGAAGTAAAGGGTTAAATCTGTGTGGTGTATCTATTCTGAAGAATTGCAATGACCTAAATGTCTGAAGAACCATACGCTAGTTTGACGCAGAAGAAGCGCGTATATACGCGGCTTCGCTGAAGAAAAGGCGCGTATGCGCAGTGGAATTAACTCTGTAATATGTACAGAAGTATACGCAGGTTTATGTGAACGGAAGCGCGTATATACGTGGCATCAGTGAAAGGAAAGCACAAACCAGGGTTTGCTAAAGCATGGGGTATGAAATATCTGATCTGTTCTGATGTGTTGTTGCTATCTGTATTCTACAGTTCTGAGTTGTCTGTTACAGTTTGGTTGTATGATGGAGCTTAAATATGTGGAGTGGGTCCAGTCTGAAAATATGATGAAACGTGGCCTGCAAGTTGTGTCCTAAAGGAAGCTTTGGATCCAGTGTGAAAATTGATGAAACGTGGTCCATAGAGGTGCTGAGGGTTGTAGCCTTCAGTCGGGGGGTTGTAGCTCCCTTCCAGGTGAGGCTGGTAAACGAGAGCAGGGGGTCGTAGCTCCCTTCCAGGAGAGGCTGGTAAACGAGTCAGGGGGTTGGAGCTCCCTTCCAGGAGAGGCTGGTAAATGAGCGCAGGTGGGTGCCTGCGTGCTGGTAGGAGTCTACGCCAGCACATATGTTATAAGATGTTTTCTCTATAATAAAATATTGAAGGCTGAGCAACTGCAGCGGTGGTTTTCTCCCGACTTGGGTTTCCACCTAAAATCCTGGTGTTCATGTGTGATTGTTTATTCTGTTCTTACTACACATGTTTACTGTTGATAGAACATCTAATGAATGAATGATATAAGTGAAGAATTAATGACATAATTATATCTCTGTGTATACGCAAGTTTTATGAAGGATATCCGCGTGTATACACTAGTTGGCTTCAGAAAAGTCGTGTATGGGTTTTAGAGCATGAAAAAGTAAAAAAATTTAGTTTGCCCTAAATACTGATTCACCCCCCCCCCTCTCAGTATTTTTCCCAACAATTGGTATCAGAGCAGGTTCTTCTGCAGAAGCTTGATCGCTTGAAGGAGATCCATCGCAATGGGAAGTCATGAAGGAGTAATGTCTCTAAAGCCACCTCTATTCAATGGAAGCAATCTGATATTCTGGAAGGTACGAACAAAAGCATATCTGCAAAGTCTTGGTGCAGAAGTATGGGCAATCGTGGAAGAAGGCTATCAATATCCGGCAAGTATTCCTACTGATGCGGCTGAAATGAAGAAGTATGAAATCAATGCCAAAGTAGTGAATGTCTTATTAGGAAGCATGTCTGAACCAGAATTTGCTAAAGTGATGTAGCTAAATTCAGCAAAAGAAATATGGGACAAAATCATTCTGAGCTATGAAGGAGATACAAAGGTAAAAAGTGGAAAACTCCAAACTCTCAGAATTGAATATGAAAATTTAAGGATGCACAGTGATGAAAGTATTGCCAGTTTCTTTCTTCGTCTAGATGATATTGTAAATCGAATGAGAAATTTGGGTGAAACCATAACCGATACTACTCTGGTGGAAAAAGTCTTAAGATCCTTGACTTCAAAGTTTGACTCTAAAGTTTCAGCTATTGAAGAAAGGCCAGATCTGCAAACTCTTACTATTGTTCAATTACATGGTATTCTGACTGCTTTTGAAATGAGACAAGGAGGTCCTTCTCAAATCAAAGAAGCTGCTTTTAAGGTATCTGCAAAAGGAAAAGAAAAGGAAGTTTTCAAAGAATCTAGCTATATATCTGACGAAGAAGAAGCAAATTTCGTGAGAAAACTCCAACTAGGTGCTGGAAGATTCAAAGGTAAGCTTCCCTTCAAATGTTTTGATTGTGGAAAAGTTGGTCACTATGCTGCTAAATGTCCTTATAGAGAAAAACATGGTAAAGGGAAACAATTTGAAAAGAGGAAGAGTTATTATGCAAATAAAGATGATGATGAAGTGTCCAGTGAAGATGAAGAATATTCTGACCAAGCTCTACAAGTGCTCATGGCAAAGAAGCAAAAGAAGAAGGTTTCTCAAAGAAAGGAATCATGTATAGCAGAAATTGAAGAAGATGAAACGAGTATTGATCATTGTTCTTGTATTTCACTTACCTGTATATGCAAAGGCAAAGATAGTGAAAGTAACAGTATGGATCTAGAAGAAGCTGTCAATATTAATGTTGAACATCAGCAAAAATCATCTAAAAAGAGTGAAAGATTAGAAGCAAATGATGAAAATGATTGGTATCAATTTGAAAGGAAGGAATCTATCTACAAAGATGTGATCTCTAGGATGAATGAAAATATAGAAACACTAAATGGATAGATAGACAAGTATCAGGGGTTGTACGCTTATGCCACCAATCAAGGTGAAAAACTTGAAGAAGAAATCATCTCTCTGAAAGAAGATCTTGAAACATCAAATAAGAGGAATGAGGAACCTCTACAATCATTTGAAAAGGAAGGTCTTGAAGCAGAAATCATCTCCCTCAAAGAAGATCTGGATAAATCAAATAAGAAGAATGCAGGACTTGAAGCAGAAAATATATCTCTGAAAGTAAATCTCGAAGCGTCGAAGAAGAAGAATGAAGAACTCTTACAAACTTTTGAAGAACAAGAAAATGAGTTGAAAGAAGAGATTCTAAATCTGAATAACCAAGTAGAAGACGGAAGAAGGAAAGAAGAAAGCATGAAAAGGCAATGCCAAGTCTTGGAGGTTGAGGTAAACATTCTCAAAGGTAAATTAGAAGAAAAAGTTAAACTTTTGAGGTTTCAAGATAGTACTAAGATTTTGGAAAATATTTTGAGTAATCAAAGGTCTCCTGCTATCAAACTTGGTCTTGGTTTTCATGAAACTGTTAAAGAAGAATCTAGTTCATAAGGAAGTGCTAAAGATTCAGAGGATGTCAATGCAAAACCTGAAGTGTTGAAAGAAACAAAAGGTCAACCAACAGTGATGATTTCTCAAAGGAAATCATTCAATAATGTTGAATGCTTTAATTGTCATGATTATGGACATGTTGCAGCAAATTGCAGGAGCAGATTGTTTCAGCCACAAATAAACAGTTCCTACATAGAAAGGTACTCTGGTTTCTTCAAGGGATATTGTTTTTCATGTAACAAGTATGGACATAAAGCAGCTGATTGCAAAAGGAGGAAGATTAGAAATACTCATTATAATTCTTATGCTTATTTCTCTGGACACATGAGATGTTATTCTTGTAACAAGTATGGACATATAGAAAGAGAATGCAGGTTGAACAGATCTGAGAAAGTGGACAATTTTCAGCACACATTTAGAAAGTTCAAGCAAATTTGGAAAAAGAAGGAGGACCGGTCAGAAACGTAGGGAATACTGACCCTACTGCAGTCATACGCTTCTGAAGCTTACTTCTCTTATTGACTACAGGAATGATGTGAGATACATTATAGGATTAGTAATGTATCATCACAGGGGGAGTGATGTATGGTGATTTCCATGATTGTTTTTGATAATTCTGGTTATATGTATTTCTGACAGAGCATCTGATATGAAGAAGACAGGTACAGGAAGGACAAGTTCAGGGGGAGATGAAGGAATGTGAAAAATTTCTATGCTTCACTTTCCATACGCGGGTTCTATTAACAAAAGTCGCGTATACACGCGAGTTCCAGCAGACACAATCACGTATGCATTGATGATAAGAGAATTTATATGATAGCTGAAGATCTGGAGCAGAGGTTCAGGGGGAGCATCAGTCTGATTGTTAATAACTGTATTATTGACTCTGTATCAACTTATTCTCTCAGTTCTAAATAATGATGAAATGATACTTGTTTCTATGATTCTGTATAGTCTTATTTTTGATGAAAATGTTCGTTGTTGAGATGAAATCTTATAATTGAGAGATAAGGACATATCATTAATTGATACTGATAACATTTCTTGAAGGTATTGTCGAATTTTTGAAAGTTAAGGAGAAAAACCTTGATTGAGAGGAGTGGACGGAGTTGAATACTAATAATGATTGCATTGATGGCACTATAAATGCTTATTCTTTGGTTTGCTTGATATTCAATATCCAATGATGAGTAAACACTACATGATTTATTATGATGAGACTTTCAATGAGCCCTGTTTACTGTTTGCTAAAGTTTATCTATTGAATGAGATTGGAAGTATTATGATTTAGAGATAAGAATAGATCATGCAGAGCTTGTTACTATGGTTGAGATCTTTTCCCTACGTATGTTACTTCTTGTTAAATCTGAAAGATCTTGATGATATTCGACCACATGGATGATTGCTTGACACATATTTGAAGATGTTGTTCTGATATGATAACTTCTCTTGGAAAGAATGTATTGATGCTGAGAATCTGAAGGCTTGGTTACTAATGTACTTATGCTACAACCATTGGATGACGCTTGAAGACACAACTACTCTGTTCTATCTATCTGTAGTCCAGGGAAGCATTCAAATATCTCGGGAAGAAGCTGAACACTGTCTTTTTCTCACAGAGGATCAGATCTGGTTAAAGTATAGAAGATGGTATTGGATACGCGGATTTCCAGAAACACAGTCGCGTATATACGAAGTTCCCATCTTATAAACAGCATGTCATACGTTCATAGTTAATGTCTACATTTGGGGTCAAATTTCTTAATACAATTTGTAGTCTTTGTTTAGTATCTCGATGCGTTTAGTATCTACGGTGGTGTTTCAGTTCTCATAATTCTATTTCTAATGTTTTGATAAAGATGCCTTGATGATTTGTTGGTGAAAGTGTTCAGGATGCACAAACTAAGGGGGAGCCTTAGTCATATGGAAAGGATGCTTGGATGCACAGATTCAGGGGGAGCATTAGCTTTGCTGAGTATAATGCATTATTGGCATTATGATGGCTCTGAAATATGTTCTCTTTCTTGAGGACTTTCTGGTGTTGTTCATAAATGGTCATATTTGTAATTTGATGAAAAGGTCTTGTTGAGACCCATGATGTAAAATTGTAATTTTCAGTCATGTAAGGACTTGTCAAATTTGTAAACCCACTTGGTTGGGTAGCAGAGTCAAATTTTGTAAACCCACTTGGTTGGGTAGCTGAGTTGAAATATGTAAACCCACTTGGTTGGGTACTTGAGTCTCATATATAAATCCACTTGGTTGGATATTTGATGTAAGTATGAGTCTTTGGTGATAGGAGGTTCATAGAGTCATGTACTTCATTGAAAAATATGTTTAAATATTCAGCATGAACTCAGGGGGAACTTGGTCACTTCAGTATACATCAGATCTGTAGAACGCTTCTTCTACATGAGGAGAAAAGCGGGAGAGTGTGTTGGTTTTGATTCGCCCTTTGCCCTTGATGTCAAAGGGGGAGAGTGACATGGTGTTTAAATGAAGATAATGGTGTCAAAGAATGGGGAGAGTGACATGGTGTCATTGTATTCTTAATGTACCTATCTGTTGTGGTGATCAAACACCATCGTGGTTGCCATCAAGTCCAAAGGGGGAGATTGTTCGCAATATGATGCAGAGTGTTGTCCTTGATGGAAACCCACTGAATGAAGATGAAGTCAAGAGAGTGTTGGCATGTGTTGTCTTTGATGGCAATCCACCTGAAGAAGTTATTGTTGACCTGATGGACTTGGTAAATGATGTAAATCTGATGTGAAATGATGTTAGTTAGAAATATGATGCTGAGTGTTTATCGCCAGTAACCCCGCCGATGAACGATGTAACTGCTTGATGAAGTTGTGCTTGATAGAATATGTTCTTGATGAAGTAAATCTGATGTATCTGATCGAAGTACGAAGGGAATGAAAGAAAAATTCGGTATGTGCTAGATCTGTGATGAGAAAGAGTATGCTCAAACTCATGGAATTCCGCCTAGCGGGAAGTTGCGTGCGCGGAAACACGTGGCAAGTCGCGTATGGGCAAAAGTGCTCATAAAGTGCAAAACTAGGGGTAACCACCATGGTATTGACCCATTGTATTGGGTAATGATTCGTCTAAATGACCCCGTCCAAGAATACCATCGGAAGTAATGTGGTTTTGGCTCATGGTATTGAAAAAGGGTAAACCTATATAAAGAGAAGAAATTCATTGTGCAAATTATAGGTGTGGGAGCAAGATGTCTGAGCTTGAATGAATACTTCTCTCTGAAGTATATCTGAATGGAAAGGGTTACAGTTGAATGAAAGATCTGAATTTATGATGCACCAATGAAGAAATGATGAAGAAGGAAATCTAGATCTGGAATGTATTTGTATTTTCTAGATCTGTTTATGGAATATTGAGTCCCGAAGTGGTGACATCTTATGCGAGTAAAGGGTTAAATACGTGTGATGTATACATTACCGAATAATTGCAATGACCAAAATGTGAAGATCTATACGCTAGTTTGGCACAAAAACATGTATCAAAAACTATTGAAAGTTTATGTGAGGTGGGATTAACTTCTCCTTTTTACGAGAGAGGAAATACGCGGGTTTATGTGAACGGAAGCGCGTATATACGCGACATCAGTGAAAGGAAAGCGCGTATGCAAACTAGGGTTTGCTGAAGTCTGTGGTAAGAAATGTCTGATCTGTTCTGCTGGTTTACTGATATCTGTCAGTGGGTTATATGTATCTGTTTCATGGTTGACTGTGCTTAAAAGTATGGAGTGGGTCCAGTCTAAAAATATGATGAAATGTGGCCTACAAGTTGTGTCCTAAAGGATGCTTTGGATCCAGTGTGAAAATTGATGAAACTTGGTCCAAGGTGGTGCTGAGGGTTGTAGCCTTCAGTCAGGGGGTTGTAGCTCCCTTCCAGGTGAGGCTGGTAAACGAGATCAGAGGGTCGTAGCTCCCTTCCAGGAGAGGCTAGTAAACGAGTCAGGGGGTTGGAGCTCCCTTCCAGGAGAGGCTGGTAAACGAGCGCAGGTGGGTGCCTGCGTGCTGGTAGGAGTCTGCGCGAGCACATATGTTGTAAGATGTTTTCTCTATAATAAAATATTGAAGGCTGAGCAACTGCAGCGGTGGTTTTCTCCCGACTTGGGTTTCCACCTAAAATCCTGGTGTTCATGTGTGATGCTTATGTGTGATTGTTTATTCTGTTCTTACTACACATGTTTACTGTTGATAGAACATCTAATGAATGAATGATGGAATGATATAAGTGAAGAATTAATGACATAATTATATCTCTGTGTATACGTGATTTTTATGAAGGATATCCGCGTGTATACGCTAGTTGGCTTTAGAAAAGTCGCGTATGGGTTTTAGAGCATGAAAAAGTAAAAAGTTTTAGTTTGCCCTAAATACTGATTCACGCCCCCCTCTCAGTATTTTTCCCAACAGGATTCATACCATCTCTGGCATTTCCTATGATTCATCTCTAAGTTTACGGATCCCCCAGGTTGACAAATTAAGTGTTGAGGAGTTTGCTTAAGTGTAATTCCACCACCCACCATTTTGGCGCTGTGGCCGGGGAGGTGATTTGATTTGGTAAGAATTTTCTGATTATACAATAAAGGTAATTTTTTCTTTATTTTTTCACTTTTGTTTGGAAAATATTCTTTGAAGTAATTTTACTAGTGTTAATTTATTTCTGACAGCATTTTTTACTAGAAGTTGTTTGTTATTTTTCTTTCTTTTTTGAAACCCATGCCTAGAAAAGGTAAGGGTTCGAAGCCCATGAAGGGCCAAAATAATTCTGAAAACAATTCTCATATTGGGTCTCCTTCTGTAAGTAGGAAGTCCAATCCAATTCAAACCCATCACACAGGAACAATCCACCTAGATTCTGGTGACAACATCTTAGGTGTGGATCAGCCTGTTGAGAGCGGTACAAGTAAAATGGAAACAATGGTCGACCATGAAGATCATTTGGAAGGGACTGGTGAAAACCAGGTAAGTAAAGAACAATCCACTTTTGTATTTACAATTGTGGATCCTAATACTGTGTCGCAAATGAAGAATATTACACCATCAGCTCTCCCTCATTTCCATGGTAAATTTCATGAAGATCCTGACTCTTTTCTATTTGAGTTTGATATTATGTGTAGAAGTTATGATTATTCAACTGACGCTCAGAAGTTAAGATTATTTCCTGTTACTCTCAAGGACTCAACTCTAAACTGGTTTATGGGGTTAGGAGGAAACACTATAAACTCTTTGGATTAGATGAAGGGAGTTTTTTTGTCTAAATATCAAGAATATTGAAAAACTCGGGACATGCACGATGAGATTTTTACAATCATACAGGATGATGATGAAACTCTGGAAGATTACCTAGAAATATTTCTGTATATTTTACAAATTTTGAAACTTAAGTTTGATTCCAGTCTATTAGAACCTTGTTCTTAAGAGGACTTATTGATAATGCTAGAAATAATTTAAATCTATTAGGACAAGGTGATATTTCTGAGAAAAATTTTGAACAAATTCGTGAATTATGTAGGAAATTTTCAAGAAATCAGTATATATATGGTAGAGGAACTCAAAATAGAAATATAAAAACTAAATCTACTGATGCTATGATTATTGGACTAGAAAATAAAATAGAAAACATGAAAATTGATATAATGAATATTGTTACCAAATATTTAGACTCTTTAAAATTTCAGCAAAAAATCATGAAGGAACAAGAGTCATTATGTATTTTCTGTCCTAAATGTAGAGACAAGCATCCTCCTAAAGAGTGTCCTCTTAATTTGAAAGAAACTAATAAGTGTGCTATTTGTGCAGAAGACCATGTCACAGAAAAATGTCCCTCTATACCAGGACTTAAAGCTGTATTTACAGGGGGACAGCCTGAAGCTGAACACTTCTATGCTATGAGAGCAAGAAGGAATTGACATCAGGTATGTATAGGTATGGCTCCTAAATTTTCTCCACACTATCTTGGTTATAATTCACATGCATATTCTTATCCTAACACTAATCAGTAGTGGTGGTATGGGAATCAATATCAGCATGGGAAACCTTCTCAACCATGGAAACAAGGTTGGAGAGGGCCAACTCATTCTCCATATTCCTTCCAGCCACCTATGCAGTCATATCCATCTACGCATACACCTTATTCAATGCCTCAACTTCCGATTCAGTATACTCCACCATTGCCTTTACCTCCACCCTTTCGACCTCCTCAGTTGATTTCTCATCCTATGCCCAATCCTAACAATAATAAAGCAGTGCAAATGATCTATGTAGCAAACCCACCTTTACCATTCGAGTTCCAGTCTATTCTAGTTTGGGTTCATGATATTCAATTAAGATCGGGAAGGACTGTAACATCAGAAAATCAGAAGCAGCCTATAGTGATTGCTGAAGAGAAAGGAGAAGAGGAAACTCTTGACCATTCTCTAAAATTTTTCACTAAGCAGCCCTTTCCCTCTGAATCCTTGCCATCTTCTTCCAACCAACCTCCCTTCCTAGAGAGGCTAGTAATGGAAAGAAGTGAGCCTATTTCTGAGACTAGTTTGGCATCTAAGCTTCATAATCTTTTCATTAAGATACCTTTTCTTCAAGACATTAAAGAGATCCCCATTTGTACCAAGATTATTAAGGAACTATGTCTCAAGAAACACGGGAGGATGAGAATGGAACCCCAAACCATTCAATTTGTTGATAGGGTAGTAGAGTTGATAACGGGATGTGTGTCTATGGAAAAATATATTGATCCCGGAAACCATGTTATCTCAGTTTAGATTGGTAATGCCTTGTCTCTAATGTTCTTATAGACCTAGGGGCAACCATTAATGTCATGACTAAGCAAACCATGGATCAAATTCGGTTATCTCATCTTCACCCTACTCCCAATGTGCTCGAATTAGCAGATAGATCTAAAATTAAGCCAGAAGGAGTATTGGATGATGTGATCATATCATTAGATTCTTGGGAATATCCTGTTGATTTCATTGTGCTTCATCCAAAGAACCCAGTAGGAGGACATCCCTTGATCTTGGGACGACCATGGCTTGCTACGATCGATGCATATATTGGATGTCGTTATGGTGAGATTCTAGGAAGAAAGTTACCTTATACCCCCCTGCCAGATCCATTCAGGACCTTAGAGATACTTTATGGTTGGATCAAAGTAGTGATGAGGAGACTCAGCCCATTTCCCTTATCCATCATTATACTGGGTCTTCACAAGAAGATGAGATTCAAGATTTACTAAATAATCTAGACACTATGCTTAATTTTGAGCCATTGAGCCAGATTTTCAGCCTAGGTTTTCAAGATAATCGTGATTCTCATTCTTCTTTACCACTGCATTTGACCACTCCCTTGAGTACTCTTGAGCCTGACACTACTCTTTTTGATATTAGCCCTGGTAAATCCCTACATATTAGTTCAGATTTGGATTTATCTCAATAGGAGCAACTTGTGAATTTGTTGCAAAACCATCTTAGTGCCTTTGCTTGGGGCTATGAAGATATGAAGGGTATTCCTCCTGAAACTTGTACACATCATATCTATATTTAGGAAGGAACCCGACCTGTTTGACAACCCCAAAGGAGAATGAATCCAAATCTAAGAGATATTATGAAGGAATAAGTACAGAAACTCTTGGATGTCAGTTTTATCTATCCTATTTCTGACAGTGAGTGGGTCTCTCCCTTAGTTCTAGTACCTAAGAAAGATGTAATATGGCATATTTTTATTCTGGAATATGGTGTATTTTTATTGATTATAAAGAATTAAACAAAGCCACTCTCAAATATTACTTCCCTCTCCCTTTCATTGACCAGGTGCTTGATACCCTTGTAGGAAATAAATATTTTTCCTTTTTGGATGGCTTCAGTGACTATAACCAGATACAGATTGCACCCGAAGATCAGGATAAAACTACTTTTACATGTCCATGGGGTACATTTTTTTATAAAGTGCTTCCCTTAGGTTTATGTAATGCCCCAGCTACCTTTCAAAGGGTAGTCCTGGCCATTTTTGTTGATCTAGAATTTGTAGAGATTTGTATGGATGACTTTTCTATGTTTGGTGATTCTTTTCAGGAAGCTCTCAAAAATCTAGAGAAAGTACTTCTCCTTTGTCAGGAAGCCCATCCCACCTTGAGTGACAAGAAATGTAGATTAATGTGCAAATCGAAAGTGGTACTTGGCCATTTGATTTCTGGTAAAGCTATCTAGGTTGATCTGGAAAAGATTGAAATCATACTGCATCTTCCTACACCCAAAACTCAAAGGGAAGTAAGAGTTTTTTTATGACATGCTGGTTACTACAGAAGATTCATTGAAAATTTTTCTAAGATAGGTGCCCCTCTTTTCTGAATTCTAGCTAAGGATAGTGAATTTTCTTGGTCCATAGCTTGCCAACAGTCTTTTGAAACATTGAAGGAAAAGTTGGTACAAGCACTAGTTTTGAGAGGTCCTAACTGGTCCCTGCCTTTTCACATTTCCTCTGATGCTTCAGATTTGGCTATTGGCGCAGCTTAAGGAAAAGAGGAAAATAAGCAATCCTATGCTATTTATTATATTAGTAAGAATTTGTCTTCCGCTGAATTAAATTATACAGTTACAGAGAAAGAGTTTTTAGCTGTAAT
This sequence comes from Pinus albicaulis, assembly GCA_034641835.2. Lineage (NCBI taxonomy): Eukaryota > Viridiplantae > Streptophyta > Pinopsida > Pinales > Pinaceae > Pinus > Pinus albicaulis. The sequence goes on from CM076573.1 coordinate 275,005,888, forward strand.
TTTTGCAATTAATAAGTTCAGGCACTATATTACAGGATATGAAGTATTTGTACATACTGATCATTCCGTGATTAAATATTTGATGAACAAACCATTGACTAGTGGTAGAGTGACTAGGTGGTTGCTATTGTTGTAGGAATTTAATGTTACTATTGTTGATAGACTAGGAAAATCTAATGTTGTAGCAGATTTTCTTTCTAGATTAGATAATCCTAGTGAAGCAACTCCTGTTAATGATGATTTTCCAAATGAACATATTTTTTCTATGTCAACAGATTCTCCATGGTTTTCTAACATTGCTAATTACTTGGTTACTAGGAAAATACCACCCCACTTATCTGCTCGTGAAAAGCGGAATATTATTCAGAAAAGTGTTACATACTCCTGGATTCAAGGAGATCTCTTTTACATTGGTCCAGATCTAATTATTCGTAGATGTGTAATAGAGGAGGAAGTGTTTGATATATTGAAATATGCTCATGATGAACCTTATGGAGTCCACTTCGCTGATAAGCGGACTGCATATAAAGTATTGCGTGTTGGTTACTTTTGGCCTTCCTTGTTTAAGGATGCCAAACAATATGTTAGGCGATGTGATAGCTGTCAACAAATGGGCAAGCCTAATCAAACCAATGAAATTCCTTTATGCCCCCAAGTTATGATTGAGCCATTTGAAAAATTGGCTATTGATTTTATAGGGCCAATAAATCCAACGTCATTAAGTAAAAAGCATATTTTGGTTTGTACATATTTTGTTACAAAATGGGTAGAAGCTAAAGTTGTTTCCTTTGCTACAGAAAATGTTGTTTTTGATTTTATTTTTACTTAAATCTTTACTAGATTTGGTGTGCCTAGAGAAATTTTTTCTGAAAATGGTCCGCAGTTTATTTCTAATCTAGTACAAGGTGTGATGGAGCAATACAATATCTGCCACAGGAAATCCACGTCGTATCACCTGCAAGCAAATGGCCAAGTGAAATCCACAAACAAAATGATTGAGTCCATTCTTACAAAGATAGTAAATATGCATCGGAAAGACTGGGCTGAAAGATTACCAGAAGATTTGTGGGCATACAGAACCACTTGGAGAAATAGCATGGGACATACACCATATGAGCTACTATATGGCAAACAGGTTCTGTTACCAATTTAATTCTAGATTAAAACTTTCAAAACTACAGTTCAGTTAGGAATAGATCTCTCTGAGGCACAAAAATAGCGTATTCTCCAATTAAATGAGTTAGATGAATTTTGTATGGATTTTTTTCATTAGAACATGTTAATTCATAAGCAACGCAAAAGGTGGCATGACAAGTCTATTCAGAAAAAGAAATTCCAACTAGGTGATTGGGTACTCCTTTATGATTCTAGATTTAAAATTTTTAAAGGGAAATTCCATAAACATTGGATTGGACCTTATGAAGTGATCCGAGTATTCGAGAATGGAGCAGTAGAATTTAAAACTATTGATGGACAAAATTCAGTATTCTTGGTAAATGGACACAGATTAAAGAAGTATTTTCAACTACTTGCGAGGAAATATTTTACACAGCAAGTCCAATAGCAATTCGGGACGGTAGTGGTGAATGGTAATACCAACCTTTTGAAAACATGAATTCTTCTTCTTCTTAAAAAAAAAAAAAAAAAAAAAAATTTAATAAAAATTAAAGAAAAAATATTTTCTTGTAATTATGAAAATCAATTCGTTGACATGATTGCAGAAGGATCAACCTTAAAACTAGCTTGTTGGCAAGAAGATCAAAATTTTCTAATAAAAAGAGAATTTTTCTTGATCTTTAGATATGCTAGCGACCACCAAGTGAAAGCAGGTTCAGCAGAACCAACCTCTATACAATTGGGGTAATTAGCATGGATATTTTTATTCAAGTAATGCTTAATTCTCGTTGCAGTTATTTTTCTTGCACCAGTGCAGGCAGACTTTCCAGAAATTTTTTTTCCTTTCTTCATAATCCTCTTTCGTAATATTCCCTCAATTTTCTTCTTCAATCCCAGAATGATTAACCTTCCCATATTCTTCTGAATTTACCCTTTCCGTTTCGTAAAAACCCCACTTTACCCTTGAATTTTTTTCCCTATCCCACTTCTGTTTATCCCCTCTTGTGGTACTATTCCTGGAATCCCTGTAACAGAATTCCTTCCCATTCTGAAATTTCCATTTTTCCACTTCTTTGTTCCTCATGAATTCATTGCCGGATCTCGCGCACAAAGAGCAAAAGGATATGCTCTGAAGCATCAAGAAAGGGCAAAGAAAATTTCTAGTATAAGTTGAGGAAGTCATGTTGGAAGTCCAACCTATATTTTACTTAAATTACCTGTTATTTTTTCATATATTATTCTTGCACTAGTGCAAGCATGTCATGCTATATAATAAGTGCAAGCATAATGGTACCAGCAGAATAGCATAGCTTAAGCAGTGCAAGCATGCACCCTGTTAGAAACATAGTACAAGTTGTTTTTTTCATAGCATACGTCATAGGAAAGTGGTCATCATGAAATTTTATAAGAATTCCTTCCACTTAGTCGATGAATACTTGTGCTATCATATTAACTAGGAGAAAATTATTTAAAGTACAAGGTGTTTTTAAGTTAAGAATAATGATCATTTTTTAATGAATGCTAAAGTTATTTTTTTGAATTATGAAGGAGTGTGGAAGTGTTTAACCATTGCTTGGATATAATTTCCCCTTTCCACCATAATCCTAGATGTCCTTCACTCATAATTATTACCTCACCTAGTCATTAAGACACTGCCGCAAGTACCAATCCGGCATGATCTCAAAGATGCCGCACATCCATGGCTATCTCAGTGGAATGAATGGGTGATAAAATGGAAGGGATGGTGGACGGTTGGATACCTATCTATAAGAACCAATTTTTCCGGTGATTTCATGTAAATTCTTGACTGTTCATAACCATGATAAAATGGAAGGATGGTGGACGGTTGGATACCTATCTATAAGAACCAATTTTTCCGGTGATTTCATGTAAATTCTTGACTGTTCATAACCGTTAAGCAGCGATGCTGCCTGTTGGAAGTGAACCTTTGTCTCTCAGTAGGGTAGAACAGACTGTTGAGTATCGCAATAGTCTTGCACTATTGTGAGATTCGGTCTTTCTTCAATTCTTGCAAAAGTTTGACGGGCACAGCTGTGAAGTGGCCCTACAGTTTGCCAGAAGTTTCAAAAATGTCCAAGTAAAAATTGGGCCTCTAAAATTTAAGGTTATGAAAGATTTTATAGCAGCAGCGACAGGCTTGGAAAACACTAGTGAGCAGTGATTTTAAAATCATAAACTAGAAAGAAAGCAATGGTAGTGTTTCATCGTCGACAAGAATATGAAGGTAGATTGAAAGAAATGAATTCAGCTCAATGCCCTATTGGGACAGTGGTGGGACCTCCTTTTCATCCTACAAAAATTCGTAACCTATGAGGGAAGGTAATCCCTCACTTTTGTGTACCATTTTAGGATGTTGCAGCATTTCGAATCTGGCCGGCACGTCCAGTGGAGGATTGATTTCCCCCATTTTTTGCTTAAGAGCTTGGAAACAATGGCCAAGGGTGTGCAAGATGGGCGGGAATAGCAGGCCGACAAGAAGTTATATCACCATATCCTGATAAATATTTTGGTCCAGAAAAAATTAGAAGTTAAAGGCATGACCTGGGAGGCGCTGTTAAAACAGCTACTAGAAAGGAGATAGAGGACCCTTCCAACACAAGCAAGGGTCCGAGTAAGAATGTAAAGGGGAGTCCCTTTTGCAATAGTGCAAAAAGGAAATGACCTGGAAAATCAAAAAAAGAAAGGGCCCCATCTCCAAATAAGAAGACATCCAGTGCACCTGTTGAAGAGACTCCTTCTACGACACTAGCACAGGCACAAACCCCCGAACAAGAGAACTTGTCAGTCCTTGCGGACGCAGCAAAAATTTTAGAGGTCGAAGATGACACTTTTTTGACCAATTTCATTAAAAGGGCCCGGAAAAAGAATGAATAATCTAGTGTAGGCAAAGAACCGCATTCCCCATAGGACGTTGAATCCCTTTCTGCACCAGTGCAAGAAGAAGAAGAAATAGAAGAAGAAGAAGAAGAGGAAGAAGTGTTTGTTGAAACCATGAGGGATACTCAGGTCCCTGAGGAAGACACAACCCCTGTCGAGACAGAAGAAAAATAATATTTGGTAACTCCTACTGCTCGGATAGTTGAACTAGAGCTTCAAGTGCAGAACTTAGAACAGATCATAGCTAAAGTGCAGGAGGATAAAGAACAGAGTAAAGAAGAATTAACTGCGGAGATCTAGAAAAATAAAGGAGAAGTTAGAGTTTGGAAGTTCTAAGTTGTGCAAGGTTTCAAGTGACTTAAAAACGTGACAAATAAACTAAAGAACATCAAAAAGAAGAAATCTGAAACATTGCAGGCTGATGTCAATATGTCAGAGCAGGATTGAGATGGAATGCTCAAAGTTTTGAAGGTTTTTTGCAAAGGTAAAGAGTTGTGTGAGGACACATAATAGCTTAGGGATGGGAGGATTTTAGCCCCATAATTTTCTCTCTTTTTTCCATTTTCCCCTTCCTAAATCAACCATTTACCTCTGTTTTACCTCTTTTATGCACCCTCATCTTGCACTAGTCCAAGCACAGTGACATATTTCGTATAAACTTTATTTTTCACATTTTTAATTAAACTTAGCATTAATTAATCATTTATTACATGATTTCTTACTTTTAATCACTCTTTGTAACTTATCGATGTCTCATATGTTTATTTGGTAGTTAAATTACTTACTGTGACCGCTGATCCTAGTGCAGGATCGGATCTTGCGCCATTGCCAGCATAGAAAATCCTTGCAACAGATCCAAACCTCCTTGATCATTTCCTTGTTTTGAGCAGCTTTAGCCACAAGAGCAATATCGATTCAAAGGTAGCCAAGACCGAATCTGTGAAGTACGAAAGATGGAGATTGGCTATAGCTAGCTTTGCTAAACTATCTAATTTTGAAGGCTGAAAAGCTAAATTCTACGTTTGGTTATGTAATCAGTTGAATGATCTATTTTTGCCTTTGGCCAAAGATCTATATAATGTAGAATGTAAATAGGAATAAAGGGAAGATATTTTTTGATAGTAGAAGAGAACAGAGACACAGCCAGAGAGGTGGTAATAGGTTGTTGTATTTGTTATCACTTGAATCTGGGCTGGATGATGTATTAATGTATGTACTTTCCTTAGTGAATTAATAAAAGGGAGATCCACCTCATGTTTCACAAATTGTGTTTATGTATTTGAGCTGATGAATTGATTAAGGTACTGACCAGCGTTTTTATTTAAAAGGGAAACGTGTTGGTTGGCTAGGGCCCAGCCAACCCAACACGTTTACCCCATTTTCTGTTTTCTTGTAATTTTTATTTACATTGTCAAGTGTGATTTAATTTTAAGCATATGAATTCCTATCTGAGTGAAATCAGATCCATTGTGTGAAGTAGACAAATTTCCTTTTCCTGCACTTGATTTCAGATTAGTTTTCCTCTGCCTGGTCCAAGCAGGAGAAATAACCCTGCACCAGTGCACATTGGTGTGATATCTCATTTTCTGCAATTCTATTTGATTGGTTTTCCCTGCTTGGTCCAAGCAGGAGAAATAACCCTACACCAGTGCACGTTGGTGTGATATCTCCTTTTCTGCAATTCTGTTTGATTGGTTTTCCCCGCTTGGTCCAAGCAGGAGAAATGAACCTACACCGGTGCACGTTGGTGTGATGCAGAAAGCCTTCTTAGTCTACTTCCAGCAATCTTCTTTCTTCCATTAAATTCTTATGATAGGATAAATGTATATTGATTTTTTTTTATTCCTGCATTCTGTTAAGATCAGAAACATTCACTTTTTATATATGCAATTTGATTCAACAGTATAATAACACTTGCAATAATTAAGCACTCATTTTAAGAATTAAATGCTAAGTACAGGAAGCTTTAATCTGGTGCAAGAACTAGTTTCTTGCCACGAGATCTGAGTGCTTTGAACCTGGAAAATTTCAAGCCCTTGCATGAAGTAAAAATCCTTTATTAAAGACACCATTTATACCTTCTGCATAAATCTATGTTCCTGCACTAATGTAAGCAGATTGCGATAGTGCAGAAAAGATTAGCGCAAGAAGGAAATCTCTAAAGGAGAAGGTTTAAGGGCCCATCTGATGAGACTGCTAGTGTCTCTGCTAAAGAAAAAAACACACACTCAGTATTTAAACAATTAGCTGGAGTGATTTCCTTTTATCTTTAATTCCCTCTTGCAAATGCATTATTTCTTGTTCCAGTCCTAGATTATTTTGATGGTTCAAGTTGCCTTTTTTCTCTTTTTAATTTGATTCTAAAATATTTCCTTTAAAGAAAGTATGGATTTATATTAGGAATATTCATATCATCTCTGGCATTGCCTATGCTTCGTCTCTAAGTTTATGGATCTGCAGGGTTGACAAATTAAGTGTTGAGCCGTTTGCTTAAGTGTAATTCTAGCACCCAATAGCATCCATCTCTGACCTTAAAGTTTCCACGCAAGGATGTCGGCTCACCAATGGTGACTCAAGGCATGGAAAATTATCATTACGCTTAATGCTCCTACGGTCACATAATTGACCTTTCCCACGACAAAACAATTCATAAGAAATGTCATTGTAATTAGATTTCATTCCCAAAACAATTTATGCATAAAATATCTTTGAAAAATAAACAGGAACCTCATAATTCCATGATAGTATTCCATAGGTTGTAAGGTGCCTATCATAAAAATTGAAATCTATATTAGGGTTCTTCAAATATTTCACCTTTAGCATATTTCTTTTCGGTCCTCCTTTGAAATTAAGTATAGATTTTTTCATTTATTTTGTAACTTTTTTTTAACATTGTCCCATGTATCAAGACCCATTATTGTTTCCTTTATTTTCCTCATCACTTCTACAAAATTATCAGTGATTGGCCCAAGATTTTTTTAAACATCTACAAGTGTGCTTAAAGAGTGTGTAACTATTTGTAAGCTTTCTTGACTCTTTACGGGGAGTTTCAAAGAAACAATATCTTTCTTCAATTTTGAATAAAGATGTTCCCACCTTTGTAATGTACATTGTTGGATGTTTTTTTCCCAAGTTAAATAATCAATAATTTCATAAGGATAAGTCATGGTTGGTGTACATCCTTCTTCTTGAGTTATGCGATCTAGCCTGTGTCTTTTTCCTACAACATTTTCACCCTCTACATCAATATATAAAATTATGTATAAATAAAAAAACATGTTAACACATTTGTACAAATTTTCTCTTTAACCCAAAAAAAAATTATATAAATAATTTAACAAATAATTGAATGAAAATAATATTCAGATTGATTACCACCTTGATATGGCTGAGCAGCATCATGCCCACCCATTGATTTCCACCCATTGGTTGAGAACTAACAAGACCACCCATTGATTGGCCACCAGGGGAATATATACCACCACCCTCATGTTATTTTCCACCACCTATTGAGTGGCCACCAGGGGAATGTGTACCACCACCACCACCCTCATGCGACGACAGGGAACCTTCATAAAGAAATATTAATTTATAATCAATTCAAATATACATACATGTATAAAAACATACATATGATGGAGTAGACTACGTGAACCATACCATGATTGCATGAACCATGGTCAAGCCCCATTGATTGAGTATATATTATTTTCCTCTGAATTCCTAAAACAAAATTTATTAAAAATTAATTTAACTCACAAAATTGATAAAAAGAAATCAATTCCATATGTATACGTGTATGTATGAGTATAATATTATATATTCAATAAAAAATCAATTCCATATGTATACATGTATGTATGAGGATAAGTTTATATATTCAAATGTCATTTAAAAACATGCACATTTAATATAAATACCATGAACATCCCCCTATCCACGATCCTCCTCTCTTGTAGAGGCATGAAACTCTATTGATGTTTGCCTTGAATAATCACATGGAAAATTGTCACCCTCCATGGAATATATGTGGATATCTACATATACATAGATGCACATGATGTTTAAAGCCTCGATGATTCATGTGGAAAATGATCACCCATGATATATATGGATCTATCTATAAATACATAGATACATTACGTTTAAAAAGTTACCTTGTGTATTTACAATTATTTTTAAAATTGCTATTTAAAATAATTCAAAAGAATTCAAAAAATTGATGTAATTTACACAAATTTTGGAGCACAACTTGAACACAAATTATGTAAAACACAAAACTTTCAAAGCACAAATTGATGTGTAAAAATCACTTGACTATATAAACAAAAAATTGTTGAAGTCTAGAAAATTTTGAAAATTAAATACAATTTTTTTGTAAAACATGAAGTTCACCAAGTTGTGTTGTGCTTACATAGTGGGTGCACATTTTGAAAATTAAATACAAAATTTTCAAAAATGTGAAGTTAACCACATTGTGCTTACATGGTTGGAGCGTACTTGGTATATAATTGACAAAACCACATGATCATTAAAAATGACACATTTATAAGTAAAAAACACACATATCAAATATATCTTTCAATTTCCATCAATAAATTTTGAAGGAGAGTGTCTCAACACTAATTCATATTTGACAAAAGAATATTGAATTGGAATTTCCCATACAATACTAATTCATCTTTGACATATGAATATTTAATTGGAATTTCCCCATACAATAGATCCAAATACATCTTCTTACCATTTTCACAGTATCTTATATTAAATAATTGAAATTGTCTAACATAATTGTTTTATTTTCCATGTAGATGTTTTAGCCTCTCCTTAACTTGGTACGCACCTTTCATCTAGTTGCACACAAGTTTAAAATTGGTGAAAAATACAATTCCATTTGATCCATACTCATTAGTTATTCCCAAGCCTTCTATCAATGTAGTATAATATGCTTCATTATTTTATGTTCTTCCAGGTATATTCATTTCCCTTTGGAGGAATTTGTTAGTAAAAATATTTCATAGCACATATTTAATCATTGTTTTCCTTGGATTTGGATAGAAAGAAACATCTATGCATAATGTCCATTTTTCAACCACATTTAGTGGGATTTTGATCCCTGAAAAAACAAATTCAATAAAATATATTAAATGAACATTTATTGCAAATTCCTTAACTTTTATGGGAGAAATTACATGTGCATGGTTTCCAAAAATACTAGGACCACAATAAATTATTAAATGAACATTTATTGCAAATTCCTTAAATTTTATGGGAGAAATGACATGTACATGGTTACCAAAAATGCTAGCAAATTTCTTAAATATTATGGGAGAAATGACTTGTAAATGGTTTCTAAAAACACTAGAAAATGCCTTAAATTTTATGGGAGAAATGAAATGTGCATGGTTAATTTTATGGGAGAAATGACATGTACATGGTTTCCAAAAACACTAGGACCATCCCTACATTTAGCTAAAAGTTTTATAATTTATTGCCAATGAAAATGAGTAACAACACATCCTAGCCATTATGATTGGTTAGGTGATAGTGGACCTCTATGAGGTGACATACACATTTAGCTAAAAATTTTATAAAGGTGATAGACACGTGATTTTGAAAACATCCTTGTTGTTAAAAAGGATAGGGGCTAAATGAGTAACAAAACATCCTAGCCATTATGGTTGGTTAGGTGATAGTAGACCCCTATGAGGTGATAGACACATTTAGCTAAAATTTTTATAAAGGTGACAGACATGTGATTTTGAAAGCATCATTGCTATATTTTCTAATTTCTAGGTTTCTTCACATATTTTCTAATTGATTTTCTAAGTCTCAGAAGTTTACTCTTTTTTCCATTTGAATACATTTCCCCAATTGTTGTTTTATCTTTCTCTTTTCTATGTTAGACTATATGTGTTAGGATATCATACAAGCATACTTTTAAAACTATATAGACCTAAATTTTATTTCTATTTTCATTTATATTTGAATTTTCACATTCAACTTGGTTTGTTTCTTCATATAGATCATGATTAAAAGAACTTCGAAAATATTCGTGTAATTGTTTTCCACATGAGAATTATGGGTTTCTTCACGTATTTTCTAATTTCTTTGCTAAGTCTCGGAATTTTACTCTTTTGTCCATTCATAAATTTCCCCACTTGTACTTGTATGTTTTCTTTTAAGACATTTTTAAATTTATAACCACCTATATAAAAACGACCCTAACAAAGAAAAATATTTACAACAAACAAAAGATTTTTTTTGTCAGAAATATTTTACAATCAAGCTTACTACCTCTTTAATCTAATGGGCTTCATAAAATTGAAATAGAATTCACTACACTAACTATAATTTGGTTCCATAAACCAATACTATTAGGATACACATGATAAATTTTACTTAGATAAGTTTAGTTTTCACATTATCCTTTAATCAAGTTTTTATCATACTCTAAAAAATTAATATACCAGCATAGAGTTACTATAATTCAGAAAATAGATGCTAGAATGTTGGTATTAAATAATGTTTACTTATATAAATTTGGTTTTCACATTCTCCTTTAATAAAAAAAAATTCGTACTCTAACAAATTAATATACCAACATAGAGTTACTATAATTCAGAAAACAAATGCTAGAATGTTGATATTAAATAAAGTTTAATTAGATAAATTCAATTTTCACATTCTCCTTTAAAAAAATATTTTTTGATACTCTAACAAATTAATATATGAGCATAGAGTTACTATAATTCATAAAATAGATGCTAGAATGTTGATATTAAATAAAGTTTACTTAGATAAATTTGGTTTTCAGATTCTCCTTTAATCAAATTTTTCATACTCTAACGAATTACTATACTAGCATAGAGTTACTTAATTCATAAAACAAATGCTAGAATGTTTATATTAAATAAATTTTACTTAGATAAATTTGGTTTTCACATTATCCTTTAATCAAATTTTTTTCATACTCTAACCAATTAATATATCAACATAGAGTTACTATAGTTTAGAAAATAGAAGCTAGAATGATGATATTAAATAAATTTTACTTTTAAAGATAAATTCAGCTTTCACATTCTCCTTTAATTATTTTTTTTCATACTCTAACAAATTGATATACCAGCATAGAGTTACTATAATTCAGAAAACAGATGTTAGAATGTTGATATTAAGGAGGAAAGAAGCAATATTTTCTTCTGGAATGGCATAGTAGTGGGTACAATGGTATATTATTTTTACCAAGCTTCCAATGTTATTGGTTTTATACAGGTAGTCTCTAGGTTTAATTTGAGGAAAGTTCAAAAGCTTAATTTGAGGACATTCCCAAAGCTTCAAATAATTAATATATAGGGACATCCAGTTACTATAATTGGGAAAACATATGCCAAAATGATGGAAATTTAATATTGAGAGGGAAAGCAACAATATATTCTCATGGAATGATCTAATGGTTGATACAGTGTGTTTTTATCCTCTACCAAACTTCAAATGCTCTTGGTATTATACTAGTCGTCTCTATATTTAATTTGAAAATTTCAGAATGATGCTTGGACTCACAAATGACCCTTTGGATTAATTGGGCTAATGTTGGACACACTCTAATATTTTTTTCCAGGCTATAAATAAAGTTATAAATAATTAGGATAATATAGAGATGAAATGGCTCTTGGATAGTGAAACGAAGAGTCACTTAATTGTATAAATATGATTGGAAATTAATAGAAATAACATATAATGGAGTTATGCATTCTGGCCTGACAAAATCAAATTCCACTAGAAGAAAAAAGATAATTTCTCAAAGAAGCTAAACATATAGTATCTAGAGACTTGGTGCAAGAAACAAAAATATAAATAAATTGAATATACAATTTAACAAACTTAGAAATATTAGCCTTTAAAGCATTAATTATTGATTTAGAAATAATCAAATAAGGATTGGATGTAGATCATATTAATAATTTTAGAGCATTATTAGAAATAATTCAAAAATAATTTAAATTTGTTGAAATAAATGTCAAATGGAAGACCTCATAGATGGTAAAGCTAGAAGCACAAACTCAAAAAAAAAAAATGAACTACTAGAAAATTATCATTCAAGCTTGGATTTGAAAGATAAACACATAGAAAAGACTAATCATAAACTAAGCTTGAAGCGATATAGAATAAACTTGATCAGAAAAAATTTGCAAAGAAATATTTGACTGGAGTTGAACACTACATTGGGAACGAATTATGGTGGTTACAAAAAAAAAATATATATATATATTTCAATGTGTGTCAGGAAAAATATGTACCAAACATAGCAGAAACCATAAATCAAGAAAAGTCCAAAAATGATACATGTATGAGCTTATATTGTTCGATAATAGGGAAGTGTCCTTTTTTCCACACTAATACGTTCTCAAGGTAATTGTAGCAATATGTTATAAAGTTGTAGAAATTTAGGGAGCATATTAATGTATTATTAATTGGTATGCCTTTGACCACTCATTTCAGCCCATGAAGGGTTGTAATTAACAAGGTTGCACAGATACACCATTTAAATTATTTTTCCGTTATGTGCATTCTTATGTTTTTATTTGTATTGGTTCTAGACCTATACTTTTCCGTTGATGGTGCTCCCTACAGAATGGAAATGATCCCAACAAATAGATTATATTTCTTTAAAAATAGTTGATTTTCCATTTGCATTTTAAACTATTTTTTTCATATTTGTAGTAGCCTTTTATATTATTAGAGAAATTAATTACATGCAGTAGAGAGTGTAAAGAGTGATTCGAGCTGTTGAAATATTATTTTCAACCACGAGGTAGTAAACGAGGCATTTTCCTTTTTTTCATGTCCGCATCTACAAACTTTGTGTTCATAAATGTTAGATATGTCTATGATTACCATTAATAATATGTAACACGTAGAAAAAGTGTTATAACTGACATGTCTAGGGTAAACTACTTACACCTAATCTCTAAGCTGAGTTGCTTACAACCTGTATCAATATGAAGTATTATGCAAATACTGATGATTACACTCTTCATGTTATAACTAGTAATCAATACTAAGAAAATGATTAGAATGATAGAGGTTAGTGAATCCAATAAGTTGAATATGACTTAGTACTGCCACTTGCATCATAGTATCCATGTATCATAAGCTGCTTGATTTCCATTGCTTGTAAGCTGCATTTTACTTAATTTTTGAATCACATTGGTCTCATAGTAAGCTTCTACTCATTCGGACTATATTAGGGATTTAAAGTATAAATTAATTGTTAAATGTCTCAATATTCGAAGAATAAAACTATAATTTCATCTCTGCTTAAATAAAAGGATAAATAAATCAAAATTCTTAGATAAAAAATCAAGTTTCCTCTCGGAGAAAAATGTTAAATTGGACAACTCATTCATAAATTCAATTAAGAGAGAATTTTTTGTGTTAGCAAGCTTATCCTCTAAAGAATTAATTGTTGATTTAGAAATTATCAAAGAAGTATTAGATGGAGATCATATTGAGAAGTTTAGAGCATTATTAGAAATAATTCACAAAGGATTTAATTTTGTTGAAATAAACGTCAAATGGAATACCTCATAGATGCTAAAGCTAGAAGCACAAACTCAAAAAATAAATGCACTAATAAAAAATTCTCATTCAAGCTTGGCTTTGAAAGATAAAATCATAGTAAAGGCTAATCATAAATTAAGCTTGAAGAGATTAAGATGAAACTTGATTAGAAAACCTTTGCAAAGAAATATTTGGTTGGAGTTGAACACTACATTGGGAACGAATTATGGTGGCTACACAAAAAATCAAATGCAATTTCAATGTGTGTTAGGACCAATATGTACCAAAGATAGCAGAAACCATAAATCAAGAAAACTCCAAAAACAATGCATGTATGAGCTTATATTGTTATATAGTAGTGAACTGTCATTTTTGCAACACTAATACGTTCTCACGGTAATTATAGCAATATGTTACAAATTCTCATAAAGGAAAGGACAATATTAATGTATTTTGTTAACTGGTATGCCCTTGACGAGTCATTTCAGCCCATGAAGGGTTCCAACCATGCATAATTTCCACTTAATTAACAAGGTTGTAGACGATACATCATTTAAATTAATTTTTTGTTATGTTCATTCTGATGTTTTTATTTGTATTGATTCTAGACCTATACTATTCCATTGATGGCGCTCCCTACACAATGGAAATGATCCCAATAAATATATTTTGTTTCTTTAAAAATATTTTATTTTCCATTAGCATTTTAAACTATTTTTTTCATCTTTGTGGTAGGCTTTTATATTATTAGTGAAATTAATTACATTCACTAGAGAGCCTAAAGATTTATTCGAGTTGTTGAAATAATATTTTCAACCGCAAGGTAGTAAATGGGCATATTTCATTTTGTTCATCACTGCATCTAGAAATTGAAAGGACCCCAAGAACTTTGATACCACTAAAAAGACATGGTAACATAAGAGATATGGAAACTATGATTGCTAGTAATACATGTGTTGTAATGAACAATATCGTTTATCACTTGCTCTAATTAATGGCATTGCTACTCATTGATCTGAGTATTAAGCCCATAAGTATCTATAGATCATCTTTGTGTTCATAAAGGTTAGATATGTATATGATTACCATTACTAAGCTGTAACATGTATAAAAGGATATATAAGTGATATTTATAGGATAAACTAATTACACCTAAGCTCTAAGCTAAGCTTCTTACAACCCGTATCAATATGAAGTAATATGAAAATACTAATGATTACACTCTTCATGCTATAACTAATAATCAATAATAAGAAAATGATTGGAATGATAGAGATCATCGAATACAGTAAGTTGAATATAACTTAGTACTACCACTTTCATCATAGTATCCATGTATCATAAGCTACTTGGTTTCCATTGCTTTAAGTTATGTTTTACTTAAGATGGGAATCAAATTGGTCTCATAGTAAGCTTCTACAATTTAGACTATATTAGCATCTCAAATATGGAGAAACAGACTTCCAACTTTCCCTTATTAGTGACTATTGATTTCATGGTAATCAGACTCCATCATAACTAGATTAATTGAATACAAAGCTTGTACATGCTTATGCTAAGGATACAGTGATAAAGGTCATGGGTTTACTTTACTTCATCAACCTGGAAACTTAGGCTTATTTAGCTCAAGGTCACTCCATAATTATGTGAATGAATCGACTCATGGAAACATGAAAGCTTTTGTTAGTAACCTTCCTTCCATATTAAATGCATAGGCTTATGTTCTCCTTGTAATCATGAACATGGAATATGAGAATGTTACGTATATTATGGAGATACACTGGTTAGTTTGGTTACTTAATTGATGTGTATATAATTTTTAATTTTTTTTTAAACAGTAAATTTGAAGTGAATTTAAAAATTTTATCTACTAAAAGGTTAATTTATTGAGAAACAATTAGATTAAGTACAAATTTGCGCATCGAGAAGGCATCTTTGTTGAGGAATACTGAAAAAAAAATTTGTCCACCATTTCCGAAAATTCAAACTACACATAGTGAGCAATGGACGATTCAAACTCCACATAGTGAGAAATCGACGATAGCATTGTGGGAAATCGGAGCACCGATGGTAGGGCACCCCAAAGAATACAAACTCACATGAGTGATTGAGAGCTCTAGAGCTTTGAACAAGTAAAAATGAGGTTTTTTACAGCCGGTAATTTTTTTTAATTAACCCTTTTTCAATGCGCTTGATTATGAGACGCACCTGGCGATTTTATCAATTACACACCACACATTGTTACGATGCACTGGATTACAGAGACACACCAGGCCGGTTTGTACATAGACCACCAGTACGCTAGAGTACTGATACGCACTGGGTCTTTTTGTACAGAGATTATAGTGTCTCAATCTGCCAATTGATATTATGCCCTAGTGCATGTTATGATTACAAACACAGAACAAAAAAAAAAATTCTCAAAAGCCTTCACCTGCCAACCTCCTCTAGTGACCTTCGCTACAAACGGATATCTGGGCTATTTTTATAAGAGCTTCCTCAAAAACATTAGCTAGAGAGTATTTTCGTTGTAGTGGGATATCTATGGATGTGGAATAACTCCTAAGAAAGTCTCAAAAATGTGCAAACATGTTTACAAAACTAACTAGTGATTCTGAGCAACTATGATGGAGTTTGGATTCTCTTGGCTTGCAAAAAAGGTTATGAATAAGCTTGAGAAAGGTATCACGTAAATTGTTGTAAAAATCAAGCTTGTTGGATTTGTGACAGCTAAAATAAGTGAGACTTTTATAGTAAAATTCAAATTTATTTGTTTCATGTAATAGTGGCTATTCATATAATTGTTTCAACAATGTTCAAGGTATTATATATCTATACATCATTGAGAAGCATCAACATATATAACTTTTTTAATGATTTCTATGGCAAGATTATAATCTTTATCTTTGAATAATAATAATATTGATAACATATCTCATGGATGTTTCCTTGAGATATTGTGAAATTTAATCCATATTTTAGATAATGTTGTTTTGTTATTTTATTTTATTTTTTCATTATTTTCAACAAATAATTTATATTACGGTGGAATCAAATATTTTCAACTCCCATTATATATATATATATATATATATATATATATATATATATATATATATATATATATATATATATATATATATATATATATATATAAAGAGTCTTCTAAGTAATAGAACTTTTAGAAAAATTTAGTATTTCAATGCATAAAAATTCACGACCCTAATTTGTCATCGAAATTTTTTTCACGTTAAGCTTTAACTTTCATGTACAGTCGCAACTACATATAAATTCAAAAGGAGTTGTCTAACTAGCCAGAGGAATTGCCTAGACGGTCTAAATTAGTTGGAATCCGGGCAATTTTTCTTTTATAAATATTGCAATAGCAGTGTTTGAATCATGTTTTTGATGGTGGAAATGGATTCAGCACCATCAAAAACTTCTAAGGCACCCAAAATATTGAATATTGATAATTATAACCTAGATTTACAAAAATCCTTGCCAGATTTTCTTAAAATCTTACCTGAATTTGAATGATTTTCAGGGAAAAAAAGCAATCCAGTTAGCCTACGGCAATTCGGAATATTTGTGAAAAATGTAACGGTATAAAATGAATTACATATGAATGTGGATAATTTACTCTCGCTATCATTCGTGAGTACCAAGGCTAGAAGGAATTGATGGACATCAATATTTAGATTTAGACATCATCTACATAAAAGCACAGAAAAGAGGATTAAATTTGGTCCGTGGAACCTATATCGCATTGCCTGCATATAAAAAGGACTATATCAGTTATGCTATTTCTATTCATTCAATTTTTTCACATTGAAATGCAGTAAAATAGATAAAACATGCAAAATAGTCATCATTTGGAGAGAAAACCTGCAAGTCATCCTTTATGCATTTGGATATTATCTTATTTACTTATAACGGTCAAGAAGCAAAGGATTTTTGATTAACAATCATTATTTTGATTGTATAATTTGAAATATTAAGTAACAAGAGTTGATTACTTGACTTTCTTAAAAACTTGAAACTGAAAATTACCAACACATGAGCATAGTACTATAAACTAGCTGCAGATGCTTTTGAGCAAAAGAAAGAGTTGGGCAATTCAATGACGCCCAGAGTTCCCCCAAACACTTTAGCGACTCCATCCATCCAGTCATTCAGTGACTGTTATAATCCATTCATATAACAGTTAACCTTTGTAGAGTCTTTCATATTGGTAGGGTCGACAAAATGTTTGAAGGAACTTGCGACGTTGAGAACTAGCTGCAAGAGATGATTGCTCTACTCCATTTTGATTATGATGGACGAATCACAAGAGTGATGAGGAGCTTCTTAAATACTCTTCATTTCCACTGTTGTCTAGTAATTTTAAGAATGCATGGTTCCTGCAAACAAGAAACTATACATACGATACTTCATTGCACTTGGACAAAAGTTGATTTCCTTTGCCACATTCAATGAACTATCCTGGGCCGTTATGAATCATTCATTCCTGATCTTTCCAGGCTTAAATTTCCCTATTCATTGTAACTTTTTTATTGAAGACTACCCATGACCCACCCTGTGATTCATGGAGGTATGGAACATATTCCAAACCTAAATGGTGTATCTAATAAAAGATAATTCTACCGAAGTCGATGAAGGGGAGGAATGGTTGGATGGTCGAAAGTGATTTGAATTTAGGAAAAAAAAATTAAAAAAGTCTTGGAGTTGCAGTGTTTGAATTATGTTTTTTACGGTGGACATGGATTAGTACCATCAAAAACTTCTGAAACCTAAAATCTTAAAGTTTTACAAATTCCATGATTTTCAGGACAGAAAAAAGAGTCTGATTAGACTATGGCTCAACTTAAAAAAAAATCAAAAAATATATATTATTGATAATCAAATGTAAACCTCTATTAAAAGTTACTAATCATTGCACTAAAAATATTTAAGACGTATTTTGCTACCCCTCTACTAATATTTTATGTTTTTTAATTTTGTTTACATTAATTAGATTTATTAGCATATAAACAAATAAACTTTAAATTTAGTAGTATAGAAACAAATAAATTTTGCTACATATTTTTAATAAAATTACTTTTAAATGGTGCATGATTGGATGCTTAAATCCCACCATGTAATTGCTCTAGATTTTGTGATTCTCTGTGGTTATGTTAATTAGTGCAGCAGATTATTATGATGGCTAGTGGTCAAAATGATAGTGTTAGTAGATAATTAGTAGTTGATAGATAATAATATTAGTAATAGGTTTATTATATACCAATGTATTTACATACTTGATTAAAATATGAGATTTACAGGTTGAGCTCACTGATTTGTGTTTTATTTTCTTTCATTGTTTTTTATATGTTATAATTATCTTGGTTTATCATGTGGCAAAGAGCAGGGGAAATTTCAGATTTTACAATTGGTATGAGAGCAGGTAAAAAATTTTCGGGTTAAAGTTTTATTGTTGGAATTTTGACAAAGTTATAAATGTCAAATTCTGACATGCCTGTTCTAGAATTTGATGGGAACGATTATGATTTTTGGTGCATTGAGATGCTAACCTTTTTTATTGGAAAAGATTTTTGGGAGATTTTTGAATTAGGTTATGAGGAGCCAGATGATTGGAATGCCCTTACAACTGATGAAATAAAAACCAGAAAGGAAGCAAGGAAGAAGAATACTCAAGCTTTATTTCACATTCAGATAGCTCTTGATAAGAGATTATTTCCAAAAATATGAGGAGCAACAACTGCCAAACATGCCTCGAAGACTCTACAAGAAGCTTACCAAGGTAGTGATCAAGTTAAGGGGGTCAAGCTTTAGACATTGAAGCGAGAATTTGAGAATTTGAAGATGCAAGAAGCTGAAAATATAAGTGACTATTGTGTGAGAGTCAAAGATGTGGTCAATAAAATGGCTACACTTGGGGAAATGATAAGTAATGAAGTTTTAATAAAAAAGGTATTGAGATATTAACACCTAGATGGAATCATGTTGCCATAATATTAGAATAAATCAAGGATTTGACGCAACTAAAGTTTGATCAATTGGTTGGATCTCTCATGTGTCATGAAGAAAGATTGAAAGACACTTTTGAAGGTGTAGAGAAATATTTTTCCTCTAAATTACAAATTACATCGAATGAAGATGCAAGCAACGGTAGTGCCAAAACCAATCAAGGTCGAGGTAAATGGCAAAGCCAAAAAAATTCTATAGGTAGAGGAAAAGGTGGTTCAAGAGGAAGAGGTATTTCCAGAGGAAGAGATAGAAGTAGATTTGATAAGAGAAATTTTCAATGTTACTATTATAACAGGTATGGAAAATTTGAAAGAGAATGCAGATTGAAAGAAGGTAAAAATGCTAGCTATGCTCAAGAAAGTAGTGAGTATCCTTCAAATCATTTATTTTTATCTTATTCCAAAGGTGAAAATAATAGTAAATATGTTTGGTACATATATTATAGATGCTCTAGCCATATGACCGAGAATGAGAAATTGTTTTCAACCAAGGATGGATGTTTTAAATCCAAGGTCCAGCTTGGTGATGATATACCATTTTGGAGGTTGTTTCCAAAGGAACTATGGAGGTACAAACAAAAGAAATTATAAAGAGTATTCATCATATTTATTATACTCCACAATTGAAGCACAATTGGTTAAGTGTTGGGCAGCCATGTGATAAAAATTATTAAGTAGTCTTTGAAAATAAGACATGTACTATCTATGATAAGAATAAGGGAAATAGGGTGATCAATGTTGTGCCTATGAAAATAAATATGATGCTTCCCTTGAGGTTTGATGAACATAATAACAAAATTGCAAATATGGCTTATGAGGATTCAAGGTTGCTATGGCATCTTAGGTATGGGCATTTAAATTTTCATAGTTTGAATTTTCTAACCTCACATGCATTAGTTTCTGGTTTTCCCAAGGTAGAGGAGCATAAAGAGGTTTAAGAAGGACGTTCTAAAGGCAAGAATGCAAGGGAAAATTTCCCAAAGGGAAATACATGGAGGTCTCATAACCCACTTCAACTTTTTCATTTAGACATATGTTATGAAACCAACTCCAAAAATAGAAGAAAAGAGATATCAATGCCTTAGAAATCAGCCACTTCGAGGGGGAAACCTCCAATACATTACATAAATGAACAATTATTGGATGATACAAATGACCAAAACCTCCTTATATATATATAATTCCATGGGACCACAATATAATCCTATCCGGCCTAACAATAATAATGTAAGGGCACAATAATAGCAATATTGGGGTTACAGGGGTACAACAATAACAATAACGGGGCTACACTAATAACAATAAGGGACTAAACTAGTAATATAGGGACATAACATGCCCCTCTCCTTAAAAAAATTTTGTCCTCAATTCTTGAGTAGCTCTGGGTGCTTCTGTATAAAATTCTCATCCTCCCATGTAGAATCTTCAGTGGGTAAGTTCTTCCACTTGATGAGGTACTATGAAATTGATCAATTTCGTATCTATCTAGTTCTTGTTTCCATGACTGGTTTAGGTTCCAATATGATTTTTCCTTCCTCATCAAGTTCTGGAAATATTGCTTGAACTGGAATATTTTCACCTATAACCTTCTTTAAGAATGAAACATGGAAAACTAGATGCACTCGCGAAGAAGCAGGAAGCTCCAATTTGTATGCCATTGTACCAATCTTTTGCAAAAGCTTGTAAGGACCATAGTACTTTGGCGATAATTTATTATCCTTCTTAGCTTGATTGAGGGACATTTTTTTGTATGATTGTAGCCGTAAAAATACCCAGTCTCCTACATCAAAACTTCTCTCACTGTGATGTTGATTTTCTTGTTGTTTCATTCAATTTTGTGCCAAATTTAGGTTATACTTTAAGAGTTGGAGAAATTCATGTTGATGCTTGATGTGCTCTTCCACTACTTGAACCATAGAATTTTCTCTTAAATATGATGTGATGGATGGTGGATGATATCCATAAAGTTCCATAAATGGGGTCATTTTTGCTGCAGTATGGAAGGAAGTGTTATACTACCATTCAGCAAGCGGTAACCACTTGACCCATTGTGGGTTTTTATCAGATACAAAAAAATGAAGATATCCTTCCAAACATTTATTCACTATCTCAGTTTTACCATCAGATTGAGGATGATAAGATGAGATATGAGCTAGTTGAGTACCCAAACAAGAAAATAATCCGTCAAAAAATTTCCAGTAAAAATGGCATCCCTGTTGCTCACAATAATCTTTGGGTTTTCATGTAGATTTTGAATTTTTTCCATAAATGTAGTAGCAACTGTACTTGCTTTAAATGGATGAGATAATGCAAAAAAGTGTGCATACTTGGTAATTCTATCAACTACCACCATGATGACACTCTTTTCTTCAGACTTAGGTAAACCTATGATAAAATCCATTGAAATCTCCTCCCAACGTTGACTTGGAATTGATAAAGGTTGTAGAATACCTAGGGTCTTAATTGTCTCAACCTTATTTTTCTGGCAAACCAAAAATTCCGCCACAAACTTTTGAATATCAGATTTAAGGCCATCCCAGAAAAATTATTTCTTCACCCTGTGGTAAGTTTTTAAAAATCTAGAGTGTCCTCCTAAAGGAGAAGTGTGCAATTCCAAAAGAATATTATTTTTTAGTTGGGAATTCTTACAAAGATATAAGCGATCTTTGTACCATAAGGAATCATTTTTCGAACTAAATGTATCAAATGTACTAGGATCTTGCTGCAACTTTTGAATGAGTGTCCACACTTCTTCTTCCTTCTTACATTCATTCCTTGCTTCAATTATCCAATCTAGTTGGATAATAGAAATGGCACAAAGCAATGCTTCCACCTCTTCATTCTTTCTTGAGAGTGCATCTGCAATAACATTTAGCTTCCCTTTTTTGTAGATTATTTCAAACTCATAACCCAACATCTTCGTGACCCATTTTTGCTACTTTTCTAAAGATAGTCTTTGTTCCAAAAAGTGTTTAAGACTATCATGATAATTGTTTACCTTGAAGTGTCTTCCCATTAGGTAAGGTCGTCATTTCTTTAGTGCATATAGTATTGCTAACATTTCCTTTTCATAAATATCTTTCTGTAAATATTTTCCTCTGATTGGACGACTTTCAAAAGAAATGGGTCTTCCTTCTTGCATTAAAACAACACCAATTCCAGAAAATGGGTCTTTGATCCATTTCCTGAGGCATCACATTCCACAATAAAGGTATTTGTGAAGTCTTGCATAGCTAAGACCAGTGCTAGGTGCATTGCCTCTTTAAGATGTTCAAAGCCCTTAGTTGGTTCAGAAGTCCATGAAAAGGCATCTTTCTTCAATAATTTTGTTAGAGGTGATGCTATTCTCCCATAATTCTTAACAAACTTGCAATAATACCATGTTAACCTAAAAAATATTTGCAACTTCTTTATGGTTGTTGGGACTTTCCATTCCTTAATGGATTTAATTTTGTTAGGGTCTACCTTAACACCCTCATGAGATACAATATGACCCAGATATTCCACCTCTTGTACTCCAAAGAAACATTTGGATGTTTTTGCATATAATTGTTTCTTCTGCAATAGTTTGAGCACCCTGTCAACATGTTGAACATAATCCTTCCAAGAACTGTTGTAGATTATTATATCATCAAAAAATACTAGCACAAATTTTCTAAGGAAGGGTTTGAAAATGGAATTCATAAACCCTTGAAATGTAGAAGGTGCATTGGTAAGCCCAAAAGGCATGACCAAAAATTCATAATGACCCTCATGAGTTCGAAATGTTGTTATTGGGATATCTTCTATCTTCATTCTAATTTGATGATATCCTAAACGAAGATCCAACTTGGAAAAATAAATTGCTCCATGTAAATCATATAATAATTCATCAATCACAGGAATGGGAAATTTATCTTTAATAGTGAGCTTATTGAGCTCCCTATAATCTAGACACATGCGCCATGATCCATCCTTCTTGTGCACCAATACTACTGGAGCAGAGAAAGAACTTTGACTAGGTTGAATTATACCAGCCTCTAACATTTCTGCAACCATACGTTCAATTTCGCTCTTTTGGACATAAGGATATCTATAAGGCCTCATGTTTGGAGGAACACTTCATAGAATCAAATGAATAGCATGATCATGATCACAAATAGGTGGGAGTCCTTTGGGAGTTTCAAACACATTTGGATTATTTTCCAATACTTTTTGGAGATCTGCAGAAATAGATGATTTTGATGTTGGAACTTCTAGTGAGCATAATTGTGCAATTATGACTTGTTGTTCTTTCTTTAGAAGATTTGTTATTACATTAGAGATTATTATCTTTCCCGGCTTCCCTGCAATACCTCGTAATTTGACTTCCTTTCCTTCTGAAAAAAAATTGAAGAAAAGTTCTTGAAAATTAAAAGCTACCATCCCCAAAGATTGTAACCGTTGTACTCTTAGTACAATATCAGCACCTCCCATTGGAATGGAAATCATTGGACTATTCAATACATATTCCCCCATGTTTAGCTTGATATTATGGCATTTTACATAGCAATTTATAGTTCCTCCTTTTGCAACCATCACTTGAAATTCTGGTGTTGGGTATAGGAAACAATTCAATTCCTTGGCTACCTTAAAATGATTAAAATTATGGGTACTACCAGAATCAGTCAACACTATTACCTTTTTCTTCTTGATATGTCCTTCTATATTGAGAGTTTGAGGAGTCGTAATTCCTACCAATGCATTACACGATATGGTCGAACTCATTTCTTCCTCTTATAAGGTTGGCTCCTATTGTATATCCTCTTCTTTTGAAGATTCTTGTTGATTTTCTTCTTCCTCTTCACAATCTATGTAAAATAATTTCTTCTCAACACACTTATGACCTTTAGTGTATTTTCTATCACAACTGTAGAAAATCCCTTTTGCTCTTTTTTCTTCCAATTGTTGTGGTATAAACCTTGTAGGTTGTGGAAGTCTAGTAGTAGCAACACTTCCATCTTTATATGTGTGAGTGGTAGGCTTCCTTGTCGCCATAATTTTACATTCAATTTTTCTTGCTAGCTTGAATGCATTTTCCAATGAATCAAGTTCCCAAATGCGAACTTCATGTTGGATGTTATCATTTAAAGTCCCTATGAAGACATCAATACTATGTTCCTCTCGAATATTAGTTACCCTTATATTCAAGTTTTGGAAGTCCTCAATGTGCTCCGCCATTGAACCCTTTTGTTTTAGATTTATCAATTGGATAAAGAAGGTGTTTCTCTTTGTATCCTCATAATGTGCTATCATTTCCTCCGTAAAAATTTACCAAGTAACAATTTTTTTATGGGAGCAAAGCCATCGATACCATACAAAAGTATTCTTTTCTAAATGTAAAGTTGCAATGCGTACCTTTTGTGTGTTTTTCACATTATTGAGATCAAGATATTGCTCCATCTGTAGTATCCATGTTACGGGATCTTGCCATCAAACTTCCTCATATCTATCTTTGGAATATGGTGGTTCTTCCATCCAACATTAGAGTTTATGAAATCATGATTAACATCTATTTTGTTCTCATCATGAGTTTATTCTACTATATTTTCACCATTAGGAATCATTTCTTGTATCAACTTTGTCAAACCTTCCATGTCTGTGTTTAGATCATTCTTCATGTTTTCCATGTTTCCTTTCATTTTTTCTTCCATGTCCTCCATCTTAACTTCCACACCATCCATCTTAGCTTCCACGCCTTTCTTCAAACCATCCATCTTAGCTTCCACGCCTTTCTTCAAACCATCCATATTATTCTTCAAATCAGTCATCTTTGCTTCCACACCTTTCTTCAAAACTTCCATTTCATTTTTTGTTTCTCTTTGCGAGAGAAAAATTTGGTGCACTTTCTCTTGTAATTTTGATATATCATCTTGCAATTATTCATATTCATGAATCATAGTAGAGTATTATGAGGGCTTAATCGGTGTTGAATTCTTTTTAGGAGGAATTTTAGAACCCAATACTGAAATATATGCTCAGTAGGCCCTTGGAATCACTTCAAACTGATTTTTTACACAAGACTTGTGCAATTCGGAAAAAAGGACACACACATTCTTCTTGCTTTTGAGGAGCTTGATATTGAAACTGAGTTATTTCTACGATTTCGGATCTTCAATATCTGAAATTTTTCCCTGAAGTATCCCTCTGAATCCTCTTTTGAATGCCACAAGTCTGACATGATTTGGATTCTTCAAGACAAAATTATGTCCAATCTCCCACAATGACCTAATTATGGACTCCTTCAGTAGAGCGAACTTGTATGACTTGTCAGGTGTCACTTTATCCTCCTTAAGCTCTAAAATTACTAGATAGGAAACTACATTTTGTGTACTTATAGTCACTCTTTACAGAATTCCAATCTCATGCTCAGAGAGAGATTTATGAAGATTTTCCCACGATCACCTCTTTGAGATGAAATTTGGGAGCCTAAAAAATCCCTAACTTCCACATATCCTACCTCACAAAATAATGTGAATCAATCTTTGACATATTTCCATGATATTCCTCATAATTTTGGCTTCTCTCTATGAAAATTTCAGCTTCTGAACCCTCGTAGAAAAAAAGTTGTAGCGAAAATGTTGCGATGACCTGTTTAGGTTAAATTTAGCAACCTCCAAAAATCCCTAACTTCCACAAATCATATCTCTGAAACTATTGTGAACCAAACTCTGAGATTTTGTGACAATGTTCCTCAGGATTTTGACTTCACGCTCTAAAAATATCCACTTCTGAACCTTCGTAGAAAAAAATTTATAGCTAGAATTCCATGATGACCTGTTTGGAGTAGCGAAACCCTAGAATCCAAAGCTCTGAAACCAAATTTTATGAAACCAACTCCAAAAATAAAATAAAAGAGAGATTAATGCCTTAGAAATCATCCACTTCAAGGGGGTGATGCATAGATTCTGCATAAATCATAGTATAGTGTATAGAAGGTGTGTATTTCCTTTGTCATGAAAATTCTCATCAGAATATTCATTAAAACCACATTTAATTCAACTTAAAATATATATAAAGAAGAGAGAATCGAACGCAAACAAAATACTGGTATATAATAACAACAAGAAATTCCAAATTCAAACCATTTTGGTGGAATATTACAATTTTTGGCCTCTTGGCTCTTTCCCCCTTTACATAAACTCTCACACCATTTCTCTCTATGTCTCTCTGTCCTATTCCATTCTCTGTGCCTCTCTACATCCTCACACAAAGATTCATATTTATACATAATTATGGATTAATTTGATTCCATGATTTCCTCCACAAATATCTCAACCAAATCCTAAAATATGTTTATTCTTTCTTTGACTCAACCATGTTCCATTTAAG
Organism: Pinus albicaulis; assembly: GCA_034641835.2. Classification (NCBI taxonomy): domain Eukaryota; kingdom Viridiplantae; phylum Streptophyta; class Pinopsida; order Pinales; family Pinaceae; genus Pinus; species Pinus albicaulis. The sequence goes on from CM076573.1 coordinate 275,032,842, forward strand.
GAGTTCATAATCCCAAAATATCTACCCAACCCAACTCCACTCATATCCTCAATTTCTTAAGAGAATATTTACAATAAACCTCACACTCATATTTTTCTCTTAATTTATTTTTAAAATGTACATAATTTATAAAATAATTAAAAAAAACATCACACCCTAAATCACACAAATAAATAATGAAAATTAAGGAGGATGCTCTTACATCAAACTCCCCATGTGGAGAAGTTTCCATAGACTCATGTCTATGAGTTCTGTCACTTTTCTGTAATAATGCGACAGCCAAAAGTCTTAATGACTTGCTCCCTCCAGGATTCCAAACTCTGTTTTTCCCCCTGGTATTTTAAAGTATCAACTCCATTTTGTAAATTTGCACAAAATTTCCAGAATAGTATTTTCAGAATACTATTGAATGTAACTCTATCTTTTCCATACCACATCATCTTTCTTTCAAAAATTACAGACTTGTGTAGAATCACTAATACCCATTCTTCTGGTCTCCAAACTTTGAAAGAATCTTGAACTTGCTTTACATCAACATCACTCATTTTTTCAACCGCATTCCATCGGCCTCTCCAACAATTTATTTTTCCAATTCCTCAGAGTAATTCCTCTTTGTTTGATGCTTCCATCTCCAATTGCGCTGAACACTCAACTTTCTAAAATGAAGAATAATCAAGAACTTCTCCTTGATCCAAATATAGTCATTTACTATTCCTATAAACCTACATTCATCAACAAACTATTGGTTTTAAAAATACAAGACCTTTCGACCTCTTTTGATGCTGCAAACACCAATCTCCCATTATAGATTTTATGGATTTTAGCAGATCCTGTTTTGAATTGCTAGCTGCTTTCATCTTTATCTTGCTAGATTAATACTTCTGTTTCCTTTATGTTCTTTGGGTCACGTAGGAAATATTTTGAGGAAGAATTAATTGTCTGAGTGAGTTGACAGAGAATCAATCTCAAGATAGAAGGGTTGTTAGAGGCAGAGGGAGCAGTTTTGTTTCTTTTGCAAAGCATATATCTAGCTAAAACAAAACATTTTTTCAGTTGCAAGATCAACGTTGGTAAGGAGGATAGCACTAAACAACATGGTGATCTAGGTGGATATTGGTGGCCACCCGCCTATTCCACTTGGGGCCCCACCATTGTCTCTTTCAGTTTTTCACAAATTACTATTTTTAGCAGTTTTTTGGGTCCTGAACTTCCAGAGCTGTTTTGAGGCCCTAAATGACGTTTTCTGGGCATCGTTTGTCTGACAAATATGGTTCTATTCCAAAATTGACATTCACAATGATAGTTTTAGTCCTTAGATAGATCTTTCTAACAATGCATCATGTGCGTCAAACGAAGATAGTATATCGAAGTTACATCCCCAGGAAGTTGAAACACCAATTTACCCAAATGGGGCCCATAGTTTTGGCGCTTCATCTCCTAGGGTTAGGTTTTTGGACGTTTAGAGTTCTCCATTGTTTCTACATAATAAATATGCCCTCGAGCCTCATTGTAACACAGTTGAGAGGTCTGTAGCTACTACATCTCTTCTTAGAGATTCGCTACCAACACCCTAGTATTTTATTTCCATTATGTTTGTAAGCATATTTCTTTTATTTGATATTAATGAAATGAAGCCTTATTTCCACTGAATCTCTATGTTTATGGTTATTTATATATATTTTTGCATTCCTGCATAAATATGGATTAGTGGTATCAGAGCGGTCTACTTTTTCTCAATCCTTCTTTGCGTGTCCCCAATGAGGTCGGGGTATAAGGAGTTAGGGCTCAATCTGGTGGAACCTTTGCAAGATCAGCCTCGCAAACCCTGACAAATGACCATGGGGGACGAAAAGAAAGATGAGGGAGCAAGAGATCCTATCAAAATATTGCTCGAGGAGGCCCTCGAAAAACAAAGGAATGTGATGATGGATAACTTTGCCCAGATCCTTCAACGACTGCCCACCAGCGACACATCTGTATCCAGAAGCCACTCTGGAGGCGCGACTCCCTTTATGGTACAAGTAAACTTTGAAATTCACATATTTGAGGGAAAATAGATGTAGATGCCATAGATAGATGGTTGAATCTATTAGAATGATATTTCTCAGTTCATGAATTTTCTGATCGAGAGAAGATTATTTTTGCACTCCTCAAAGCTACCCCCCATGTCAAGGACTGGTGGGAAACCTATTGTGAGAAAAAGGACGAGACATAACCCTCTCCATTCTTAGCCGTACCCACTTGGAATTCTTTCCGAGATGCCATCAAAGAACAATACTATCCCATGGGGATCTATGAGGACAAGTACATATAATGGACCACGTTGGGGCAACAAAGGGATCAAGATGTGCATGAGCTGACGAATTTGTTCCATACCTTGCACAAAAATTTGGGTATGAAAGATTCAGAGAAACATTTGGTGCTACATTATTGCATTTGTCTGCATATATACATTCAGGAGGAAATGGAGTTCCTCAACATCTCCTCTCTTGGTATGGCATACCGGTATGCTGCCAAGATTGAGTAAAAATTCAAATGGAAGAAGCGAGACTTTGGAACTGCGAATCAAAAGCAAGGGAAGGTGCCCCCAAACCACAGAACAAAGGGAAAATCCAAGGCATGGTGGCCCAAGACAACCTTTCAAAGCCACAAGCAAAGAATAACACCGCGAAGCCAAAGAATGATATGAGAAAGTGGTGCGAGTTCCATAAGAGCTCCACTCACAACACAAGTGAGTGTCGGGCCAAGAAGTCACTGGTGACCGAGATGGGGCTTCTGAATTAGATGCATGCTTTGACTCTGAATCATAACCTGATAAGGGGAATGACAAATGGAAGCAAATTATTGATGCGGAGCCCAACGCCACTATTGCCTCTACGAAGATCCAGAAGGAGGAACTAGAAGATCCAAAGGAGGCAGAGTGTCTCTTCCACTCCTAGATGTGGGTAAATGGTTCCCCACTATGGTTCATTATCGACAATGGAAGCCAAAATAACCTCATTTCAGTATATTTCATGAAGCGGTTGGGCTTGCTAACCACAACGCACCCACAACCATACACCATCGGGTGGCCTCACCGAGGATGGGATCTCCGCATCAGCCACCAATGCCACCTTCCCTATAGCATCAAGCCCTTTACGGATGATTTATTGTGTGACATTGCTCCTATTGATGTTTCTGATGTATTATTAGGCCAACCATACTAGTGGAAGCGAAATTCTGTGTATGAGTCCCGGCCTTGCGTTGTTACTGTTACTTTGGGAAATAAGTTGTACAGGATAGCAGAGGTACCACCGCCTCCCACTATCTCTTTGGTTACTGCAAAACAATGTAGTAAGCTCATTTCCCAAACTAGGAAATTTTTTTTCCTGATGATCCATCCCTAGGGCAAGAAGAATACTGTGGCCACGACCTCCAGACATGGCTCTGCACAACAATGACAAATGGACAAGGTTTTGGAGTACGGGGACATCTTCACCTCGCCCACAGGGGTGCCTCTACACTGTCAGGTCAAGCACCCCATTGACCTAGTCCCAGGTGCACCACTACCCAATAGATCTATCTATAGGAGCTCTGTTCTAGAGAATGATGAAATCAAGAGGCAGATTCAGGAGTTGCTACATAAAGGTCACATCCAGCCAAGTTCATCGCCTTATGTGAGCCCGATCATGTTGGTACAGAAGAAGGATGGGACTTGGAGACTCTGTATTGACTATCGGGTGTTGAACAAGATTACTATCCGGAATAGGTACCCGATCCTGCAGATTGATGACCTTCTGGACCAACTCAAAGGGGAAAAATATTTCAGCAAGATCGAATTTAAGTCTGGGTATCACCAGGTACCAGTCGAACCCTCTAATGTGTGGAAGACTGCCATCAAAGCCAAGGAGGGCCTTTTCGAATAGCTCGTCATGCGTTTCGGGTTAAAAAATGCTCCCGCAACCTTCATGAGGTTGATGGATGACATCTTGCGTCCATTCACCAACTCATTTGTAGTGGTATACTTCGATGAAATTATGTTCTTCAGCCAGAATTGGGAAGAGCACCTCCACCCCATCCAATAATTCCTCCAAACATTGCGGCAACACAAGTTGTGTGCCAATTTGGAGAAGTGACCTTTTGGCATGACCCAAGTTCAATATCTGGGATAAATTATTGATGAAAAGGGGATGCCTATGGATCCAGCCAAGATCCAAGTCATTCGGTATTGGCCAGCCCCGACCACCCTAACAGAGCTTCGCATCTTTCTGGGTCTTGCTAATTTCTACCACAGGTTCGTGTTGGGATTATCTCATATCACTTGGCCCTTGAGTCAAGTCACCAAGGGAGGAGCGAAAGAAAAATTCTTTTGGTCGGAATCTCAACAGAAGGCGTTCATAGAATTAAAACATCGCCTATGTTCTGCCCCAGTGCTCACATTACCAGACTTGCAACAACCATTTAGGATGGAGACAGATGCCTCTGACTATGCTATTGGGGAAGTTCTTACTCAACAGGGGCATCCAGTTGCATATCACAACGAGACATAGTCCGACACAGTTAGAAATTATCCCATTTGTTACAAAGAAATGTATTCCATTGTGCAGGCTTGTCAACAATGGAAGCATTACATTTTTGGGAAGGAGACAATCATCCACACAGACCACCAACCCCTCCAGTTCATATAGACACAAGGGAAATTGCAGAACAATCGCCATCAGAAATGGTCCACATATCTGCAACAATTTCATTTGAACATCAAGTACAAGAAGGGTAGCACCAATAATGTTGCAGACTACCTTAGCCGGCCACCAATTGTGGCCATAACCACCGTTCTCAACTCTTGTGGGCATGAGACTTCTGGTTGGTTGCTTCTCTACAAGAGTGATCTAGAATTCAGCTACACATACAAGGCACTCTTGCGGGGTACGCAAGTTCCAAATTTTCACCTCCAAGATGCACTGTTATGTCACCTGGGACATCTTTGTGTTCCTTAAAGCGAGCGTGCCAAGATGATATGGGAAGCGCACTACATTCGAGTCACTGGGAATTTTGGGGTCGAGAAAACAGTGCCAGTACTGTAGAAGTATTTCTATTGGTCGAACCTTCGATAGGATGTCCATTAGGGGAATTTTGAAGTCTAAAATGGGCCTCCTAAGGAAATAATAAAATAATAAATAAGTCAATAAAATAATGTTTAGGAATTTTCAATTCATTTTTTGCACCATAATCAATGTAACCATAGTTAAATTCAATTCAAAAGTTGTATCAAAATAAAATTAATAAAAAAATTGTATTGATGTGACTATAAATAAGAATGAGCTTTTCAAGAAAAAGTCACTATCATTGAACAACTAATGCATTTGTCTTTTGTACTTAAATAACTTAAAATAAAATATAAATACAAATTTATAAATTCTTAATTATATTATATGCTATTAATTAAAATTTATATTATTTAAATTGTATAATAACATGTAATTAATATAATATATAATATAATTTAATATAATATAATAAATGTACAAGGATATGGATTATTTCTTTAAAGAAATATGAAATGACAATAATATATTTGTATTCAAAAAGTGTGAAATGACATTTATTATGACTACTTTACTTTAACTTTAAAAGTACTTATAGCACTACCATGGTTAACCATGAAATTTTATCCACCATTGAGAATGTGAAAAGTAAGTACCTTTAACTCAAACAATGCCACCTCAACCATAAGGGATGATCTCATCCCCTAAAATCTGATTGGTTGTCATAAAGTGAATTTTGATTGTACATTTTCCTTATGAGGCCCATTTTAGACCTCAAAATTCCCCTAATGGGGAAGTACATCAAATCTTGTATTGCTTGCGTCATTTCCAAACTGACCATCAAGAAGCAAGGGCTCTATACTCTGCTACCTACCCCTAGTCGACCTTGGGAATCCATCTCCATGGATTACATGTCAGGCATTCCTTATATTAAGCATGGAAACGACTGTTTTTTTTGTGGTCATCGACAGATTCTCAAAGATGGCCATTATGGCGGCTTGCAAGAAGAATATCACAGCAGAAGCCACTGCTAAACTCTTCTTTGAACAAGTATGAGTGCACTTTGGGATCCCATAGTCTATCATATTAGATTGCGGTAGCAGGTTCCTCAGCACATTTTGGTCTAGCCTCTAGTCAATGTTGGACACTAAGCTCACCAAGTCCACAGCTTTCCATCCCCAAACTCATGGCCAGACAGAGGTCATCAACAGGATGATTGTACACACTATGCGCATGTACAATTCAAAGCATCCAAGCACATGGGACGAGAGCATCCCCTATGTACAAAACAGTTATAACCAGGCTCTCCACAGATCAACCAAACATAGCCCCTTTCAGGTGGGCTTGGGATTCCAACCATTATGTCCCATTGACGTAGCCATGCCATTTGCAGCTACTCAGGCCAATTCGGCTCATGTCCAGTCTGAAGCTGATAAAGCAAACAATTTCATCGAGTGAATTAAAAACATCCGCCAACAGGTTCATGACATATTGGATAGAGCCAATGCTAAATACAAGCAACAACATGATCAACATCGGGTGCCACACAACTTCCAGGTGGGTGAAAACGTGTGGCTACTTTTGCAAAGGGAGCGCCTCACTGGACCCCACTACAAGCTTCACCCACTCCAATATGGGTAGTACACCATCACCAAGGCTGTAGGGAATAATTCCTTTGAGCTCAGTATTCCACCATTCCTTGGTCTGCACCCAGTATTCAATGTAGACCACCTTTGTCCCTACTTCTGACCTCTACTGGACACCTCTGACATTGCAGAAGAACTCACACCAAAAGAGTTAAACCCAGACTGCATGGAATGGGCCACCATAGACTGTAACATGGACATGCAAATCAAGAACACTCGCCAACAGAAGATCCAACTGTATTGGGTTGTCAAAGCTGGCCAACTCCTGCACCAAGGCAAGTGGTTCACCAGGGACCAAGTTCAATAGAAGTTTCCTCATCTCATGGAGGAACTCAACGCAATGGGGACCATTGCTTCCTAAGGGAGGAGGAATGATATAGGTATATTGGTGGCCACCTGCCTATTCCACTTGGGACCCTACCATTGTCTCTTTCAATTTTTCACAACTTACTATTTTTAGTATTTTTTCGGGTCCTGAACTTCCGGAGCCATTTTGAGGCCCTAAATGATGTTTTTTGGGCATCGTTTGTCAAGAAAAATGTGATTCCATTTTTAAATTAATATTCATAGTAACAGTTGTAGTCCTCGGATAGATCTTTCGAATGATGTATCATGTGCGTCAAATGGAGATAGTATGCCAAAGTTACGTCCCGGCGAAGTTGAAACACCAATTTACCCAAACAGAGCCCATAGTTTTGGCGCTTCATCTCCTAGGGTTAGGTTTTTGGACGTTTAGAGTTCTCCATTGTTTCTCCATAATAAAGAGGCCCTTGAGCCTCATTATAACACATTTCGTAGGTCTGTAGCCGCCACATCTCTTCTCAGAGATTCACTACTAGCACCCTAGCTATTTTATTTCCATTATGTTTGTAAGCATATTTATGTTATTTGATATTAATGAAATGAAGCCTTATTTTCACTACATTTCTATGTTTATGGTTATTTCTATATTCTGTTGCATTCCTGCATAAATCCGGATCACATGGATAGTCAAGATGTCTCAGAATTTTCTTCCATATTGGAAGAAGAATTCGCATGTTTGTCAAGTTCGACATCAACATGTGTTTGGTAAATTTATAGCGGGGCTTCATCTCACATGATTGAAGTATGAGAATACCTCTTGAGATATAAATATGAGAATATGGACTTCCATATCCCTATGGGAAACAAAACTAAGTGTACTCCAGTAGCGAGAGGCACCATAGCATTTCAGACGGAAGCAAAAACCAACATCAACACCAATAATGTGTTGCATGTGCCAGGATTAGGAATGAATATGATTTCAGTGTCCTAGTTATAGGAAAAGGGGTATGATATACAATTCATCGGAAAGAAGGAATATTTAAAACATTCCAGCTGGAAGAAGAAGAGACAAATTGGGACTCGAAGCAACAAATTGTATAGATTGCAACTCAAGTCTCTAATGAGACTAATAGGTAGTAATCATAATGGTGAAAAGGAACTGAATGAACTTTTGAACAAGATAATGGGACACTTACACCATGGAGCACTTAGGATTCTCAGAGAGACTGTGACAGGAGTTCTAGTCCTTAGTACCGAACATGATGATATTTGCAGAGGATGCATACTAGGGAAGTATGTTAAGGAAAAATTTCCCAGAAATGACAACAGAGAAAGAGGCGTATTGGAATTGATACACTCAAATATTTGTGGCCCAATGTCCACCAAATATCTCAGTGGTGGTGAGTAATTTTTCACCTTTATTGATGATCACTCTAGAAAAACCTGGATCTATTTCTAAAAGGATGAGGTCTTTGACCGGTTTAGAGAGTTCAAGGATCTTGTATAAAATATGGCAGGGAAAAAGATAAATGTATTGCATTCAGATAATGGTGGAGAATATATAAATAAATAATTCACAGATTTCTTTTCAAATGGGGGCATCAAAATAGAGTGGATATCTCCATATAATCCACAGCAAAATGGAGTGGCGGAGAAAAAGAATAGAACAATTGTCGGGGTGGAAAAGGATATGTTATATGACCAAGAATCATTAGAGGAAATTTTAGCCTAAAATTGGCCTCCTAAGGAAAATACTAAAATAATAGTTAAAATAATAAAATAAGAGTTATAAATTTTGGAGGGAAAAGAAGAAAACTACATTTTTTAATTGTAACTTTGGCCTATCTCCTTATATGTTAACTCAAATTCCAACTGTAAAAACTCGTTGGATGTGGAATTAAATTCCACATCTAAAGAGTACCCATTATGCATAATTTTGAGAAGACCCACATTGATTAAAAGTGCAGATACATTAAAAAAAAACATGTTCAAAACGTTTTTTTAAATGTATCTGCAATTTTTATTAATGTGGGTCTTCTTACAAGTTTGCATAATGGGTACTCATTGGATGTGGAATTTAATTCTGCATCCAATGAATGTACACACTTGAAATATAAGTAAACCTATAGGGATATAAGCCAAAAATAAAATTTTAAAAATTAGTTTTTTTTCCCCCCAAAATATTTACATGTACCTATTTTTAAATTTAAAGGATTTTGATTGGTTTACATATTATGACACAGAAATTACAAGAAAATTTCATGGGCACTTGTAGGCTGAATTTCCTCTAATGTGCCTAGATTCTTATGGGTAGAGGAATGAAACACAAAAATTTATATTTAAAACATAACGCCTCATAGAGAACTGGGGAAGAAAATGCCTAAAGGGGTCTTCACAGGGAAAAAGTAGGAGGTAAGTCATCTCGGGATATTTGGGAGTATGCATATTGTCACATTCCAGATGAGAAGCGTAGGATTTTGGATCAGACTACATATAAGGGGTACCTCGTAGGGTATAGCGAGACCTCAGAAGCATACCATATATAAATTCCTAGCAGTAGGAAAATTGTAGTAAGGTGAGATGTAAAGTTCATGGAAGATAGAGATTCAAGAAATCTCAAGAGATGCCAGTAGGAGATTAGTCAACAAATGTTCCATTAGTCCAATAGCAGTAGGGGCAGTAGGGAGGACAGGTAGGAGAACAAGCACCAGGATCACGTATAGTGACCAACACCAGTATTTAATCAAGAGTAAGATATCCAGGTAATTCTTAGCAGATGGAACAACATGAGTAGGAGGAGGATTTATTGAGCCTCCCAACACTAATGGTAGGACCAGTAAGGAAGTACACCATATGCTAAGGGACACAAAGGAGTTTTTTAGAGCTCCTAGAACCAACAAGAGGATGCGTAAACAACCTAACAAATACCAAGCTTTGGTAGAAGGTTGAAGAACCCTCCAGTTTTTAAGAAGCCATACAACACCAAGTATGGGTGGATGCCATGGTAGAAGAATACAATTCTATCATGACTAATGATCAAGATGGTACCTAGATGAGAGGACATATCAGGTGTAGGATCAAGGTGAATCTACATGATCAAGTACGCAATAGATGACATTGTAGAGAAGTATAAGGCTAGCTTCATGGAAAAGGGGTACACACTGAAAGAAGGGACAGACTATCAATAGACCTTTTCCCTAGTAGCTAGATATACTTTTATCAGATCTGTTATATCCCTAGAAGCTCAGATGGGATGGGAGATTCACCGGATGGATTTCAAGACAACATTCTTGAACATGGTGATAGAAGAAGAGGTGTATATGGAATAACCTGAAGGCTTCGAGACTCATGAGGAGAGAACTCAAGTATGCATGTTAAAGAAAGCCCGGTATGGACTCAAGAAGGCACCCAGAGTGTGGTATTGTCAGATTGATAGTTATTTGCAGCAATTGAGATTCATCAAGAGTGATGTTGATCCCATTCTCTACTATCTGATGGTGGATAATAAGCCACTTATTCTAGTATTATATGTAGATGACTTCTTTTTAACAGGCTCATTATGGCTCAAAAAGGATTGTAAGAAGAACCTTGAAGTTGAATTCGACACGAAGGATATGGGGTTGATGTATTATTTTCTAGGGTTAGAATTTTGGCAGAAGAATGGGGATATCTTCCTTGGGAAAGGAAGATATGCTAAAAATTATATTCTAAAGAGAATTAGAATTCAGGATTGCCAACCCATGGAAATTCTTGATCACCAACTGGAAGAAGATAGATGCATTAAAATACAAGGAAGTGGACCACACCTTGTAAGACAACTCATTGGGTTGCTCATGTATCTAGTCAACACCATGCTAGAAATTTGTTTCACTGTCAACACCCTTAGTTCATGGTGGAACCAAAAATGGCAGATTGGGTAGAAACAAGGCACATTCTTAGATAAGTGTGCGGGATAGTTAGATATGGGTTGAAATACACTCAAGGATATGGCATCATATTGAGTAGATTCACAGATGCAGATTAGGCAGGTAGTTTGGTAGACTAGAAAAAAACCTCCGGGTACTGCTTCAGGGTTGGATCAGGGATGATATCTTAGTGCAATAAGAAGCATAAGTCAATAGCTCCGAGCTCAATGGAAGCTAAATATATAGTAGCCAACAAAACAACATGCAAAGATATATGGATTAGAAAGCTTCTTGTGAGTTTGTTCAGGAATATGATGGAAGATACCAATGTTTATTGCGATAATCCGAGTTGTATCAAACTCTCTGAGAATCCAATATTTCATGATAGGTAGAAACACGTTGATATCAAATGACACTTTATCAGATACCATGTTAGACATGGGGTTGTAAAACTACAGTATGTCCCCATAGGAGATCAATTAGCAGACGTACTCACGAAGGCTCTTGGTAGAGCTAAGTTCATCCAATTCAAGGAGCAGATGGGTATGGTAGAGAACATGTTTCAATAAAAAAAAAAAATGGATTCTTAGCTGTAGCAACAAAAAATGAGAGGCAGGTTTTGTGCAAATGCAGTAGTTGGCAAGAGTATGCAAGGTAAAAAACAACACATATGAAATAGTTGCGTAGTAGTTGGTGGGAAGTGATGTCATACATTAGCAAAATAGTTGGAAATGATATAGAGTTAGGGTGATGCTTCAGTATGTTGTATTACTAGAGCACATTCCTCGCTAAGAGGGAGTGTTTATTTCTGGTAGCATCGGATGTGCTCTAGCCTCAAGAATTGGCAGGGAGGCTAGGACATATGCATTCTCCAAAACCCATAAATAATTTTGGGAAATTCCACCCGGAGATAGTTTAATTAAAATAATTAATTATTTTTAATGGATGCCTAAGTATAAACTTAGAAAATTAAAATAATTAATGGCTATTAATTAAAATAGGTGTGAACCTTCTAGAAAATTACAAAGATAAAATCAAGATGATCTGAGCCATTGATTAGGATCCAATCCGGGCCGTTGAAAGTTCAACGAGAATATTATAATAAGGAGCTCACTGGGCACTTGGAGAACACACCAGGAAGATACTCAGTTCCCCAAGCAGATCAATTTTCTTAATGGCTGAAGTTCGGCAAGAGAAACTGAATCAGAGGGTGAGTTTCACGTGGGAGAGAGAGGGTATCAACAGTAATCAAGAATGCAAGAAAATTATGGAGGAGGAAACACAGAAGAGGGATCCATTTCATCAGCACAAAGGAAGTGACACAGGCACTACGCAAAGGGTGACACAGTCGGTCTAGCGTGAGGGCAACAGGTCCTCTTAGGGGTTATAAATTCACTGTGGAGCATGAGAAATTTTTCTGTAAATTTCTCTCAATGATTCTTCTTTTATTCTGCTATTTGTATCTTGTACATGAGATTTGTTTGTTGAATATTAATAAGATAAACCCTCATCTGTTGCATCGGTTTTCCCACTTTGAATTTTTCTCAGGACAGTTGTCCAAAAATAATTTTGTCAATGTGTTTATTGTTGTGCTAGAATATTTTCCTTACATTTATTTTCTGCATTAATTATTTTTTAATACTGCAATGTATGTATTTCGATATTTTCCATAGATAACTGCAAATAATTTGTTTTAGTAATTTAAAAAATAGAATAAATATTATCAGTTGTTGGAGTAAGATTCTGATTTTCTGAATTTTCACACTTTGTAGTGAACACCTTGATTTAATTAATGTTTGATCCGCTTCATTCAAATTGGGTTGACAGTGAGAAAATTTTGAAACATATTCATGGGACAATCAATCTTAGTCTAATACATTTTGCTCGAGATGTACAATTCTATGGATACGCTGATGTTGATTAGGTTGGAAACATTATTAATAAGAAGATTAAATTTTGGTGATGCTTTAGTTTTGGATCTTCCATGATATCTTGGATGAATAGGAAATAGAAGTCTGTAGATTTAACCATGGCTGAGGTTGAGTACATTGTTGACAACATGACTATTTGAGGGGAATTTTGGTTAAGGAGTCTCTTTTAGAGAGCTATTTGAGAAAGTTATAGATGTGACAGTGACGTATTATGACCACAAGAGCGAGATACAATATAACCCTAAGAAAAATTCAGAACACATCCAATTATTTTAACATTTCATAAAGGCTCCTCAGCCTGCTTCTTAGCTACACTAGTAAAAGAATCTTGGAAAAAATTCCTTTTCACCCCATCTTATCAGAATTTTAAACTCCTGGGTATGAAACATATTTTTTGCAAAAAATATTTCATGACCACGTACCATTGATTGGTTTCTCCATTGTTTCCATCATCCTAAATTGTTATCCCATCTTCTACAAGCTTCATACTTGCATCCCTATAGTTTGGCATATCCCATTTCAATACCTTGTATACTTTACTATTTACAATATCACCAATTTTATTCATGCCTTTATATTGTTGTCCTAATTTTAAAATATTTGGGTGGCATTTCTCTTGAATGTTTCATGCCTTCAATTTTCCTCTAGATGATTTTGTTTTCTCATCTAATGATATCTTCTTCCTCTCCTATTTTGGATGCTTCCTTGCTGCCTATAACTCCACAAAAGATATTCATCAACTCTGAAGTTGTATTTTCTCCTCTAAAATTCCCCCTCATTATGTCTTCCTAATCTTGGCCTTATAGAAGACAATTATTTTCTGTCAAGACAAATTTTTGATCATATATGCTAAGCGTCTTTGAATTCATATTTGATTCATTGGTTATCACCAAAGCTTCAATATTGGAAATTTGTGCAATCTCTTCCATTTCATAAGTACATAATGTTATTGGGTACCTTTTCCCCTCCCAATTTATGTAATATAGGTATCCATCTTCAAAATATCTTCTCCTACATATATCCCCTTGATTTTATTTCTCTATTTGTATATTTTTGGTTTGTATTGTCAATATCCTCATTTTCTTTCAGAAAAAAATTGTCATAATTCAATAAGGAATATGGTTGTTTCACAATAGCATCATATGAATCCTCCTTCTTCTGGATCTTCCTCAAATGAATTTTATACTTCTCAATTGCAAAACCGTTATACTTACTCATTTCTCCTTTGATATTATCATTTTTAGCAACTCGTTCTGCAATTTTGGTATATTTTTCATCCACCTTGTTCTATTGTAAAGAGTACTCTCATAGAAATTTATTTTTTTCTTCAAATACAACCATTTTATCCTTACTTATCAAAAAAACTTCACATTCATTCAACATAACTTAATCTACTAAAGATAAACCCATTACCTTAGTATCTGCAACTTCCTTTCTTGTATGTCCTTCTTCAATATTAGGCATTACATTGGGAATTAAGTTCTCCTTTTCTATCACAAGTCTGTTGCCTTTCATTCCATTTTTTTAATTCCTTTTTTAGTTTTCTCTTAGAGGAAAATTTTCATTTTCTTCTTCCTTTATGATAACTTTAAATTATTTTTTATCTTTATTATAAACATAACATGCATGCCTACACAATTGGTTAGCTCTAAAAACATGATACCCTTGAGTATTTTTCGATGCGTATGGAATCATCTCTTGATGTTGGTCTAAATTTTCCAAATATCTTATGAGTATCTCATGAATTCTCACATCTTGATCCTCATCATTATCCTCCCCAAGGAGTGATCTTTGCTCTAGTTCACAATAGTGAGCCTCATCTTCCTCACACTTATTTCTCTTGAGTTATTATTTCTTCAATGGCACACTCAGTCTATTCTTCAACTTGTGAAAAATAGGACATTTTACATTATTCTTCCCTAATATCGAACCATATATCTATTCTTCATTACTCTCATGTGGAATATCCCTTAACACAATTGATTGTGCCTTCAACTCAATTATCTCTCTCTAAATTCCCTCACCGTTCATCTTTTTTTGCCTTTTATCTCACCCTTAGCATGACTACTCATAGTCATGTCTTCCTCCTTTCTTATGAACTTATCCATGTTCAATTGTGAGCTAAAAAATAAGCCTCTATAGTAACAAGTTTATTTCACCTTAGTATGAGAAAACTCACCAATATTATCTCTTGTGAAATTTATCTTTTGGTATCATGGGCTCTTTCCTTTAGAAAATCTTGAGCATTATCTACTCTTCTAGGCTTCTACTTTCCACTATCTATCAAGAGCTTCACCTTCTATTCCCTCTGGAAAACCCTACCCACATTTAAAACTATAGAATTGTCTCCAAAAATTCTACCCAACCTCACCTGGATGTTGTTCTCCTCTCTATTACAAGGGCTCTCTGCCACTATTCTCATCATTTTTTTTCTACCTATAATCCAAAATTTATTTTTATATATTAAAGTGAAAATATAAATACCAAGTTACCTATCAAGTCCCATAAATTATGAGATCCAAAATCTTCTACGCTCACTTCAATATTTTTTGAGTACATTTAATAATTCTCCCCAACTTTTCTCCTTGCCTAGAATTGTCCATAGAACCTCTTGCATTGTTGAAATATGTAACTAGGTTCGGTTTTCATAATGACAAATGTAATAATGAATTTATATATTTAATTAAAAGACAAAAATCAATTTATTATTGTTATTCTTGAGGCATGGGTTTCATGCTCAAGGAATTTTGTTTTAGGTAAAGAACCCATTGAGTGTTTCTAGGTTTGTCATAAAGTCAATTGAGTCATTGTCATGTATTGAAGACCCATTTAGGCATGTTACATATTGTAAAGAAATTTTATTTGAGTCAAAATAACCTCGAAGGCCTCGTCATGGTGCAAATTTCAGGTCAACCTATATGAAGGGAAAAGTCACCCTAAACAGAGCAATTTGTACCCCTAACAAGCCTATAAATAAGAAGGAACTTGACCTCATTTGGATACTCACTCAAGCAAGTTCGATCTCCTAAATATCGAATATGGAAAAGGATGAAGATGGAGAAGAATAAAAAGTTTGAATTTTTGGGCCTCTCTCTCTTTCTCTCTCCCTCTCTCTCTCTCTCTCTCTCTCTCTCTCTCTCTCTCTCTCTCTCTCTCTTTTGGGTTTCTACAGTCATTGGGAAAGACAAAATTATGAAGCTGCATCAAAGTTATGAATTTTCATAGAATCTGTGAAGCTTCAAGGTCAAAGCTATGAAGCTACATCGAAGTTGTGAAGTTTCAAGGTTGAAGATGTGAAGCTGCAATATTGAAGTTGTGAAGCTGCTTCTAGGTCGAAGTTATGAAGATGCTAAAGCTGCATCAAGGTCAAATTTGTAGAAATTGTTGTTGGCATCGAATTTGTTGGAAGGTAAAGTTTTGTTTCTAGAAGTCGTTCAAGAAGGAATATGTTAACTTGGTATTGGAGGGTCTTGTTCAAGGATTATAGGTCTTGGAATTAATCAATTAAATTTATATAAGAAGGGAATAATTATGATGGGTTTTCCTCTCAGTTGGAGAGGTTTTGGACGTGGATGATCAATTTCATATTGTGACCTATTGTCTCAATGTTCTTTATGTTTGATGATAGAGAACACTAATAATAATAAAGGATAGAATAATTTAATCAAGTAAAGTAAAATTACATTACAAGTAGTTATAAAAGTAAGAAAAATCACCTAATCTAGATTCCCTAGGTTTCTCAACATGAAATCAAAGCTAAGGTGACTACATCAAGGAAGGGAAGCACAAAGAAGGATACTTAAGGGTCGAAGTATGAATAAATCATCAATAAGAGTTCGATCAAGGAAGAGAAAGGAACCTAATACCCATCGAAGGAAGAATAAAGAAGAGGGAATAAATTTTTGATCTATTTTGGGCTAAGTCTCCTCCATACATGCAAAGGTTAGGACATCATTTGTCGCAGTGAAAGCCGAAAATTGTTGTCACTCAAAGGAGACAAATTATAGGTCAAATAAGGACTATTTAGCAAGCCAAATTGTCAATAGAAGGAGTCAAGGTCAAGTGAAGTAAAAAGGAGGAAAATATTTCCATATTCCACCCACACATATGACCTATGGTTTCTACAAAAAAGGCTAAAATTGCAGACCTACTACATCAAGCCAAAATTATGAAGGGTCAAAAATTTGAGGTTGTGAAATAAGTTTTAATATCCTTGAATTGAAGGAATAAAAGAAGGAAAAATTGTTGTCATCATCAAGGAATCAATGTGATCTCCTTGTGATCCAATGATCACTTTTGAAGGAAGACATATTCACCAAGAAGAGATCATCATCAAAATCAAGAATGCATCAAGATTAATATTTCATCATCCAAGAGTATCTTCAATTGACAAGTAAGTATATATATATATATCTCAAGATGACTTCATTTTTAAAGGAAAGCAACAAATTGGTTGGGTCGCCAAAAAAATTTTGCATGGAAGAAGAGGATAGATTTGATCCTCATAGAAAATGAATGTGTTGAGCATGTTAAGGGTTTAATTGTGTAACATCCAAAAGAAGAAGCTCAATCTCTATAAAAATAAATGAAAGGGAAAATATACAGGCAATATGAATATATCAAAGAAGAAGGAATACCATCATACTTTATGAGGGTTTCTAAAATAAGGGATCAATTACAAGATTTGGGAGAAATAATTTCTAACAAGGAAATGAATACCATAGTCCTCAATTAACTAGCGGATGAATGGGGAAAATTCATCTCAAGCATCTATGAACTATGGTCACTATGCAAGATAGAAGGAACCATATTGATGACAAATAATGATGTAGGATCAAATGAGAAAACTCAAGCATATGCTGCCATGTCAATGAGTAAAGGGAAGTTTGAAAATTTAGTCCTGAAAGAAGGAAGAATAATATGACAAAGTTTCAATGCTAAGGATGTTAAGAATATGGGCACTACAAGAGAGAGTATCCTAAGCTCAAGAAGGACAACAATAAAAGAGTAAGGGAAGAATCCCATATCACTGAAGAAGTGTAAGAAGCTGAAAAGAAGAAATTCAAGAAGGAAGAAGTAAAATATATTTACTATGAATCATAATAACATATGGTTAAAAGCAAGAGCTCATGACATCATTATGGGAATATTGAAATATAACAGAAGTATATGGAAATCATTATTAGAAATTAGCTCTTAATAAACTCACTAGAAGCATAAGCAATACTTAAGGATATAAGAGAGACATCTCATATGAAATCTTATCATACATCATTGGAAAGGAACATCTGCAAGATGAAGATAATCAGAAACCTCTGCTGGAATCTTCATTAAAATATTCATCTCTTGAAGGATGCATCACTAAGAATTTCATTTTGGATAGGATTTCAAAAATGATGGAATGATTTAGCATGTCAAATATGATTGAAGCACTCTCAATCAAGGATAGGAAGCAGCTAAAGGAAGTATAGATGACAAAATAAGAAAAGAGGTATGTATACATATTTTTAAATGAGTTAATTCATGTTATTATATAGTTGCAGATAGTAAGTATGCATTCTCTATCTCATGAGCATGATCAAGGGAAAATGATATCTTTCATTAAAATAATGTATGAAGGCTTGGTTTACATATTAGAGAGATTAAATTAACATAATATGTCCTCATACGGAATATGGGTGGTTGAAAAAAATGAAGGAACTACGGTAATGGAAGTTCCTGGGAAGAAATGTGTGAATAAATAAAGGAATAGATCATGGAAGATGCAACTATGGAGAAGAAAATCAACATTCAATGAGTAAAATATTTGACTATGATATCTCTATGGGAAAGATATGAATACCCTAACAAATTTTGGAAAAGGAGACCCTTGACATTGTATATATTGGAGATGTCTCAAATATATGTGCAAGATGTTAATATTGCACGAAAACATATGTCATGATTAATGGCCATCACAAAAGATAAACTTTTCATTTGATGTTCATTTATGATTTTTTTTTTTTCAAATAACATCTTGATGGGATAATAAAGGGCTACCAAAGGAAATGTGTGGATGTCATCTACGACTAGTGGAAAAGGATACATGAGGTGGAAAAGGTAGTTGAATGAGGAAAATCCAGATATGGTCCAATGGATCCCTCTCTGATAAAATGAGGAAAGACATGACCAACCTGTTTTGAGAAGACAAGTGATGGATGGCCGATGCCCTATGAAGAAGTACCAAAATGATGGCTCCATAACATTAAAACGAAATTCATGATATAAAATCAAGGAGAACTACAAGCAACTGAAGGACATATGATCTCCACCAATGAATAAAGAGTTGTTGTTGAAAACAAGTCCCTAGCTAAGGGGGAGCTTAGATAAAGTACCTGGATAAGAGGGAGCTTGGGTGCATTCCTTCAATGGAATGGGTATATCCTTCCTAGTTGAGAGGGAGAGATAGACACATCATTCTTGTCTTCATTTTAGAAGAAAAGAATGGATGATTGGGTAAGCATCTTGTATATGATACTCTTTGAGGATGTGGTAGGGCATCAAATATAAGAGTAGTCATAGAGGACTGCCATTCTTTGAGGATTAGGAATCCAAGATAAGAATAGTCCTAGAGGGACATACCCTGTGAACACCTGGGTGGGGTATTATCTTGGAGAGACAATGATGAAGGTGTCTATAAATTGTTGGTCTCTCTATAATTGTGCTCTGATTTTGTGGAGAGATAGAGTTTTTAGTCAAGGCCTTGCTATATGACAATGCTGGATGACATGATGCTAAATATATGGGTTTCCAATACAATTATTTAGATTGAGAATGTACAAGTACCTTGTATGGATTATGAATACCTCCCTAGTTAAGAGGGAGAGTTGAAATATGTAGCTAGGTTTGATCTTCATAATGACATTTGTAATCATGATTTTATGTATGTAATGAAAAGAAACAAATAAATTTATTATTTTTATTCTCAAGGCATGTGTTTCATGCTCAAGGAAAATCTATTTTTAGGTCAAGCACCCATTGAGTGCTTCTAGGTTTGTCATAAAGTCAATGAGGCATTGTCATGTATTGAAGACCCATTTGGGCTTTTTACATATTCTAAAGAAAATTTATTTGTGTCAAAATAGATTTAGATGGATCCCTTGATTGAGATATCAAATATCGATTCTTGTCTCTTGAAGGTTCTCATGCCTCCATAACCACATACCTTCCTAGAGTCCTGATATCAAAAATATAACAACACCTCCCACCCCGTTAGGTTATTCTAGCCTGAAGGGAGGTGTTACTTTAAATTAACCGGACATCCATGGTCTCAATATAAATATGGGCTTACAAAATTCCTCTTTTAAACTTTTTTTCAAAATCCAAAATAGATATTAGCATCTCGTTCGAATAATTAAGAGCTTTCTTTTGATATACATTTTATCACTCTGAATCTTAGATTGAAAGCTATGCCCTTTTGAAGATTATATCATTAAACCATTTCCACATCAACGCCAAGTACTACCACATGGTATTCATGTGGCCTATATGGCATTGCCACATCACCTGTATTCCAATGTGACTCGCATCATTTCATCACACCTTTGTGCCATCACACCATTCCTTCAGGAGCATCCTGCTTCAAATATCCATGGAATGACAAAGAATTTAACATTAAATTTTGGAAGATTTTCCATTAATGAATCTCCCGTATACCATTCCCATGTATCAGAGGTGATATAAACTAGCTTGGCCATATATGGGAGGCACTAACGAGAATCTTCTTTCCTCTCATCGCTAAAATTGACGCCACACCTTCTATTAACTCCGATGTGGCATGAATCAGGGCACCACTTGGCATCCATTTCATTATGATCCACATCATCTGTCTCCTTTGATTATTGCTAACGTCATATTGACATCAATGTGCTGCCACTCTACCAGATGGAATCCTCTTACCATGCAACATGTAATCCAAAAATCAACTCATTAGACATCCAATACGATTGATTCTACTTTCCACATGTCATGCAACATAGGAACCATGTTAGACTATGTCCACATCACCTACCCATGTGGAATATGCGTAGCCTTGTTATTACCTCATGGCCTTTTCCTTGCACCTCAGCTAGGGTCATGGGTCCCACTAGGTTGAGCCCCATCATGCAAATCTGCATTTTTACATTATATAAAATTGTGTGCCCACGATAATATTTCTACATTACATGTCACTCTAAGTATATATCCCCCGGTACATATATGTTTATATCTTATCACTACACCATAACATAATCTTAAAAATACTGCCTTGACACTGTTAGGCTCTTCTCTACCTACATCTTGCAGTTTCCATGGTTAAATGTTGTTGGGACATTGCTCCCCCTTTGCTGTTCTAACTTCTTCTAGAAAAATTCTCCCCTTAAGATATTCTCCATGTATATAAATTTTTGGGCACTTATCCCCTTTGAAACCAATGGTAAAGGATGAGATGGGCTGAAAGATATCCCTTTGATACAATTTTTGAAAATGTAACTATTTTCAATCTTCATAATATTTTTTGTACTCATTTCAATATGTATCCTAGTACCAAACAAAAATACGAAAGAGAGTTACTATTATTAAAGCATGGGTTTCATGCTCATTTTTTTATGGTCTTCTAGGTAAAATCATTTTCTTCGCACTTCTATGGTTTTTAACGTCTTAGGATTTATTGTCATGATTCAAAGGAGTCAACATCATGTTTATAAGACCCTTCTAGGAAAAATGTAATTGGAAAAATAACCTATTTGAGTCTAGAATGTCCTGGAAACTTCAAAACTACAAGTCGGCCTTTGTAGCTTCAAGTCGGACTAAGGAGGGAATTCACTCACTCCAGAAGTTTGATCAAAATAAGAAAGTTCCAAATGTTACTAGGAATAAGAATAAGAAGAGAGAGAAGGTCTAAAAGAATAAAGGAATGAAAAAATTATTCTTTTTGGGCTCTATCTCTCTCACACGTGCGAAGTAATAGGGTTTCTACAACTTCCAAGAAGGGTCGAAATTGTAGGAATGTGTTGCAGTAAGACAAAGTGCAATATATTATGGTTGGGAGGAAGAATTATCTATCTTGACCTCGTTGACATTAAGAGGAGATATATTTCTCTAGGAAGGTCTCAAGAGGAAGTTGAACTAGGGTTTCTACAACAACAACAAGGGTCGAAGTTGCATGACACAAATTGTAAGTCGAGTTGCTGTATTAAAGTTGGTAGATCAAAATTGCAGGTTGAAGCTGGTTGGTGTATAATTAGAGAAGAACTTGTTGGAGGATTGTCTTGGTACTGGGAGGAGGACTTGATCTAGGAATTGGGTATTGTGAAAATTCTACTACAGTATCTTGATTTATTTCTCCTACTTGATTTAGATTAATACAAGTTCTTTTTAGAAATTATATTATGAAAATACCGAAATAAAAAAAAAACTACAACCTACACACGTAGATCATTTACCGAATAATATGCTCATACAACAAAGTAACACATGGATTTTTGGCCATAAGTCCCCGAAAAAACCCAAAGAGAGAAAATTGGTGCAATAGATATGAGGGTTTATTATTAAGTAGATTTTGAGTATTGTAAATCTGGGTTCCAGATCTAGAAAACTCGACAGAGAATAAAATAAATCAAATTTGCAACAAACATAAATTTCTAGTGCCAAGTATCTGATTGATCCACACCCTCAAATAGGATTTACAATACTCAGTCCGGATCTTGCCCTAGAAACACTCAAAGCTGCCCCTGAAGCCCCAGTGTCAGCCCTGCTAGCCTCAAAATCCCACTGCGCTACCCAGAAAGGAACTACGTAACCCCTGTAATGGTGACACAGGCCTTATGCTGGCCCTGGAAACCCTCTGCGTTGTCCTATGTAGTAGTTGCGTAGCAGCTGCGCAACACCTGAATAGTGGTTGCTCTGCTTCTCTGTGTTTTCCTTGCTACTACTCCTATGCCTCTTACTAACTCTTGGCTCCAAGAACAGATCATCCCCTTAGCCAATACTACCCCTCGCTACAGGAAATTCCTCCAGAAATTCTTAGCGAACCCACCCTAGAATTCTAGATCTACTCCTCAGCTCTGCATCTGACCCTCAAGCCTTTCTCTTATACTTGTTCATTCATCTCATCAACAGTCAAGATTAAAACATTCATAAATGGTTGAGATTAAAATAATGCTTGTTCCATGTGAATTAAGCCAATTTCAACACATGTATGAATTAAATCACTTTTTATTTAATTTTCCTAAGTTTAGACTTAGGAAATCCATTAAAATAATTATTTATTTGAATAAATTGAACACCAACTGAAATATCTCAAAACACTTTTTGGGTTTTGGAGATCAAGTGTGTCCTAGCACCTCCACAAAATTTCAAGGCTAGAGCACACCCAATGCTACACCAAATATACAAAATCTCAATAGGCATTTGTATCTCATTTGAAACATATTCTATAAGAAGAGAATATTTTTATGGGTTTTCCCTTTGGAAGGATTTTTCCCTCGCCGAGAGCCTAATTTATGTGTCCTTTATTGTTACTATTTCATTGTTGATATTTTTTTGATGAAAAGAACTAAATAAAAAATAGGATTAACTAAGTTCACAAGAAAATATTGCTAAAGAAAATTTATATAATAATTTCCTGTTACGATATTCCGACACATAGGAAATAGTTAAGTATAACTTGTTCTAGTGTAGAGTTAGGTAAAGTGTGTTTCTTTATTATGTACATTTGTAACTTATAATCTCACGGTCACGATATGTAGTGATCTGACAATTCACTCTCTCCTCAGTATTACCGACATTTGATCCATGGCTTAACACCCGATTGGTCCATGATCTCTATTTAAATAGCATGGAGGGTAATTTGTCTAGTAACCATTTATGAGAGAATATTATGTAAATTTTATTTCTTTATATTAATAAATTTCCTGAAGTGGCCACGATGGCTCAGGCCGTTGACTGTTTCCCTCTTTGAGGGTTTTAACCACGTCAAATACTGGTGTACTGATCTATGATATATTTGTGAGCAGTGACCTTTGGTGTTTGATCTAAGGAACTTACCCTGTAATTCCTACATGGTATCAGAGCAATTTTGAGAGCCGCATCCATTGTTGATCCAAATCCGAAGCCGGTTTGACTGCATGTGACTATCGTTTTTTAGATCTACTATTTCTGACCATTTTCGGGCCAGGAGAACTGCTCTGTTATGTCCGGAGCGTAAGTTACAGTGAGGAACCCCTTTCGTTTCATGCAAAAAAATTTATGGTTTCGCAAGTTATGTCATTTTAGATCTGGAGGTAAAGAATCTTTTTTTGCAGTTATATTTAATAATCCCTCTAGTTATTTTGGCTTAAATTTTTCTTTATTGTCAGATATATACCCTCTTCTATGTGTATTCTCTTTTCTCGATGCTGTGTGTGATCTTGGAAAATCAGAAATAGGAAGACGAGATTTTTTTGCTACATATGCTCTTTCCCCGTATCTTTGTGTGATCTCAGGAAATCAGAAACAGTGAGAAAAATAGATAGTTGCCAATATGACTAACCAAAAATATAACATTCTGCCATAAGGCTTTTTTTTCTTTGCACGAATTTTGTATTTTTTTGCAGGAAAAAGCACAAACATCGAAGAGAAAAAAAAAACCTTCCTTCTTTCAAACAATTACATAATCCTTTTACTAGCTCACTTGGTGTAAAGTTACTTTATGAGAATAGAGGTCTTGGGTTCAAGTCTCTTTCTCAAGCTTCTTTTTCTAAAAAAAATTTTGTTAAGTTACTTTTTCTTAAAAATCCTTTTGGCAAGTTTCCGGTTAAAAAACAAAGGGTTTTATTTAAAAGGCACATGTAAAAATAACATTGTAAAAGTGACTCTCACTTATTTATAAAAGTGGGTCACATAAAATAGTTTTTTTTTAAGTGAGTTTATTGTATTAAGTTTGGAAAAGGGGGGTGGGGGGGATTTTTTTTTTAAGTACAACTTCATCATCAAATTTCAACCTCTCACGTAACTATTCAGCATCTACTACATTTTTTTATAGAAAAGGCATATCTTCTTCATTTGGAAGCCATTTTCATAGCTATGTTAATTGAGCCAGCATAATTTTTCGAGATATTTCCATTGCAGCAGTTGGTTTCAACCCTTTCAGCTTCAGTGTTTTAAAAAAAAAAATGGAAAGTGCATGCCCACCTATTCTTAACAACATAAATTACTTCCAATATCTATCCTACATGGTAGACTTACTTAGAAGTAAAGGGATTTATAGAATAGTCGTAGGAAAAGAAACTAAACCTACCAATGGAGATAAAGCTGCTAAATGGGAAAATAAACAAGATCAAGGACGAGGATTGATAGGAATGTCCATTGCTCAATATCTTAGACTTCATATCCAAGAATTGACTCCCCTTATGTAGCTATGAAAAAGGTAAATATTGTTTTTGGTATTCAAAATGAAATCAGAGCCCACCAGCTTGAAAATGAGTTGCTTACTTTGGACCCCAATAATCTCTCCTCTATTGAAGATTTTTTGTCAAAATTCAAGACCCTTAGACATATTTTAGAAGGTTGTAAGGTCAAAAAGGAAGATGATAGGCTTATCTATTTCATTCCTGCTAAGCTTGGCCCTGCATACCAGGGAAAATTTTAGGGGATAATTTTAGCCCAAAGGCGAATTTTAAAGGGTTTTATATTTTGGAGTGGCAAATTTTTTATATAAAACCCAATTTGTATAGTTTTATATAGTTAGCCATAATTATTTTAAGAAAAATTAATTATTAGTTGTTAGCAAAAAAAAAAAAAAATGTGCATAAACCTTAAAACATGGATTTGCCTCTCGATTTTTTGGTTTGGAACGGATTTTAATGGCTTTCGCCCCTGGATTTACTGGGTCGGGGGGATTGGAGTGACATTCGCCCCCATTTTTTACTGGTTGGGGATTGGAAGTTGGAGGAATTCACCCACATTTTTTACTGGTCGGGGCTTGGAATTTGGAGGTGATTACCTAAGTATGTGAGTCCCTTGGCCTCTCCACCTCAAATTTTTGTATAAATTTTCCAATCCGAATGTTTCGAAGTGTGCTGGTGAATGTTGGTGATTGCTTCGGTGAGTATAACAGTGTTGGTCAGTGGGGGCTGAGTTAATTGATTTCGTACTGGATGTAGTCAGGAAGGAGGTAGAAAACTATGATTGTCTTCAAGGTATGTGTGTTTCAGATTCAAACCCTTGACCTTATTATTTGAATGTAGGTTTTCAGTTGTGAAAATTGTTGTGGGCTTTTACTGTGGAGGATTTCAAGTGTGTCATTCTTTGGGAGGAGCTAATGGATCTAGGATGGGAACCCTTTTGATCTCCAAGATTAGGAAGGAGTACCCTGATAGAATGATGCTTACATTCTCTGTTTTCCCTTCTCCCAAGGTGTTTGATACAATGGTGGAGCCTTACAATGCAATGCTCTCTGTGCACCAGCTGATGGAGAATGTAGATGAGTGTATGGTATTGGAAAATGATGCCTTTTACGACATCTACTTCAGGACTTTTAAGCTCACAACTCCTAGCTATAAGTATAGTTTCTCAAGCCTTTTTACACATGCCTTGATACTGAGAAGTTTGAGGCTGCATATAAATAGTTTCACAAATGCATCTGCTAACACATATCAAATCTTGGCTTATAGGGTAAATGTTACGCTCTTCAGATGGGATAAGTTTCTACATTTTTTTCACTCAAATGACATCGTATTTGATTAGTTCACATATCTACATTCTCTGTATATGACATCTTTAAATTAGGGTGTAATCAGTAAATAAACCAGAGAAAAACCATCTAAATTTGAGTTTTAATGGGTTTTGTTGTACTCAGTAAAGGTCTTTGATTGCGTTTGTTGTCTCTACCATTGCAGAGCATCCTGCTTCTTTCTATGAAGCCTAATATAGCTAAAATGGGCAAAACCTTTCTAAATCTGGCTTTATCCCTATGAAATATGAGCCCAAGATTAGCAAGGTAAAACTAGCCATAACTCCTTAATCCTTTATAAATGTTAGTGTCGCCCGCATGGAAATGTGGTGTTGATTGTTTTTTTTTCTCTCTCTGTGGTATAGTACATCCTGCCTCTTTTTGTGAAGCTAACTGGAGTCACCTACTGTTTGAGGTTCCCTGGTTAGCTTAACTCAGATCTAAGGAAGATGACAATGAATTTTATCCCCTTCCTCTGTCTTCATTTCTCTATGGTGGGCTTTTCCCCGTTGACTTCACGTGGTTCACAACAATACATATCCCTCACCATTCCAAAACTGACACAACAGATGTGGGATTCCATCACGACAGGTATCTAACTGCATCTTCCATGTTCAGAGGAAATATGAGCACCAAAGAGGTGGATGAACAAATGATGAATGCTCAGAACAAGAATCCATCATACTTTGTGGAATAGATCCCCAACAATGTGAAATACAGTTCATGTGATATCCCACCTAAAGGCCTCTCCATGTCATCCATGTTTATTGGGAACTCAACATCCATTCAAGAAATGTTCATGAGAGTGAGTGAGCAGTTTACTACCACGTTTAGGAGAAAAGCCTTCTTGAATTGGTACACAGGTGAGGGCATGGATGAGATGGAATTCGCTGAAGAAGAGAGTAACATGAATGATTTGGTGTCTAAATACATGAAATATTAGGACGCCAGTGCAGAGGATGATGAAGAATCAGCTCAGGAAAGGTAGAGCATAAGCTTATGTAATGCTATCGACAACTGCTAGTTGTTTCAATGCCTAGTAGTTGTTTATTTATGGATTTCATTTACTTTTCTTGTTCTTTCATGGTCTGCTCTGCTTTCAGGGAAGGTTTTGGCATTGAATGCATAAAATGTGTATACAACTACTATATTATGTCCTTGGTTTTTTTTATCATAATTGAATTTTTATTTTTGTCAATTTCACATGATTTATACATATTTCATGTGAATGACAAAAAAAAACAAGTTAATCCGTCCCAACAAAGTAAAATTTAGTGTGAATTTACTTAATTCATTTTACCTTTAAGATTAGACTAGTACATCTCAGCTAGTGCATCCTAGCCTAGATTGGAAGGAATGCAAAGTTATGGAAGATTCACAAATTTTGGGAAGCTTTTTGTAGACTTTATTCTTAACTGTGAAAATTTTCATGAGTTTCATAACAATACAATAGTTTCCCACAAAATATTTTACTATGGACAATCAATTATTAGTTACTCGTATTGTGAAAATGCAATAATATTCCTACAAAACCTTATGTATAATGAGTACATGTACATTTTCTTTCCGCTTCCTTTTTCCCTTTCGAAAGGCTTCAAAAAACATGTCCATATGGGATACACTACAAGGAATGGTATTCCTTTGGCTCAGGTGCATGAAGGATATCTACTTCATCAAAATCACTCAAGGCTTCCACCGGGCCTCTATCTTTCTGAGGTTCCTACCATTTGTGTGTCAGAGGAGACCACAACTAGAATGGAAACCTGGTCAATGGCTTAACACTATGTCAATATTACTAGTGAAATGACTATAAGATACTGTTTCTGGTGCCTATTTCCTCCAATTTTTATTTTATTTTTCCTTATTTATTAAGATATTCCATGCAATGTTGATAGGTATGAGGATTTAACACGTATTTGTGTGGTGTTTCAGTAAGTGAAAAACACTTCTCTCAAGTTTTCCTTATATCATCGCATTTCCAGTTTTGTTTCTTGAATCATAGTTTTTTTAATCTCAGTGGACCTTTGTGACCTTTTAAGTTCAAAATCATTGTCTTTTTCACCCAAAATTACATGGTTTAGAGATTTAGGAGCGTATATAGTCATTTATTTGTATGTTCACAATCTACCCTCAAGGGTTTTGTTTTTCATGGTCAACGTAATGGTCACAGTTTTTGTTTCAAAGGGAAATCTCATGGGAAACCCAAGGATGCTTCATCACATTTGAATATGGTATCCATATTCCAAAATAAGCCCATTGGCATAGATTAGTGCACCTTACCCGACGAGGTTTAAAAAGGCACCTGCTAGTATGCAACTACACAAATTCTTAGCAATATAGTGACAACCAGTTGAGATATAACCCCTTGTGCTAAGGTAGCCGCCATTGTCACATAATACAGTGAGGGAATTAGGCTTTTCACAAGAAACTTACGAAGGAAACCCTTTCTTTCTATCTTATCCCAAAACTCTGAAGAAAATGAAATCACTCTATGAATGAAGTATAGTAATGGAATATTTTATCTTTCTAGGACTTGAATTCCAATCTCATCAATTTTAGACTATAGATCCTCAAACATACTACCTTTGGGTTGTGACTTTCAACTGTCGATTCCTCTGCCAAAATTCAAAATGATTCGATTTCAAGGACAATGTTGAAGAATTTCTCTAATATTGATAATTGTCAAGTATTCCATATGTAATTAAGTCTTTTTGCTATATTCAGTTTGCAAGCGTGGAATTTTGTTGGGCCCTATAATGGCGAGGATATTATAATCAGTTTATAAAATAGACAAATCACCTCTTAATTAGTATTCTCTCTATTTTTCAGGTGTTCATCACTGTCCCATGGTATTTCAGTGCACTGTATTCCATGTTGAGCCCTTTCTTGACACAACGTACCAAGAGAAAAATTGCAATTGCACGTCAAGTAAGAGTCACAGAGACCTTCTACAAGTATGTGAAATTCCTTCACTGATGTAGTGAAAATATGCTCAACCTAAATTGAAGACTCTGATTATATATGATAGAATGAAGGATATATTCAATGAAAATTTTCGAGAAAATCATTTAACAATTGATTTTACTTGCAGATTTATATCTCCATAGAATGTGCCTATACAGTATGGGGGACTTAGCAGAACAAAGATGTAGATTTGGACCTCACAAAACTGTATTAGGGTTCTCTATTGGAGCTGGGGAGAAAATCAATCTTCAGATCAAGGGAGTGGAGGTAATGTACGTAAAAAATTTCTCAAGTTTGGAGATTTTGTGTCAGTTCCTGCATTCAAATTTAGCTCTTTCGCCTTAGTTTTGTTTCCAATGTACTTAAAAATTTGATGAGTTTTAGTTTTGGACATAAATTTTATGGGTGTTGGATTTGAGATCGATTTCATCCTCAAGAACTATGTGATTGGGATTTTTCTTTGTTTTTGAATTCTCACATTCAAGTTGTCTATGTTGTTCATGCGGGAGCAACAATTCCATGGGACCTCATAGTTGGTGGGTGGGATGTTTCCTATCGGTCAGAGTTTGTGCTGAGTACCCAGGGAAGCTATTCAACTCTAATTGACAAGAACATAAATTTGTCTTCATTTGATGAGCCAATTTGCGATTCCTTCAAGGCATTAGAGGCAGGGAAGGTAGTTCTGATAATAGACAACTCCTCTTCAAACAAGAAGAAGGTTGGAACCTATAGATAAATGGTAAAAAAGAACATAGTCTAGGAGTTCGAGCCTCGCAGTAGATTAGATGTAATTAGAAAGCTTTGTTATATTCAACAATCAGAAATGTTAGTAGTTAAGAATGTGCCATCATGTTGGAGAAGCAAGTTTGTCTCTTTGGAAGTTGGAAATTTTATCTACATATGTAGTACTATATAAAAGTTAATATTGGTAATAATAAAGGTTGGTTGTGTTTGTAGAGCAGATCATCACTGTGAATTCCACATATTTTCATCTTTGTGATTGATAGGTATAAGCAAGTATAAATAAAATTTATAAATATTGACCACCCCAAGGCTAGTTAAATTTTTTATTTATTGTTTACCCCATACACAAATATATATAAATAATATTTTTAGTTCAAAAATTTAATATTGTATTACATTCCTCATCAATAAAAATTTTATTCAAGGAATGGTCTACATTCAAAGGGTTACCTATATGTAAATGAAATCAGTCTGTTGCCTTTAGCTACATATTTTCTAAAAGCTCAAACTTATCTTAAAACAGAACCGATTGTTTTCTGTCTTTTTGGTTACTATATAGTAAGTATATCATGAATGCAACCCAGAGAACCCAAATGAAGGGGGATAAAAACTATATTTGAGGGTGAAGCACTTTGTATTATACATATGAACATATTCTAATTTAAGATAATGCAACCAAATGGATTAAATGAATGGGATACGAAAGGTGATGGGTTTGGATAATAGATAGAAATTTGGTCAATTATGTCTTGATGTATATATTTGTTTAATTAAATTTTTTTATTTTATTATATTAAAGAGTTGTGACCAATTTATTTCATGGAAATTATAATATTTAGATAAATATAAAAAATTTAAGATTACGAAGGAGTTGAAGTTGTTCACTATCTTATACTTTCACTTTATTATATTTTAAACAAGGATTAATGCTCCTCTCATGAACTAGGTACATATTCCATAGAGGTCGTTAAATATGCATTTTGTGGATAGTTGTTTTTGAATTTTTCAAAGGTAGACATGAAGAGAACAAAGAAATTTTCAAGATAACTCACAAAAGTTGATAAAAAAACCACCCATTCTTCCAAAACATTTCATATTGCCGCCAAATTTATCACCTACATCACCTTTATCTCACATGGAAGATGTATCCCCACTCCCCGACATTACTTTGCACCTCTCAGTGCAAATGATAGTATTACTTTATTTTCCATGCTTATGTGGAACATGGTTGAGAGAAGGAACTATAACAATAATGGATTTGCATGAAAGCTTTATAATTTTTTCAAATGTGAAAGTTGTGATGCGTTACTAAGTGTCTTCATTATTTTATAGATCATTACACGTCAAACCGACTTTACTCCTTGTCTGGCATTGCATTCAACATTGTGCACAAGTATGATTTAAATGTATCAATCAAAAGTATGATTTTATCTATATTTGATAATGCAAGTTGAATACATCATAAAATACATAGGAGTGCTATGGCTATGAATTTCAATACGAAATAATATATTGATTGCTACTATTACTATTATATAAGGGGTGCTATTCCAATGGCCATTTATTAGCTATGTGAAGAAGGCTTTATGGAATTTGTATTTACTATAAGATTATGTATAGCTGAATTGCGGACAACTAAGTAGAATTTGGTAGGAAGTTTGGAGTATGTGTATTTCATAATGATCTTGTCTTCTCTTCATTGATGAATTTTCAATGTGTGAGTGTTGACCTAAGCCATTTCTTTATCAATGTGTCAAGGATCAAAACGTGACCTATATGTCAACTTCTTCTTATGATCGTTCCTAGGAACATGAATCCTAATTTTTGTAGGTTTAAATTTCATCACAATTTCGCTCTATAGTGGTCGAATTTGTGGAGGTTATCTCAAAACGTATTTAAGGTACCATGGATCTAAATTTCTTATGAACTTTCAACACTATAACAAACTTTGGTGCAAATTGTTGATCAATTCTCACTTGGTTATGATTATAGATGTTAATGAAAATTTTGTGTGCATGCATGAGAGTTGGGTGAAAATGCAAAATGTTGTGTAACATTAGTGTAATAAATATGGGATAGTGCAAAGCATAGCTTTGAAGATTACTCTAAGTTGACTCGTACCTAATCAACTCAGTCAAGTTGATTGTTGGTTGAATGGTTAATTGTTGGTTCAATGGATAGAAGATCTTGTAGGCCCAAATACCAAAGGGAAAAATTGAGTCCATCATGGGGTTCTCTTTGTAATTCTCCACCACTGCTACCTTCCATGCTTCCTCAAACTCCTCTCTAACCTTAATATCAGTTCTAGTAGTAGCATGAGGAACAACACTACACTTAGCAGAACTAGAAGAATGCATTTTCCAAACTACACAAGAACTACTTCCCTCATGATTCACCATGTGCCATGCTTGGTCTCGGTGGTTTGCTTCCTTCAACTCCTGGTTCAACTACCATATATTCATTGGAATCAACACCCCAAACTCCACTAGACAACGATTCAACATTTTGTACTAGTGATTCACCATTTGTACTGGTGATTCACCGTGATTTTACAAGATAATATAATCTTGTGAGATAGTCGCCAAAAAAATTATATATACATATTATATTATTAATAAAATAGCCTTCCATTTTTCCTATGTATCATGGGGATTCACCCATTTATTATACATACAAATTTAGGGGTGTTCTTAAAATTTTCCTTGATCTACTGATGTTATGATCATTAGATTGGAGAATAAAATGGATAATATGAAAATTGAAATAATGAATACTGTTAGAAAAAAAATAGACTTCTTGAAATTTCAGCAAAAACTTGTAGAAGAACGTGATTCATTGTCTATTTTTTGTCCAAAGTGTATGAAAATGCATATTTTAAGGAACGTCCTCTTGATATAAAAGGAAATAATAAATGTGAAATTTGTGCAGAGAACCATGCCATGGAAAAAATGACCCTCCATACCATAAGCTGAAATTTGTATTTGGAGGACAACCTGAAGCCGAATAATTGCATTCTATGGAAGCACGAAGAAACTGACCTCAGGTAAGTGCAGGTATGGCTTATGAATTCCCCACACATTTCTTTGGTTACAGCGCACATCCATATTCCTATCCTAACACTAGTCACTCTCAACATTGGTAGCATGGGAACCAGTGTCATTATGGACATCCCTCCCAATATTGGCAACAAGGATGGAAATGGCC
This sequence comes from Pinus albicaulis, assembly GCA_034641835.2. Taxonomy (NCBI): domain Eukaryota; kingdom Viridiplantae; phylum Streptophyta; class Pinopsida; order Pinales; family Pinaceae; genus Pinus; species Pinus albicaulis. The sequence continues at coordinate 275,066,295 of CM076573.1, forward strand.
AAGCCATTCACACCATTTATATCCTACACCTATGCAGTCATACCCACCTACATATTTACCTTACCCAATGCCACAGCCATCATTACCTTAGCTGAGTCAACCAATGCCACCATTTTCTTTACGCCCACCGTTTTGACCTCCTTAGCTACCTACCCAACCCTTACCCAACCCCAATAATAAAGTGGCACAAATGATCCATTCCATGAACCCGCTTTCCTCATCTAGATATCATTCCATTCCAGTTGGTGTCAATGATCTCCAACTGAGATCGGGGAAGATAGTAGCCACAGAAAAATAGAAACAACCTATGGTTATTATTGAAGAGAAAGGTGAGGAGGAAACTCCTGACCATTCCGAAAATAATCTCACCATTCAGCCTATCCCTATACCCTTATATCCTTTATCATATTCTTCCAACTGGCCTCCCTATCCAAAGAGGCTAGTTATGGAGAAGACTTGCCCCATTCCTGAGTCTAGCCTGACCTCCGATCTTAGGAACCTCTTCATAATGGTGGCTTTGTTCCAAGCTATCAAAGAGATCCCCATTTGTACAAAAATAATTAGGGAAATTTGTCTCAAGATTTCAGGAAGGAGAATATTGGAACCTCAAACCATTTAATTTGTTGGGAGAGCAGCAGAGTTAATGACGGGGGGTATGCACATCGAGAAAAATACTGACCTGAGAAATCCTGTTGTCTCTTTTAAGATAGGTGGTGTCCTTGTCTCTAATGTACTTATAGACCTGAGGGTATCCATTACTATTATGACCAAACAAACCATGGATCAATTTGGATTGGTCCACATTCATCCTACTCCCAATGTGCTTGAATTGACAGACAAATCTAAAATCAAGCCGGAAGGGGTGTTGAATGATCTGGTCATTTCGTTAGATTATTGGGAATACCCTACACACTTCATTGTGCTACAACCAAAGAATACTGTGGGGGGGAATCCCTTGATCTTGTGATGACCATGGCTTGCTATGTTCGATGCTTATATTTGATGTCGTTCTGGTGACATGCATATTTCCCATGGATATTCTAGGAAGAAGGTCACCTTGTATCCACCCGCTAGATCCATTCAAGAGCTCCAAGACACTTTGTGGTTATACGACATTAGTGATGAGGAGACTATGTCTGTTTCCATGATACATCACTATGTTGAGTCCTCACAAGAGGGTGAGATTCAAGACTTCCTGAACAATCTAGACACCATGCCCAATTTTGAGTCATTGAGTCAAACTTTTAGTCTTGATTTTCAGGAAAGTCATGACTCTCTACCTCCCTCAACACCATATTTAGTAACACCTCTACGTACTCTTGAGCCTAATACTACTCTTGTTGAGATTATTTCAGGAAAATCTTTACATATTAGTTCAGACTTGGATTCATCCTGGCAAGAGCAGCTTGTGAATGTGTTGTGAAACCATCTTGATGCCTTTGCATGGGGTTACGAAGATATGAAAGGAATCCCTCCTGAAACTTGTACTCACCATATCTATATTTAGGATGGAGCTCAAACTTTAAAACAACCCCGAAGGCATATGAATCTAGCTCTAAGAGATGTTGTAAAAAAATAATTGAAAGAACTCTTAGATGTTGATTTTATCTATCCTATTTCTGACAGCTAGTGGGTCTCTCCACTAGTATTAGTCCAGAAGAAATATGGGAGATGGCGTATTTTCATTGAAAATGTAGAATTGAACAAATCCACTCTTAAGGATTACTTCCCCCTTCCTTTTATTGATCAGGTACTCGATACCCTTGCTGGTAAGAAGTAATTTTCTTTTTTAAATGGTTTTAGTGGTTATAACCAAATAGAGATTGCACCCGAGGATCAAGACAAAACCACTTTTACATGTCCATGGGGAACATTTTCCTAATGAGTTCTTTCCTTTGGGTTGTGTAATGCCCCAAAAACCTTTCAAAGGGTGGTATTGGCCATTTTTGTTGACCTTGAATGTGTGGAAATCTATATGGATGATTTTTTTTGTGTTTGGTGATTCATTTCAGGGAGCCCTCAAAAATATAGAAAAAATGCTTCCTCATTTCCAAGAATCTTATCTTCAGATCCAATTGCTCTTGAAGATCTTTCACTTGGTCCTTTAATTCCCTGTTCTTGGATTGCAAGTGCACTTTTACCTTTTTGATGTGCTTGACCTCTCCTCTTAGTGGCTGAGTCCACTTTATTAAATTTTCTGTATTGTCCAAGGTCTTTGAGACACTTGTGACTTGATCTTCCCAGATCTTCCTAATTTGTTCAAACTGAACCTTCTCAGCTCTATTCTTCTTTGCCTCTTTCTTAAAGATTGATATCACTTCACCTCCCTCTTTCAACTTCTCCTTAAGGGTTTCAATTTCTGATTTTTCAATGATTTTCTCTTTACCCTTCTTTTTTTTGATAACTAACTCTTATTTTGCAGGTGAAGGGAGATCTACAATTCTCGGTGGCTGGGAAATTTCACTGACCTTCTAATCCTCTTTGCTGCTTTCCATGACCTTTGTTGCATGTTTGGTCATTGGCTTTCTAGGTTGAAACATGAAACCAACATCATCACTTGCAAACTCTAACTTTTTAACTTTCTTTCCTTTATTTAGCTTTCTTCCTCCATCTTCAACATCTTCAGCTTGAACAATGAGATTTTCCTCAATGTCAATTGTATGCAAGATGTCCTCTAAGTTACCCTGAACTATTGTTTGGATCCTAGTAACTCTCTTGTTGCTTTGTTTGCTGACTATTTGCTTCTATTTTGTAGGTTTAGTTTTAGGTCTGTCAATCTTCTGCAAAGGCTCGGTCTCCATGCTCACTGGTCCTAGTGGGGATGATCTATTCCCTTCTTCAATTTCCTCTGCTAATGTTGGTGATGAAATACTTCTAGGTTTGGGAACTCTTTTTGGAGTGACAACATCAACTTCAAAAAGACTCATAAACAGAAAGGATGTCAAATCTCTACCTAATCTCTTCAACTCCTCTAATACCAACAAATTAATCAAACCATGGTGAAAAAGATAAGTTTTATTACCTTTTGTTTTACCTTGAACCTTATCTGACATTTTACTTGGACTTCTGTATAAGTAAAAGGGCAAGTCAAGAGACCTCTTACCCACAAAATGTAGCAGAAGCCTAAGGTGGTAGGAGTAGACCATGTGAAATCTTCCTTCACAGTCAAAATACTTCTGAATGATCATCAACAGCTTTGAATAGTTTTCCTTCATGTAACTCATAGGGATATCATTTGTAAGATCAATTTCACTATGCTCTGGTTTAATGAACTCTCTACAATCCTACATGGTGAATTTGATGCCTTTAAACCACTGCTCCCCTCCTCTAGGGATTCCTATTGCTACTAAAATGTTGTCTGGTGTTACTGTGAGGTTTAGCATTCCTACCTTTGAAGCTGTCCCAGTGAAACTGTTAGCAAAATCTTTAGAAACCTATAGATGACAACCCTGCAGCCTTTGAAAAAATTGCAAACAACATGTTCTTCTGAATACCTCCATGGAAGTAGGGTGTTCATTGAGTAAATTCATGTCCATGGGCTCATATATGTGGCAATGACCACCTTTGTTAGTTTTCTTCCTTGTATCCATGGTGGCTTTATATCTTCTCATCCTCGCTTTCTTGATGACACCTGCAACCTTTTGAAAATGCCAGCAACCTACTTGGATCGATGAAGTGGCTCTCCAAAAATAAAATAACATGTAAAGATAAATTGGAGTATGAAAAAACGACTAACCAGGTAACCTTTTATGGTTTCAATGACAACTCATGCCTTAATCATCACACATGCATGCTAAAAAAGGTAATGATGACCTCAGACATGACCTTGTACTTTTGAATTAACCATAACAGACTCGAATGACCTCCACCCTAAATCCTCGAATCGTGAAATGACACTTTGCATCAGATTTGATAAGATAGACAGAAAAATAGTTTTTCGTACCGTATCTAGTTTATTCTCTGATGGTTTCTCTACGAAACTATTAGGCAGTTTCGTAGCGAAAACTGCCTTTTTTGAGTATAAAATTCTATGAAAGTTTGTAAAATTGGCTTAAGTATCCTTTTTAAATTTAAATGATTGGGAAATGAAAAATAACGTCTAATGATGACTGATGGGACATGACATGACCTAAATGGAGGTGGCTTTGAACCTTAGGATAGGTTAAACATGTAAAAATTGACATTTTCTTATACCAACTTGAATGATTTAAGGAGACCTTTGATAAATGAACTTTATGACCATGTCAAGTAATGTTTCACATTTTTCTGAGTGATAATAGTGGCTCCACTTGAGATGGTTTGCCGCTGTGGTACACCAAATAACCTATAGTTCCAGTGCCATCCATCATTTTGGAAATAAAAAACTCTGAAATTTGTCAAGCCTTCTTCAAAATCTAATGGCCTTCACCTATAGCTCAAGCTTGATGTTCAACTTGTCTTTATTAGCAGAAAATTATAACAAAATGGAATATATATAATGTAGTGAAAAATCAGTAGAACTTAAGAGGAATATTTCTTCAAAAACATGCCATTGACAGCCCCTCCAGCACATGGTTGTCCATCCATCTCATGCAGTAGGTAAGTGTTGTTGCCATGGAATGCAGCTACTATGAATGGAACTTTCTAGATATTCTAAAACTTACCAAGCTTCCCCTTTTCTTAAATTCTAGCCTCCCACTTCAATACCACATCTTGAATCTGAAATTTTTCCTCTTTGACCTTCCTGTCAAATGTCTTCTTTATTCTGTTTTGAGACTGCTAATTTTTGTTATGTACTTACTCCCTTTTTTCCTGCAGAGCTATTGTTGGCTCGAGGGGTCCTGACCCAGGTTTGGAGGTTCAAGGTTTGCCAAAATACCCCTATGCTACTAGCCCTTTCGGTAGTGACCTGCTTGTGCAGGCCAAAGTCTCACCCGAAGTAGTATGGGTGGGTGTTGGAACCAATTTTCCGCATCCTAGGAGAGGGTATGCAAGTCAAGATGAGTTGTGTTTAGTCTTACTGTGATCCGATCTTATATTACAGAGCCTAGATCTACAGATTCCTTTTGCATCCACATGCTTAATAGCAATGATATTCACAGTAATCAACATATCATGAATAAAGATAGCATAGCTATTCCAGACCTCCTTGAAGAATAGCCCAGATTGCAGCATAAACAAGTAACACAAATATATTCGCAGCTTAAATCAATAATGCATCAACATATATTAATCAACCAAACATCACAAAGTAATTCCAACAGATTCAGACATCTAGCAATACTTCCGCATTCATTAATCCTTCAGATCCACTTACAATACCCAAATCCAAACCTGCGCACATAGCAGCAGGGTCTGCACACAGCAGGATAGAGAATCTTCACGCACAAAGTAGCAAGAGTCCTTCCCCAACAACCCTAACCGGATCTATCAATTCGCACTTAGCATCAATCTCTTATCATTCTTAATCTTACTACAACTCAAAAAGTTTCAACTACTTAAAGGTGGGTCTACCCTTGACCCAATTAAAATGCTTTAGGGGCTTTGACCCACCCCAAAACCCTTGCGTTAGACTAAATATAATAAAAAATGTAACAAATGGACTAGTTTCACAGCTTGCAGGAGACCCTGTTCCAACAGTCCCCCAACACAATCTTGTGACTCATCCTGAGTCACTGTGGTGGTGGGGTCTCCACCTGTGTGCGTAGTGTGCTAAAGACGGCAATCAACAGGGGCAACACTTCTTGAATCTGAGCAGCAGTGCTCTGCATAATATCCATGAGCTTCTGGGATGTTGGTACTTCGGTCGCCGCGGTGACACTCTCCAGTGTCTGATTCAGTTGCTTGACTCCAACATCGGTATCCTATGATAGTTGGAGAGATGCATTAGCCCAAGGCTTTAATCGTTCCGTGATGGCATGCTTTTTGTGCCGGAGTTCCTCAATATCATCTTGGAGCGCGTTGCTAGTCTTCAAGCGTGCCAGACGTTGTGCAGGGACTAAGGAGGGAAATGTAGCTTCGACCTGGTCAAAAGCTTCTTCCTTCTGCCACAAGTCCTGATTAATTCTTTGGAGGACTGGATCGCACTGGATCTTGGTCCAAAGCTATATGGAATCTTCGAGTAGCCGGGCACCCTGAGCAATCTGTCCTATAATGGTGTTGGTGGCCTCAGTCACTAGTGCAGCACGCTGAGCTTGTACCTCCGGAGGTGTTTCGGGCTACATCTTGGCCTGTAAGTCGGTGATTTGCTGCTCAATCTACATATTCACTACCTGCATCTCCGTCATGGATGCCTTCAATGTTGCGACCAACCCTTCAATTTCAGCCCGAGGGGTAGTTGCAGTCGGGATCTCCTCTATAACCTCCATGCAAAGCTAGTGAATTAATGTTTCGAGCTTCGCCTGTTGTGTGATAGTGCAGAGTACCTTGGTGTTCTGCTGCACAATGGTTTGCTTGGTCACCCCTAGTTTTTGGTGCACCTGCTAGTCCCGATGGTGAATCTCCTAGAATACAGTGGTGTGGAGGCCTTGTAATGCATCGTGGGGAAGCTTGGCCAGATTCAGCTACACCCCTATGTCTGCATTGAGTTGGACTGCTTGATCTGACGAACTGATCATGAGGACTGCACTAGGTATGGCACAGAGATGGATTTCCTTTGTGGTGATCATTGTATGGCTGGGTACCAAGGGAGGTCGTGCCTGAGTTACGCTGGCCTGTATTGCGTCTGTTTTAAACTGTAGGGTGCAAAACTCGGCCTAGAGGGTGTCAATGGAAGCCTTCTATTGTTCCTCCAGTGCTACCCACTTTTCTTCTGTGGCGGTTGTGATGGCGTTCGCTATTTTTTCGAGGTCCCCGTAAGTGAGTGTGACTGTTGCATCGTATTCTCCCCGTTGTGCACGCTGCTTCTTTCAGGACCCCTTGTAAGGCTCGCATGTTCGCTTTGTTCTTCCCAGGTTTACTTCTGGTGGAAAATCTTCTTGGATTTCAGCCCTAGTGGATTTTGGCGACGTGTTCTTCTTCATGGTTGCATCTGAGCCTTGCTTGCTTGGTTCTATAGTCTCCTTGGTGGTAGTTTTGAAGCCTATCTTCTAAGCAGGAGGCCATAGTCCAATCACACAATCAATGTCCTCATCTGCTACCATATACTTGAGGGAAGTCTAGGTTTTACTCTTGAGACTGCGGATCGTGATGTGGTGCATCATAACCTGGAATACTACAATACTTTTGTACCTATTGTACACCATTGGGGATAGTCGTGGTTGAGATTTGATGGTTGCGGCCAAGCTGCTTTGGAATAGGACCCAAAAAACTTGGTTATCTTCCACGCACTGGGTGTCCTTGGAGTCCCAGAGATGGGCAAAGTGAGCTCCTTTGCACATTTCCGAAGTGATCTCAGGGAGGACTGACTCCCCAAGGGCCTCCCATGCAACTAGTGCTATAAGGAGCAATAGACAAGAATAGCAAAAGGCCTTCCCTTGTTCCTGAGATTCGTGGATGTTGGTCAGGAATTCGTCACACAAATATTGGGCCCAATTAAGGCAGACCCCCTTTGTACATTGGCCTGTTAATCGAATGACATAGGCAGGGATGGTTGTGACCTGGAACTTCTGCATTAGCTTGCATGCTAATAGCATGGTACCCATTTGCGTAGCATGGTCGCTGATGGATTTGATGATAAAAACTAGGGTATTTCGTTCCACCTTATACCTTTGGTGCACAAATTCAGTAGTCTTGCCTTCATATTTATTTCCCACCTACTCCAGAGGGTGTGGCCCCTAGATGGGAAAGCCCGTAATCCGGTGAATTAGTGCAGAATCAATGGGGACTCAGTCCCGAATCCATAAGTATCCCTCGTGAATCAAGGCAAGCAACTGTCGATCCAGCCGGTCCGTGACTTTATAATGGCCAAAATGGGGCATCCGCAACAGGTTCAAGAGCCCGGATCTAGCCAATCCACATACCCAGCACTGAGGAATGACTGTGACCCCATCATTCTTATAAACTGTGTCAAAGTATAGTGCAGGAGCTAGCTCAGGGAAGGCTTCATAATTTTCCAAGTTGTGATCATCAAATTTAACTTCATGGAGCCACTCGCAAGGGTCATTGGTGACCTGGGCTTTGCCCGGGTTTAGCAGTGTTTATAGATAGATGATCAAACCATCCAATTTTTTGGGTGTGCGAGTTGAGGGCCGGCGTGGTCGGATGAAGGGGGGTAACCAATTGATCGGATTGGCAGGCTAGGCTTCCTCCTGTGCATCATGATCCTGAAGTGTTGTTCGTGGATATTTGGCATGCCTCGGGGAAGTCCTAGGTTTTCCTGCATCCCATTTTGCAGCATTCGGGGGCTTCCTCGAGCCCTTTGCTTTCTCTTTTCCCTTATTTATGACTGGTGTAGAGATAACTTCTTCATCCTCAGCCCCAATCTCCATTACATCCTCACTTTCCAGCTATGTTGGTACTAAGGGTTCAACAGGGTTCGTGGCCATCATCCTAGCATGGAAAAGGAATCCCAGTTCTAGATGGCTACTATTAGAAGGAGTAGGCTGATCAGACATAAAAGGGATAGTCCAGACCAGAAGAATCGTATGGCTCAAGTTCGGTCAAGACACAGGTGAGAAGTAAAATTTAAGCAAGTGAGGTGGATCCCTTATCTGAGCTACCCTGCCCTTTTTATAGCGCTTGCGGTCACCCAATGGCAAGGTAAACTTCACGTGGAACTTACCACTAGATAAACAGTCAAAATTCCCCAAAATCTGCCTCATTAAATGCTAGGGGGCCACACCTTTCAACGGGAAATTTTTCTTCCTACCAGCTGTTAGTGTGCCAATGGCCAGTTTTCACATCTCCTGTGCACTCAACATTCCTGCTATGCTTGGGTAAAACACTTCTACCTTCTATGCATCCTCCCCCAACACAGGCTTGTCCCTAGGTACCTCACAACCAAAGACATATTTTCCTGACAGGTGTCATCCCAACCGAAACGGACCCCTTGTAGAAACAAGTCTTTCGGAGGCACTGTAAGTAGTGTATATTCCCAAACAAACTTTTTGTAATACCCTGTATGGCCGAGGAGTGACCGTAGTTGTTTCCTTGTTGTGAGGGTCACTGAATATATGATAACTCTGCCTTCTGTATCTACATCCCTATTCTTAGCCAACATAGGGTGTGTCACATTGCTACCCATTTGCAGCCTGAGCGGCTCGGTTGTCGTGCACACTACTTCCAATTCTGCATCAAACGCAGATCAGAAATCATCCTTACCCTCTATTGGGGCTAGGCTATGGTAGCTGACCATGCTTAGTAAACATGTTTCCCATGTGGGTATTTCCAGTGCGATAAACAGGTGTGATTTACCCCATACCCCAGCGTCAATGTCTCACAGAACTGCATCAAGCGCCCCGACCCCGCCTACTAACCCAAATGTTCCTAGGAACTCCTCCTTCAACGTCCCCCAGTGGCAGAGCACTGATGTAGCTCCACATCTAAGTACCATGCAGATGGAAGTGGCCCCAGGTCATGAATCAGCAGGTGAACCCACTCCTTAGTCATCCTCTCACACCACTGTTCTTCCAATGTAGAGAGATATTCACGTGGATCTTCCGATCCAAGAAATGTTTTGACCTGCACACTAGTTGGGGCTTTAAATCGCAGGATCATCATATCCCGACATTCCTCCCAATCCTTGACTACCTCCTCATGCATCTCCCACCATCGCACAGGTGTTCCACGCAAGGCTAGCTTAAGGGCCCATAACCTTCGTCCCTTGGGAACTTCTACTTCGAATGCTCACAAAAATTACTTAATGCTATCCGAACCATCAAAGTAGGGTAGGTCTCTTACCTCTGAGGAAATGTAGTGGAATTCCCTTGTGACTCGAACACATCACAGCGTTGAGACATCATGCAATCAGTTTTTCCATTTCTCCATCTCCCCGTCAGAGTCATAGAAGCATTCACTATCCTTTTCCCAGCAGAGTACTCCTTCCGTCGTGGGGTTGATCCAATATTTTCCCCATGCAATCAACTTATAAATGTTATCCACCTCCTCTTCATTGCGCACTGGCTCTATGTATCGTTCACCTTTTGCAGGATCTAATGGTACTATCACCCTTGTACCATTATTCTCAAACACCATGCTTCTCTTTTTGAGGTTGATGATATCGCCCATATCTATGGCCCAGTCCAGCCCTAAGAGCACAGGGTAGGGATCCGCATCTTCTACAATTTCAATTACTTCAAAGTTGGCTCGGGCTTTTATTCCTGCGATATCCACTGTAATTTTAGACAACCTTCCTAACGAGATGATTTTCTGCTAATTTTCCATGTGCAGCTAAATAGTGGACCATTCCAACTTAGGCTCTCCCATTCGTTGCCATGTCTTTTTAGGTAACACGTTCGCATCTGACCCCAGGTCCAAAATAACTTGACTCATCTCATAGTCACCAATCTGTGCAGACAACCACATTTCTCTTTCTGTATGTTTCTTATACCTGTATAGCTTGTGCACATCCTTGACCTACGGAGGTAGATCGAGTCACGCTGTGCAGCTATATATTAATGCCTGAAGATTCTCCATAGCCTTTGGGTTACGCAGTAGCTTCATACATGCCTCCAAAAAGGGCTCGACCTCCTGATCTGCCTTGAGGTTCGAAGGTGGCCGAGCAGTAGCTGCTGTTTGGTCAATTTAGTGTGTCCTAAATTGCTGCATTTAATTTGTCAATCCGGGAATCGTAAGATGATGAAGTGCGGCGCACTATATGTGCAAGATAACCTATTTCTTAACTTTTGTCGTTTTTGATCTTTCTAAAGTGAAATGGAAATTCTAAAATGAAAAACAAGTTTGGTTATATTTGTTCAAGGAAGTGATATCCCCTATAATGATTTACCAATCTTGAAACTTTAAAAGAAAATTGAAATTACAATGACAATACTTGAAAGAAAGTAAAAGTGTACTGCTGAAATGAAAAGTCATGACCAATTAATCACAAGAAGAGACGAAGAAATTATGAAAATCAACTATACTTTACAATCAAATACAAGGTGAAATTATTATGAATGCAAACAAAAATAAAGTCAAATCAAATCATTAACGACTGATGCTTGTACCTTTAATTAATATAGACTAGCTATGAGTTCACATATAATTTACACCACCTGAAAAGAATCAATGATGAATTAACTTAACGTACAACGACGACAACAACCACATAAAGATTGTTAGATTCAATCTCTTCGCCATTACCTACTACTTTGAGTAAATCTTGCTAGACAAGTATTATCAATTTAATTGCATTCTAGAACGTCGATGAATTAATATTCTACAAATTTCACCATCAACAACAGTTTCAGAGGCAACTGAAGATGTTATGAGCACTTTAATATATCTAAATTTGCAGAAATGAAACTAATACCAAACTACACATTTCATAATACAAATTTCACCATCAACATACTGGCTTTCTTGATGGTTATCAAGACACTATGAGCAGCTTAATATATCTAAATTTAACTACTGAATCAGATAAGCAAAACTGAAGTGTACAAAGCAAGACTGAAGTTAAACAAAAACTATGAAAAGCAAACTAGCAGCAGAACAATGTTAGTTTCATGTCATTAGCCAAAATACTATGAAAATGCCTGGGCTGTCTACCTAAAACCTGCACAAGAAAACTGATCAGTGATTAACAATCATAAAAACATGAAAGACAAGAATGAAATGGAAATTATGGAAATGTATAAACAGAAATGAAACAACTACAAAATATGAACATGTAATGGATTATGATACAATGACTTTTTAAAGAAATGAGATGAGAAATATATACATTAATACACAGAACCTTGGCTGAGCAGGGGCCCTCTACACAGCTTTGGTAACGATCCTCAAACACGAATTAAGTTGAAAACAGAGTCTTTTCACATTAAAAAGCAGTTCATTACAGACTGGTAGTATTACGGCTCAAGGTAGCGTAATCACTACAAAGCAAACATAACAGAGTACGCACATCAACTATCAACTAACAATGATCAACTAACTCTACGTGCGTATGCAAACGCTCTATATATAACAGCAAACTGTAACTGTTTCCTAAAGTTCATGATGACAAGGAGCACGTAGACCACTACAGGCACGGATATAGGAGTATGGCCATGTTGGAAAGTGAATCTACGGAAGGTGGATGCTTCAATTCAACTCCAGAACTCTGCACAGATGTCGATTTAACCTTCGCAAGCTTAGAAACGGCCGTATGGATGTTTATTTGCCACGAAACAGAGTCCAGCCGACATGAAACTCCATAGTTGACTTCCACGTGGATGGCTTTGACCGCAGCTTCTTTGGACGAGTTTACTTGAACCAATAGGACACGAACCATGTCCTCGTCATTCCTAGCCTGCCCATGTGGCTCATTTCCTTTGTAGACACCCGTAGCATATAATTCCACAAAATAGCTGCGGAAAGTTGCAGCAGCTGCGGAAAGTGGCAAGTTTCCGCAGCTGTATGAACAAAATCTAAATCAAATAGAAAACACAAAAACATAATTAAAAACCATGTTAGATACCCTTTTGCACATGATATTGAAAATTTTGGAGGTTTAGGTGAGTGAAAAAGATATGGAAAAGTGTATGGAAAAGAGGCAAATTCGGGACTCAACAGCTGCCTCTACATCAACAAAGTCCTTGAGCTGTGATAAATGTTTCTTTCCCCTTTTTTAGGGCCAAACCTTCTTGTTTACTAACAAATTGTTAGATCAGAGGTTCCATCGCAGCCTCCTCCTCAGGTCCCCTGGTGGCCATCCCACTGTGTGTCACCACATTCACACTTGGATCTTTGTTTCACAGCTCATCCTTAACTCTCTGCACATTGTGTGTAGGTGTCAACTACTTTTCCTGCATTTTTGCTATCAAGATTGGGCAACCTTCAATCGCATGTTATAGTTGTCTGTAATATCGGAAAGATTGCCTAGTGGGGTTCAGGCAGTCCCTTGAAAATTGTCCTGCTTCTCCACAGTTATAACAGATTCGCTGACCTCATCCCCATCCTGCACTTCCTCCTCGACCGCCTCCCCCACCCCTAGCCGGGGAGCTGCCTATGCCTGCCGAAGACCTTGGTGAAGCAGGATTTGTTTGTACCCTATATAAGTTTCCTTGATCTATCATCAGATCATATGTTTGAGAGTTATGCTCATCATGTCCTGATGACCGACAAAACCTACACCATTGCTACTTTACTTCTGGGATGTATGCACCTAGGCGGGGGTAATGGTTCGTACCATGCAGGCCAGCTACGTGACAATTATTGAACCACAACACAAGTATGTTAGAGCCTGGACACAACAGACTAAGTCCTCTACTTGATCCTGGATGCAGCAGACTAGGTCCTCCTGCCTGCATATAGTTTGTTAGTAGCGAGCAGTTATCTTTGGTGTGACCATTCACCCTACATTGTATGCACCACCTTTCAAGACTATCTTCTGCTCCTTGCTCTTGTCGCGGGTTCTGGATGTCCATGTGCATTGCTTCTAGTCGCCCTTGGATCTATTGGACACCTAGCTAGGTCTCATCTCAAGTTGCAGCTTCTAATTTCATCGCAGCTTCCAAGGTTTTCTCCTGCGAGTCGAAAGTTTGGTGACCCATAGGTGTGCGCAAGTGAGGCAGTAACATAGTGATGAACCATTCTGTATGTTGTCTGTCATCATATTGAAATCATCCTTCTCTAATCACTTTCTTCAGTCGTTGATTGGCCTCCCACACAGACTCAGCTAGCCCTTGCTTGAAATCCTTGAGATCCACCACTATTTTCGATTAGGACTTATCCTTCTTAAGTTTTTTCTTCAAAGCATTCTTAACCTCCTCAATTGTTGCGTTCGCATGTTGTCCGATGTATCCCATGTACCAGTCCAACGCTCTTCCTTCAAAGGCAAGGGATAGTTGTGCCCACCTCACCGCATCACTAGCTACGTTCTATGCATTCCATACCAATTCTGTGACAAACCAGAACTAATCCATGTCTTCATCTCCTACACCCTTAAAGGTTGGCAACTTCAGGTGCGTCGCCATGTCATCCTCTCGTGGCGAAGGGGTAGGTGAATTCTTACCTTTAGGCTAGTTTGAAGCGTTATGGCTGGAAGACTCTGCGAAGCTGCTTCTCTTACCAGACTGTAGACCAAACTATCTCCTTCTAGGTTGGTTGTGTAGTATTTTCCACTTCACGTTGTGCTTTCGTCCATATTAGAGGTCATTCACTCGGTATGGCTACACAGAATACTCTTTTCGCAAAATAATATCTTGATCAACAATGGTAAGGTCTTCAGAAACTTACCTCGAAACCCTATGAAGAATCTTCACTCTACTTCAGAGTTGGAGACAAACTGATCCATGGAAAAAAATTTCACAAATCCTCCTAACAAATTGTCTACCCAATGGTCCACTATGCGAGTGACGGTGTTATCAGTCTTTTCTAACTGTTGGATTAGTTCGAGGATCCACTCTGTGATCCGCTCATCCTTCCAACACTTCTGAAATTCTACCAGCCTTGCGAGCCACTCCTAGAGCTCAATTGAAATCTTTACAAAGAATATCTCATAGATCTCTATGAAAATGTACTTATTCTTCCACTCCTCAATGGTAAACCTGTTACTGCGGTTTTCTTTTACGGAAAATTCCTGAACTTGCTATTCAAACTAGTCATCGATTTCCTTTTTCTTAGGCTTCCAGTATGGCCTTGGAATTACCCAATCCCTCTCTCAAAATGCTCCAGGTCTCGGAAACAGAACCATTTATTGGCTCGAGGGGTCCTGACCCAGGTTCAGAGGTTTAAGGTTTGCCAACAAACCGTTATACTACTAGCCCTTTCGGCAGTGACCTGCTTGCGCAAGCCAAATTCTCATCGGAAGTAGTGTGGGTGGGTGTTGGAACCAGGTTTCTGCACCCTAGGAGAGGGTAGGCAATTCAAAACAAGCTATTTTCAGTCTTACAGTGACCCGATCTTTTATTACAGAGCCCAGATCCACAGATTCCTTTCGCATTCATGTGCTTAATAGCAATGATATTCATAGTAATCAACAGATCATGAATAAATATAACAAATCTATTCCAGGCCTCCTTACAAAACAGACCCAGATCATAGCATAAACAAGTAACACAAATATATTCACAACTTAAATCAATAACGCATCAACATATATTAATCAACCAAACATCACAAAGTAATTCCAACATATTCAGACATCCAGCAATACTTCCACATTCCTTAATCCTTCAGATCCACTTACAATACCCAAATCCCAACCTGTGCACATAGCAGCAGGGTCCGCACATAGCAGGACAAAGAATCTTCGTGCACATAGCAACATGAGTCCTTCCCCAACAACCCTAACCGGATCTATCAATTTGTAATATCCCAAAATGGGAACTGTCAACAAGGCATGACTGGAAAACGCATTTTCCATGAATGGCTACTACAAGATTTGAAACCAAGACCTAGATCCCTTAGATAAATGCATCTAAGACTGAAATCCAAGAGGTGGCTCAAAATAAATCCTCCTAGGTGGGTTAAACAGATCTCCCACACCTAGTTGTCTTAGAAAATTGCCCAATAAAGGGACTGCAGCAATGTATGAACATACAATGGAGTATCAGCGTTATTTTAATGAGCCAACACACATGAAGATATGAATAGCCAACAAATTTATATTATAACAGTACTTGTATACAAATCCTTGAGGAAAGAGACACTCAAGCAATGAAATATAGCCTCAAGGAACATGTACATAAAATAGATGAGCACTGTTACACTGGAAATTCTGCAGGCTAAAGGACGCAGTTTATTGGAGAAATTGCAACATAATAAATGATAACGGTATGATATGACAATATCAGCTCAAGAAATTTTGGGGAGAAAGCTCTCAACCCCTGAAAACAATGGTACAACAATCCTTAAAAGGATTGGATGAAATATATATACAAATGGAAAATCTGCAGAAATGTCGGAGTTGTTGGGTAGCAGCTGCAACTCAAAACTAGAGATGGATGGAGATATCTGAATATGCTACAACTAATGGCTAAATCTCATCCAATGGATATTCTAGGTGAAAGGTTGATCCAATCCCTAAATATCTCACCCTCCAAACTAGTGGTATAATCCCCCAGTGCAAATACACTCTAAAATAACGCAGTCAAGGAGCTAGACTGCGCTGTAGGAGATAGGAATTTCTTGGCCTATTGCCAAAGATGTGAAATAAGCTCTGTAATCTCCCTCACTAACCTCTCGAAGGAATAGGAGCTCTCTCCTCTGAAAGATTATCCAAGGAGTGGTGTTGTGGAACCCTCCACTGCAACACCCTGCAACACTACATTATACTTCAGCAGAAATAACGCAGTGACTGAAGGAAGTGGCTTTGGCCTTGAGCCTAGATGTGGAGAAATGAAGTGAAATGCTTCAATAGGCCTCTCAAGAAGGATAGGAAATCCTAAAAAGCAATCCCTCGTGCTAAACAGCACTGCAACTCAGTTGAACAGCTGGAGACTGCAAATAGTCTACTAGACCAATAATCAAATACTCAAACATGTCTATCTATGGCTGCCTCTTCCTTCTTTTATGAAATTTAATGTCTCTTTGCCCTAGACCCCACACATTAGGGTTTCTTCCATAAGTGATATTCCTCCCTCTCAAACTGCATTGTCCTCCCAAGCAAGCCACACCCTCTTAGGCAGCACTGTTGAATTGGTCAAACTTGACCTTGTCCTCATGCATTTGCCCCTTTTCACACTGGAAGGTGAAAAATAAAGCTACTCGCTTGATCCCTTTCACACTATGAGGGATTTTATTCCTACTCAAGGGTATTTTAACCATTTTATTCACCTCCTAGATGATATAAGAAAAAATTAATATTCCAATTTTCTACATGAAAATTTTGGACTATTACACAATTCGCACTTAACATCAATCTCTTATCATTCTTAATCTTCCTACAACTCAAAAAGGTTCAACTAATTATACTATTTTAGCCTACGCATCCAATACTCTTGGTCTACCCTTGACCCAATTACAATTCTTTAGGGGCTTTGACCCACCCCAAAACCCTTGCGTTAGACTAAATATAATAAAAAATGTACCAAATGGACTAGATTCGCAGTTTGCAGGAAACCATGTTCCACAAGCTATCAACTGGTTTATTCTCCTCTAAGTAGCATTAGGCTCCTGCTCTTATCCTTGCAGTAACTTCATAACAAGCACTCTCAAGGATGTAGGAAAAATGGCTTCAGCTCCATACACCAACTCAGTGAAGTACCAATTGACATTTTTTACATACTCTATCATCCCACAAATCATACTTCAGCTTCAAATTCCATGATATTTTATTTTCTTGCATCACCTTCTTAATAATTCTCACAATGATTTTGTTAGAAGATTCAGCAAGACCATTACCTTGTGGGTCGTAAGCAGTAGAGTGTCCAAGTGTAATGTGATATTGATGACAAAAAATGATCAGCCTCTTGGATTTGAAAGCTTGTGTATTGTCAGTGATGATCTTCATAGGATTGGAAAACCTGGAAAATATGTTATTCTCTAAGAATTAAATGATGAATACATAAATTTCTTGCCTTGTTGGGATTGCTTCAATCCACTTGGTGAACTAATCAGTTGTTGTTAGGATCCAACGATGCTACCCTGAAGATGATGGATAAATTTCAGCAATAAAATCTAGCCCCCACTATTGGAATGGCTCCTCAACATAAATTGGCATCAAGGGTAAAGGAACAAGCTTTTTCTTACCATCAAAAATCTAACATTCATGGCAGGCAGCTATCTTCTTGTAGACATCTTTGAACATAGTAGGCCAATAGTACCCTACTATGAG
Organism: Pinus albicaulis; assembly: GCA_034641835.2. Classification (NCBI taxonomy): domain Eukaryota; kingdom Viridiplantae; phylum Streptophyta; class Pinopsida; order Pinales; family Pinaceae; genus Pinus; species Pinus albicaulis. The sequence continues at coordinate 275,084,134 of CM076573.1, forward strand.
AATTTTGTTTGTTGTGGCCTTCCAATAGTGATGACCTCCACAATCTCCTTTATGAAACTCTTCAATCATTTTTTCAGCTTCCTCTTCCAACAAACAATTCAAAAGTATGCCACTAGTATCTTTCTAGTACAGATTTTTATCTATGATGCAGTACCTCAGAGATTTGAGCTTCACAAATATTGCTTTAGATTTAGTCAATTCAACATGTGCTATATGATGATATAAGACAAAGACAATGTCTCTGTACCAGTCAAATAGAATATACTTTTCTTCAATAGGAATCAGTTCTTCATCTTCATCTGATAATTCTGAAATTTCTGCAATAAAATTCATATCAATACAGTCAAAATTGTACTGTGCCATCAGCTTTTCTAGCCCTTGACATTTCACCAATTTTGTAGGTCTGATTTCTATATCATACTCCAACAAGTTAGCTATCCACTTCCCTCTCTTACCATCAAGATTAGCTTGAGTCAAGATTTCCTTCACTACAACATTTGGCACAAATGCTATGACATGAGAATGCATAATATAAATTCTAAAATATTTGATGGATTTGACCAAAGCATATGCCTATTTCTCTAAGATGTTATACTTTAGCTCTGAGTTAGAAAGGGTTCAGCTAAAGAATGAAATGGGCTTCTCTATACCTTGCTATCCTTTCTGCAGCAAAACTCCAGCAATTGTGTTTTCTGATGCAAATGTAAAAACCATAAATTCCTTTGAAAAATATAGGCTAATCAACACTGGGGCCTGAGTGAGTGCCGACTTTATTTCCTCAAATGATTTATTTTCTTCCACTGTCCATTTAATGTCAGCTCCTTTCTTCAACATCTTAGTTATATCTTTGAAAATATGAGAAAAATTGGGATTAAACCTTCTCACAAAACTCACTCTTCCAAGGAAAGACTGAATTTCCTTCCTTCTTCTAGGCAGATCTACTTTCTGAATGGCATTGACTATTTTTGGATCAATCTTTATCCCATATTTAGATATAATGTGCCCAAGCAACTTTCCATAAGTTAAAGTGAAAATACTCTTAGTGGGATTAAGAGAAATACCAAACCTTCTACACTTCAGTAGAGCTTTCTCTAGATGCTTCAAATGGTCTTCCTCCCTTCTTGAGAAAACTATTATGTCATCCAGATAGACAACCACCAAATTATCCTTCTCCTCAGCAAAGGCAATGTCCATTTCTATTTGAAAGGAATCTCCTGCATTCATCAGACCAAAGGGCATCTTGGCATACATGAATGTCCCCCATGGTGTAGTAAAAGAAGTTTTCTCCTGGTCTTCTGGGTGCACTAGTATCTAATTGTATCCTAAAAAAAAATCTAGCATAGACATCCTTTCAGAACCAACAATGTTCTGCAGAATTTGGTCCATCTTTGGGAGAGGGTAATTTTCCTTCAGAGAAGCTTTGTTCAAGTTTCTGAAGTCAATACAGATTTTGATTTCTCCACTCATTTAATTGACGGGTACCAAGTTAGCAAGCCATTTTGAGAATTTTATTGGGAAAATAATTTTTGCATCAAATACCTTCTTAATTTCCTTCTCAATAAAAGGAATGAGAAGTGGATTAATCCTTCTCAGCTTCTATTTGAAAGGCTTCTCATTTTATTTAATATGAATGGTATGTAGCATAACTCCATGCAAAACCATCAATAAACTTTTTCATCATCTCAATATCTTTCTATTTCATCTCTACAGAAAGAAACTTAGAAAGTTTAATCATTTTAAGCATTGGTATTGTACCAAGGTTACAACTCTCTACCTCTTCATCATCAGCTTGCATCCTAGGAACTTTGAACACATCATTTTGGTCAAAAAGGTTTTAAAGTGGAATGAGACCTTTGGGTATACAATTATTCATCAGCTGTAAAACTTCAAAATTACCCTTAGTTTCAACAAGCATGTTTTGCTGATCTACTTGTGTGCTTTCAAACTTCTCTTTCAATTCTATGAAGTTTTTGACTTGCTGGTCATCTTCAAAAACTTGCCAGTGGATGATGTTGTCTGGGATAGAAGGCCTATGAGAAACTTCAACCTCATATTTTTCAGTGGAATGTATAGGGATAACAAACAGACTTGTAGCAACAGCAAGGGAATCAGCTACTGAGTTTTGATCCCTAGTTTTTACAATAAATGAATATTCTTGAAATTTTTCTAACATCTCCATGATAAAATTTCTAAATGCTCTCATTCTCACATCTTTCCTTTGATATACACCTTCAAATTGTTTAATAACTAATTCAGAATCTCCATAAACTGAAATTTTTTGGGCACCCAATCTTTCCAAAATTTCTAAACCCAAAAATAGAGATTCACACTCAGCCATATTATTTGTGCAATCAAATTTCAGTTTGAAAGAATAGAACTTACTTTTATCCTCAAGAGTTGTGATCAAAATTCCTACTCCAGCCCCCTCTCTTCCAGCTGATACATCAAAGTGTAACAACCAGCAGCCCTTAGCATTTTCTTCAATGATTTCCTGATTTTGAACTTTCTGATTTTAAACCTCCTGAATTTCTTATTTTCTTTCACCTTCTGCTTCATCAGTCAACTAATTGAAAATAATTTCTAATCCTAATTTAGTTTCAACATCATAAATTGGGAAATTCTGAGGTTTATCCTTACTTCTTACCATATAATCCATCCTTGTCTCTTTGTATAGTCTTCTTTGCTCACCAAAAAGATAAATGGTGGCATATGTTATTTCCATCTGCATGGTGCCTTTGATCTTTGTTGCCGAAGACCTGGATAGCAACATGCCAAACTTAGGTGGAATATATGCTACCACAATGTCCATTACCACTGTTTTGGCAGGGACTTGTGTAATACCAAAAACAACATCTTTTATCAAACCAATGCATTGAACTCTTTTTTAATCAAAGGAAAACAAATCCTTGTATGGCCTAGTGATTTCCAATCCCATCCTTTCCATAATCACTTTAGGGATGAGGTTCTGAGAGGCTCCTGAATCCAACATTGCATTGTGTAATGCCATGTCATGGATACTAAGGCTGACATAGAAAGGAGGTACCTCTTCATTGTGTTCATCTTCCAATATTGGTCCCAAATAGATGGTAGGATGGTCTTCTTAAAAATTAAGGATGTCTGCAACTCCTGGTTGGGAATTCGACATTTCTACTATTTTATTTCTATATTCATTCACCTTAAGAATTTCTCCAAAAAGTACTAGGATCTTGATTTTGGAAATCTCATTCTCCAAATTGAAATAAGAAGTAATATTTTCCATTTCTTTAGCAGGAGGAGGAGGTGGTGGATCTTTTCTAACCTCAACTTCTTTAGGGGCATCTTTCCTGGGCTGTGTTTTATTTGCAATAATAGGGACATTTCTATTTTTGAGGTTGTATTGCTTCTGAATCTCAAATATTTCATGTTGATAATATTTAAGGTAATCAGATATTTCCTCACCCTTGTTTACATCATGATCAAACTCATCATGCTCTTCTTTAGTAAAAAACATTCCAAACATGTTTTCATCTAGGCAATGAATGGAGTCTTCTGGGATTTCAGGCTAATCTTCTTCATCAACTAAATTTTTCTGAAAAGGAAGCTTTACATGAGGGTCTAGCTGATTTCTATTTTCCCTTGGTCTCTGCTAATTTTGAGGTCTTCTGAACTATGGATTTCTAAATTGTGGTTCATGTTGTGCGGGAGGTGCATAAGTATTTCCAAGGGCAAGCCTATCCATTAGTTTTTCCATTGTTTTCATGATGGAGTAAAAATTTTCATCTGAGGTGGAAGGCTTATATTCTTCTTTCAATTTTGTTTTTCCCACCTTGGAATTTTTAGCTGCTACGATATTGACTTCCACCTTCACAGCATCATTTTTCATTTTTTCTAGTGAAGGGGATTCTCTTTCTCTGAGTAGGATAGAAAATTCATAGTCAAAAGCCTCAGCATATCTCAGTTGAGATGCCCCTGGTGGAGGTTTTAAATGTTTAGGAATGGAATCATAGACTTTATTAAATATTTTGGAGAAATTTTGGACAATTTCATCTACAGCTATTTTTAGACTATTGTATTCAGTGAGGGTCTGCATAGGGTTTGTTCTATTTCCACACTTTCTCAGGAAACTATCCTCAAAATCATTCCAATTATGAAAGCTTCCTGGAGCAAGGGATTTAAACCAATTTCTGACCTCACCAATGAAACTCTGAGCAAATAGTCTCATTTTGACATCCTCATGGTCAACCTTCTCCCTGTCTATGAAGTCATTAAACTAGTCTACATGTTCTTCAGTTGTAATTTCTTCATCACTACCCCAAGTTTTAATTCTATCAAAATATTTTCTTGGAAGGGCATTTAGGATAGCTGGGAAAACAAGTAGAGCATACTTAGCAGGTGCAGCAGCAGGTGGAGGTGGAAAATTTCTGAGGCATGATGATAGGGACTGTTGTATTTTTAGGGACAATAGCAGTAGAAGAAGAACTATTAGGAGGTGGTGTAGTTGGTATTTGTAGTCCAGTTACAATTGAACTCCAGTCAGGTAAAGGAAAACCTAATTTTATTCTTAACAATATATCAAATGGGTCTAATTCCTTAAAATTATCCAAAGATTCCCTCTCTAAAATTAATTTTGATGTGCTTCCCCCCAGAGTTTTGTTTTATATTTTTGGTTCACTAAGGCTGAGGTATCAATACCTCTTCTTTGTAGGTTTAAAATAATCTCATTCAATTCTTTTTCATTTTTAGACCTAAACAAGACTTCCTGAATTTTATCATCAAACATTTTATCTTCAGGACTTCTTAAAACTTCAGAGGACAAATATTTTTTGTGTAATGAAGTACCTAATTATAAAGAGCTACCTTGAATGCCTCTAGAAATTGCGTTTGGATTATCCACTATAGCAGGTGGGTTAGGATCTCGATTGCTCCTTGTGTATCTCCTTCTCAAAGCCACCTTTAAGAATGAATTTTTGAAATGGAGTCACCAAGGTAGTTGTAGCCTCGAATAGATTCTAAGCTCCTGCTACCTTCAAGAGTTCAGCTTCATTTTTTGCACAAAAACTTCAGGAAATATGTCTTCAGGCTCCCAGAAAATGTACCAAAATGTTATCACCAAATTGACCTTGATTGGATTCTCATCAAACAGCTTGGTGTATCTGTTTCAAACCACTTCTAACTAAAGATTAGGCTCTTCAGTTTGAGAGGGATCTCTCGAGGGGATTTTATGATTTTGAATAATGATAGTATTAGATGGCTAAATTTATAGAAATTGTAACTTGGTTTTTATGATTGCAGGTTACAAAGAATTCAAGCTTGCTACCATTGGGCTTACAGAGTAAAAAATCAGTAGTTTCAGTGACAATGGTTCTTCACATGGAAGCTGAGGCAGATAGAGGTCTTTCACAGAGGAAACTCACACACAAAACATATGAAAACACAGTCATTTCATCACTAAAGGAAGTCGGAGCATAAAATTATGAATTCTTAGTAATAGAGATGAAATCTACTGCAAGTGTTAAAACATAAAGATATAGATCAATAAGAGATCAAAAACCTCATGATAATCCCAGGTTTGTCAAGAAGAATGTCACTTTTTATTACTGATATTTGTCAAAAAACATAAAAGCAATAGTTTGGTGCAATTTTTCTCCAACCCTTTACTACTTCAATGCTTTGTCTTTAAATATGCATTCTTTACAACAAGGATGATCTGCCTGGTGGCTAGATCCTCAAATTCTCCTATGACACCTTTCATCACTGAAATACATAACTTTCAACAGAAAATTGACAGCTACCTTTTAAAGAAACCAACTCCTAATAGGACTTTATCTCTTATTTATTACATTCCTCTATCTTATCTATGAAATAGTTACATGATGGTTACAAAATAAATATCACATGATCGAGAGACACATGACCAAATTCACCTCCACTTTACATATTTAAAACATCCCTAGATTTGTGGAGCATAACCCTATTTTTTAGGAATATATGACCCTTAACTTCAACGTTGTTTTGATTGATGACCTGGCTGCATGACACTCCCTCTGAGTCATAAATATCTTCTTATGAATTCCTCTGACATGTTGGATATATCCAATTGAAAAAAAATTCTTTTAATATTCTCAAAACCTTCAACAAATGCTCGCTACGAAAACAAGACAGTTTCGTAGCGAGTTTTGGTACCATGAGAAAAGTGGCTTCTCCATCTATATTTTTCAATTCTTTTCCATCCCATCATATCAATCATGTCATACCACCTTACCACCATGGATATCCCTCCTTGAATCATGCAAAAGCTGACTTTAAAAGAAAAAAGACACCTATATGTTTTTTCGTAGCGTATTTCTGGATTCAACCATGAGGTACGCTACGAAACTATGTAAAAACCCAAAAATTTCCCCTTTCAAAATTGTCTTCAAAACTGACCTCCAGCTACAAAATTTTTATTTTCTGCATGTTATGGACCTCCTAAAGCATATCTCATCTCAATTTATTACTCCTGTGGTGTTTCTTCCTCATTAAAAATCAGTTGGCTAATGGGATCTTCTACCACAGTCATTTCCAATCCTTTCTTTTCAAGCTCTTCATGAATCAGATCCAATTTATCTTGAAGATATTTAACTTGGTCCTTCAATGCCCTATTCTTGGATTGCAAGTGCAAGTTTACCTTTTTTATTTGCTTGACCTCTCCTCTTAGTGGCTAAGTCCACTTTCTTAACTTTTCTGTATTGTCCAAGGTTTTTGAGACACTTGTGACTTGATCTTTCTAGATCTTCCTCATTTCTTAAAACTGAGCCTTCTCAGCTCTATGCTTCTTTGCCTCTGTTATAGGTTAATTTGGGCACCATTCCCAATGACCTGGTTAACTGGACATGATATCCATGACCAACAAATATTGTCTATCATCCCCTATAATTTTAGTTGCTACATGCCCTAAGAAAAAGAACAAGACAAATCATTCAAGACTTTCATCTGCAAAGGTTTCCAAGATTTGAAGTTTATAATATATCATATGAGAGCTCATCAACTCTACCTCTAAAGGGACTAAGTGTGTTTCATATGAAGGTAGACCCATTCAAGGCTTCTCTGCAAAGCACTTCCCGACACTCATAAGTGCGTTGGTCACATTTGAAGCAAAATTCTCATTGTTCCGGAATCTCCACTTGGCTAGTGCCTTATAGAAGTGTTCACATGTCTCAAACTTCGAATCCATGTGTCCATTTGACATCTACAAGATTTGGAACATGTATTTCCTATTATTGGAAATTAATTGATTGTAAAACTACCTTCAGCTCCTCCATAAATTGACCACAGATCTTAGTGTTTGATAAGAAATAATTTGAGTAGAGAAATGCTGGTGGAATTTCAATTGAGGAGTTGACTTGTGTAACATTTTTCTGGAGAGATTTGCATTGTGATGAGGTTGGGATGGTGCTGGAGATGGTGACACTAAATCAATCACTGGGTTGTAACCTCCCCTTCTATTATTAATAAATATTACTACTTATCTTTACCTATATGCATCTATATAAGCTTTGATTATCCATATCATGATTTCTTATTTGATGTATATGGTTTATGCTTTATTTATTTAGTTAAATAACTTGAATAGACATCTGTATTATTGCTATCTCTTATTGTTTAGTGTTCATTCTTGCAGGAAATATTTTGCACAGCCGGCTAGAATTTGAAGCTACAAAAAAAGCGACAGAAGGAGACTTTGGAAGTGCTTGGACTCCAAGTAAGCTTCTTATTTCATTTTTTGTGTCTATTTACAATTAGGAAAGGTAGTTGTAAAGTATTTAACCTGTTGTTCTCGATAAGCACCTGTCTAGGGAAGAATGTTTTATCTGTAATTCATAATTCCACATAAAAAATTGGCGACACCGCTGGGGAGTTTACCCTTCATCCTTGGTGTATTTGCCTCCATTTATCTCTGTTTATTCACCCAGTATCATTTACTCTAAAATATTAAGCTTTTTTAACTCAAAATTGCATTAGAAGGGTGTCTTGTAGCTTGAGTTTTGAATGTCTATTGCGCCCAACGCATTGTTGGTCAAGACACAATGTGTTGCAGAGCACTCTCTCCCATTCAAGGGTGCATTGCAGAGCACTTTCTCTCATTCAGGGGTGCTTTGCAGAACACTGTCTCCCACTCAGGGGTGCTTTGCAAAGCACTGTCTCCCACTTAGGGGTGCTTTGCAGAGCACTGTCTCCCACTCAGGGGTGCTTTTCAGAGCACTGTCTCCCATTCAGGGGTTCTTTCCAATGCACTTTCTCCCCTTAGAGACTGTGTCTCCCCCTAAGCCAACCAAAGTCCCTTTGAATTTGTCATTGCAATTTTATTTAGCCTTCTATTTGCTGTGTTTTCAAGTGCCTAATGCCAGCTCATATTGACCAGTAACTTTATCTACCTCTTCCTCCTTTGAAAGAAAAGTTTTTTCAATGTTTATTTAAAGTTTTTTTCTTTATCATTGATGAATTAATTTCGAAGTATTTTCATTGCTACATTAGATCCATTTTCTTTTGAAATGGAAATTGTCGTAAATTCTTTGTTTCCTAATAGGATAAATTGTTGTTTAATTCCTCATTTTTCCTTCAAAAGAGAAATTGTTGTTTATATTTCTCATTTCTCAAAAGTAAAAGGAATATTTTTTTATTGATTTAGTGCACCTAGTTTCTTTTCTGCATTCATAACATTAAAGGAGCTGAAAAGAAAAACATGCATTTGCATGTAGTGGTTTGTGTGTTTTGCAAAAGGAACAATTAGGAAATCTGCATTTAGTTTGTTCTCTTTGATTTGTTTTCTCTCAAATTGATTGCTCTTTCCCTCTAGTAGCTAGTATTTTCATTGAAAAACTAAAAGTGAAAGATTTCTTATCATTCTTAGTTTGCATTTTAGGAATTTCCAATACATCATCACGATGAACCTTTCAAAGGAAAATTTATAAACAAGATCAAATTAAAATTTATCTCAATTTACCTAACAAAGCATTGGAACCATAATGATAACATTTAGAAGGTCTAGGCTAGAGACGTGTTCCGACGTCGTAAAACATGGCAACTATTGTTAACTTGTCTGCGATACATTCTGAGTGTGATTCCTCACTCCACGTACGTAAGTATATCATAGCTCATCCATGTACTTTCAGGTATATCGAGCAGTGTTACAATACGAAAAGTATAGATGGGTGCTATCACAGTGCGGTTTCACATCAGATAGCGTTAATACGAACTTGGGCCTCCACGTACCTTCGGGTATATTTGGGAGGAAAGATTTTAGGTGCTATACATCCATAGTGAACTGAGTTGGTTGCCTTGTAAATTATGATACACCGAACACAACATTCAAGGAGATTTCCTATTCATACTTCTTGGTTCACCAGGAGGTGTTATGCAGTTCACAGTTTCTTGGTAAACCCTTTTTCCTAGTATTACCCTTATATTTTGTTTATTTGTTTTTGGTTAAAATAAATCAGTAATCGTGGAAGAACAAAATCATTTCCCCTATTGTTCACATAGATTAGCATTAAAACCACCTTTACCACCAGAAGTTACTTCTGGTAGGTGAAGGCGATCATGCTCTACCGAATCAAGTACAATTTGTACCTCTGGTGAAACATCATCTTCCCATAAACCAAAGCTATCTCAAGTTGTTTCTACACATCTCGGTTCGTCTACTGTTATCGAAACAGAGTCCTCATAGCTACTTGTGGTCATGATCCATCCAATTAGTGAGACCATACCTCCTAGACTCGACGTTGTTCAACCACAAATTGATCCAGATCCTGTCTCTTATTTTCCAGAAAATCTTGATCCTGACGTCGAACAACCAGAAGTTGTTCTCGTATTGGTCACTCCACAATATATTGTAGCCATTGAGTCTCCCATATCGTGCAGTCAATCCCATGAAATATACTTCAAGCCTGACGATGAAGTTCTTCCACCTCAGTTTTATTTCGATTGAATAAATATCACAAGACGAGACACCTTTAACTCCAACTCATTTTGAGGAGGAACTTTACCTGTATGAGTCTTTTCTTCAACCACCTTCCTCTACTTTTGTTGATCTTGTTTCACTTCGAGTTCCCATAGATTCTATAGGGTATACACTGGGTCATTTGACCATGGCTGAGATAACATCCCAGACTGAACCATCTATTTCAACTGCGAAAACATATATTGTTGCTTCATATTCAATATTTTGTCCATTGAATTCACCCATGTCATCATCTGGAATCCTATCTGGTTCCTCCCTTATTAGTACTGAACGACTTGATCCTTTATTCACATCTTCAGTGTAACATCAAGCTAGTCCCATTAGTTATTCTCCTTGGTGGCCAGTTATTTCAAAGAAATTACCCTCAGAAATTACAAAATTCAAAGAAAACCCTGAAGAAGACCCGTCAGTGCATGTTATAACTTATCATTTGTGGTGCTCATCAAACTCCTTAAATGATGACTCCGTTAGACTACATATTTTCCAACACACACTCACTAGTCCAACTGCACAATGAGGATGGTTCTTTTACTGTGTCAACCTCATTAAAAAAATGAAATAGATTATGAGGATGGTTCTTTTATTATGTCAACCTCGTTAAAAAATGAAACAGGTTATGAGGATAGTTATTTTTTCTTGTGTCAACCTCGTTAAAAAATGAAACAAGTGCCTATGAGGATAGTTCTTTTACTGTGTCAACCTCGTTAAAAAAATGAAACATGCTATGAGGATAGTTCTTTTACTGTGTCAACCTTGTTAAAAAATGAAACAGGCCATGAGCATGTTCTTTTCCTGTGTCAATCTCGTTAAAAAAAGAAACAAATCCTCCCCTATAATGAACCTTCATTCCATCCAACTATAAGTAACTAGTATTCTACTTAGGTGAATGAAATGAAGCTTGGGGGGGCCTCTGCTCTTGTATAGGGCATTCAAAACATTCTTACCAATTGCACGCAATCGACCACTGAAGTTCGGGGGAAAAATAGGTTCAGAGCTCCAAAATGAAAATGGTAACTATGGAATGGTAAAAATGAATAGTAAAACTCTTTTTAATAGTCGTTTAATTGTTTGAAAATCATATTTATTTCTATGACTATGGTTTTATTATGTTTTTTCATCATGAAAAGGGTATTTTTAATCCATTTGATGTTGTTCTAAACAGTTCTTACAACTGAAGAATAGATTAGTCATGCATATTTATTTCAAGAATGATTTAACCACAAAGAATACTTTTTCTCCTTATTTTTCGAGCTTTGTTAAAAATGAAAAAGGATTTGAAGTGCACTTTTATCTCTTTTTTGATCTTTGATAACATCAAAAAAGGAACCTCTGGAGTCTTCTTTCAGCTCTTTTCAGACTCCGATAATTTGAAAATATTTTCGATCACTTGTCTTTTCAAGCTCGTAAAAGTAAATGAATTGATAGATACTCAATATAAGTTTAACCTTTTTCCGGACTGAGATAGATTATTTATGAAAAAATGAATACCTTGGTCAAGCATGACTAAAGAGGTTCTATCAGATATTATTTTACACTTTTTCGGATCTGAGCGACAACTTTACAAAAAATTACTTACTGAGTGTTCTTTCGTCCTCTTTTTCAAACTCTCTAAATATGAAAAAGGATCGGGCTATCACTGTTGTTAGGCTCGTTAAAACATAAAATAGCGACAAACTTGTCGATCATGGCAAGAATCGAGTTTCATTTATCGCTATACTCATTAAATTATTAAATAGCGATACTTTATTTTCCCGAAGGGTTGAATTATAGATCAAGCATATGTTATCCTCCTCAAGCTTGTTAAAAAACTAAAGAGTTACTGGTTGAAAAATGACCGAGGAAAATTTGGGACAGTGAGCAGAATGTTTTACGGTAGTAGGTCACTCTTGAACATGAAACTTCACTCCATCACCATGATTGTTTGGGTTGGGTAATATTCTTGACGGTTCATTCATACCTATGGTTCATCATACCTTCACTTAGGTTTTGGGTCAATGCTTTCAACTCATCTCAGTGTCACCAATATGTTCAAGAGAAGTCATTTAGTGAATACTCATCCTTCTGAAATACTCATAACCCTTCATTCTCATGACAATCATTCGTGAATATTGCTATATCAAGTCATACCTTTGTCTCCGAAATCAGTAACTCCCATTTCGAAATAAGGTGGCTTCCTGTCGACGACAAATCATTATCCAGGAAGTTCACTTAGAAACATTATGTTCTAGTACCGTGAGCCTTGTTACAGCTTCGACAAGATCCTTGGTTCTATAATTTTGACCGAAATATTTTGTTTGCCTTTCGACATAAAATCATCTATTCATGCCTTACGAAATGTACTGCAGTACCTTGAGGGCAATTGACATTAATGGTGGTTCTCTCGCATTTGTTAACAGATCACATCATTGGCTAGTAATCAAACAATGTCTTTCCATGTTCGACTACAAATCATATATTCCCATGGCTAGACTTGTACCCGAATGATCGAGTGAACGAGATAAGAATACCCTGGATGTAGTTTCAGCCATCTGGGCTCTGATTTTAGGATTATTGTACACATCATCTATACGGTGACCTTACATACAGATCGTCATCTGAACATAGGCCTATATGTGTAGGCATGTCTGTATTGGGAAACATTCCAATGTAGACGACTTTCTGAATTATGTACATGTTATTAGATTGTTTATGTGCTGCACATGGGAATGCCTACCCTCAGCAATTATGATCAAGAGGATATATCATGATGTAATGTACTATAACATTGATGCAGGTCGCCACTCCGCTTCATCTCCAGCCCATCATAGTGTAAAGCATCTCAATCAAAATATTGTTATTATTATTCTGACTTCATGCTTTAGGGGGAAATTTGTTATAGGTAAATTTGGGCACCATTCCCAATGACCTGGTTAATTGGACATCATCTCCAGGACCAATGAATAGGGTCTATCATCCATTTCAGTTGCTATATTCCCTAAGACAAATAACAAGACAAATCATTCAAGACTTTCATCTGCAAAGGTTTCCAAGATTTGAAGTTTATAATATATCATATGAGAGCTCATCAACACTGCCTCTAAAGGGACTAAGTGCATTGCATATGCAGGTAGCCCCATTCAAGGTTGCTCTACAAAGCACTTCCCGATACTCATAGGTGTGTTGGTCACATTGGGAGTGATATTCTCATTGTTCTGGAATCTCCACTTGGCCAGTGCCTTTTAGAAGAGTTCACACGTGTCAAAATTCGAATCCATGTGTCCATTTGACATCTACAAGATTGGGAACATGTATTTCCTATTATTGGAAAGTCATTGATTGTAAAACTACCTTAAGCTCCTCTATAAATTGAGCATAGATCTTAGTGTTTGATAAGGAAGAATTTGAGTAGAGGAATGTTGGTGGAATTTCAATTGAGGAGTTGATTTTTGTAACATGTTGCTAGAGATATTTGCATTGTGATGAGGCTGGGATGCTGCTGTAGATGGTGACACTAAATCAATCACTAGGTTGTAACCTCCCCTTCTATCATTAATAAATATTACTACTTATATTTCCCTATATGCATCTGTATAAGCTTTGATTCTTCATATCATGATTTCTTATTTGATGTATATGGTTTATGATTTATTGATTTAGCTAAATAACTTGAATAAAAATATGTATTATTTATATATTTTGTTGTTTATTGTTCATTCTTGCAGGAAATATTTTGCACATCCGGCTAGAATTTGAAGCTACAACAAAAGTGACAGAAGGAGACTTTGGAAGCGCTTGGACTCCAAGTATGCTTCTTATTTTATTTTGTGTGTTTGTTTACAGTTAGGAAAGGTAGTCATAAAGTATTTAACTTGTTGTTCTAGATAAGAACTCGTCTAGGGAAGAATGTTTTATTCATAATTCATAATTCCACATAACAACCTCTTTTGTCAAGACTGATATCTCTTCACTTAACTCTTTCAACCGCTCCTTAAAGGTTTCAATTTTTTATTTTTCAGTGATTTTCTCTTTACCCTTATTTTGTTTGATAACTAGCTCTTCTTTTGCGAGTGAAGAGAGATCTATGATTCTTGGCGGCTAGGTAATTTCACTGACCTTCTGAATCTCTTTACTTCTTTCCATGACCTTTCTTTCATGTCTAGTCATTGGCATTCTAGGTTGAAACATGAAACCAGCATCATCACCTGCAAACTCTAACTTTTTAACTTTCTTGGCTTTCTTTAGCTTTATTCCTCCATATTCAACATCTTCAGCTTGAAAAATGGGAGTTTCTTCAATGTCAATTGCATGCAATGTGTCCTCTAAGTTACCCTTAACTACTGTTTGGCTCCTAGTAACTCTCTTGCTGCTTTGTTTGCTGATCGTTTTCTTCTGTTTTGTAGGTTTAGTTTTAGGTGTATCAATCTTCTGCAAAGGATCTGTCTCCATGCTCAGTGCTCCTAGTGGGGATGATATATTCCCTTCTTCAATTTCCTCTGCCACTGTTGGTGATGAAATAATTCTAGGTTTGGGAACTCTTTTAGGAGTGACACCATCAACTTCAAAACCACTCATGAACAGAAAGGAAGTCCAATCTCTACCTAATCTATTCAACTCCTCTAATAACAACAACTTAATAAAACTATGGGGAAAAAGATTATTTTCATTGCCTTTTTCTTTAACTTGAACCTTATCTGAAATTTTACCTAGACTTCTGTATAAGTAAAAGGGAAAGCCAAGAGACCTCTTACCCACAAAATGCATTAGAAGCCTAAGGTGGTAGGAGTAGACCATGTGAAATCTTCCTTCACAGGTGAAATGCTTTTGAATGATCATCAACATCTTTGAATAGTTGTCCTTCATGTAACTCCTAGGGATGGCATTTGTAAGATCAATTTCACTATGCTCTGGCTTGATGAAGTCTCTGCAATCCTGCATGGTGAATTTGGTGCCTTTAAACCACTATTCCCATCCTCTAGGGATTCCTGTTGCTGTTGAAATGCTATTTGGTGTTACTTTGAGATTTAGCATTCCCACCTTTGAAGCCATCCCAACAAAACTGTTAGCAAAATATTTAGGAACCTGTAGATGACAACCCTGCAGCTTTTGACATAACTGCAAACAACCTGTTCTTTTGAATATCTTGCATTGAAGTAGGGTCTTCATTGAGAATATTCATGTCCATGGGCTCATATCTGTGGCAATGAACACCTTTTTTAGTTTTCTTCCTTGCAGCCATGGTGGCTTTATATCGTCTTAGCCTCGCTTGCTTGATGACACCTGCAACCTTTTGAAAATGCCAGCAACCTACTTGGCTCGATGAAGCAACTCTCTAGAAATAAAATAACATGTAAATATAAAGCGGAGTATCAAAAAAAGGCTAATTGGGTAGCCTTTTATGGTTTCCATGACAACTCATGCCTTAATCATGACACATGCATGCTAAAAAGGGTAATGATAACCTTAGACATGACCTTGTACTTTTGAATTAACCCTAACAGACTCGAATGATCTCCACCCTAACTCCTCCAATCATGAACTAAAAATTTGCATTGGATTTGACAAGACAGATAGGAAAATAGTTTTTTGTAGCATATCTAGTTTATTCTCTGACAATTTTGCTACGAAACTATTAGGCAATTTCGTAACGAAAACTGCTTTTTCTTAGTATAAAACGCTATGAAAGTTTGTAAAACTGACTTAAGTATCCTTTTCAAATTTAAACTCTTGGGAAATGAAAAATGACGTCTAATGATGACTGATGGGACATGCCATGACCTAAATGGAGGTGGATTTGAACCATAGGATAGGTTAAACATGTAAAAATTGAAATTTTCCTATACCAACTTGAATGATTTAAGGAGACCTTTGATAAATGAACTGTATGACCATGTCAAGTAATGTTTCACATTTTTCTGAGTGATAACATTTTTAATTGAAAATTAAATATATAATATTATCCCCATACATACATGTATACATATGGAATTGATTTTTTATTGAATATATAACTTATCCCCATACATATAAGTATAAATATGGATTTTTTTTTTTTAATCAATTTTGTGAGTTAAATTGATTTTTAATAAATTTCATATTTTAGGAGTGCGGAGGAAAATAATATATACTCAATCCATGGAGCCTAGACATGGTTCACGCAATATACTCAATCATATATATGTATTTATACATGTAGGTATATTTGAATTGATTATAAATTCATATTTTTTTTTTATCAAGCTTCCCTCTCGTCATGTGAGGGTGGTGGTGGTGGTACACATTGCCCTTGTGGCCACTCAATAGGTGGTGGAAAATCGCGTGAGGGTGGTGGTATACATTCCACTAGTGGCCAATCAATGGGTGGTGGAAAATGAATGGGTGGTCATGTTGGCTCTCAACCATATCTGGGTGGGCATGATGTTGCTCAACCATCTCGAGGTGGCCATCAATCTAAATATTATTGTCATTCGATTATTTGTTAAATTATTTATATTTTATTTTATGGTTAAAGAGAAAATTTGTACAAATGTGTTCACATGTTTTTTATTTATACATAATTTTATATATTGATTTAGAGGGTGAAAATTTTGCTCAAAAAATAGGTAGGCCAAAATGCATAATTCAAGAAGAATGTCGTACACCAACCACGACTTATCCTTTTGAAATTCTCGATTATTTACCTTGGGAAAAAAAATATCCAACAATGCACATTACAAAGGTGCAAATATATTTATTCAAAATTGAAGAAAGATCTTGTGTCTTTGAAACTCCCTACAGAGAGTCGAGAAGGCCTACAAATAGTTACGCAGTCGTTAAGCACACATGTATATGTTTACAAAAATCTTGGGCCAATAATTGATAATTTTGTAGAAGTAATGAGGAAAATCAAGGAAACAATAATGGGTCTTGATACATGGGACGATGTTAAAAACAAATTTACAAAAGAAATGGAAAAATCTATGCTTAATTTCAAAGAAGGGATGAAAAGAAAGATGCTAAAGGTGCAATATTTCAAGCACCCTAATATAGCCTCCATTTGTATGATGGGAACCTTGCAACCTATGGAAGACTACCATGGAATGACAAGGTTCTTGTTTATTTTTCAAAATTATTTTATGCATAAATTGTTTTGGGAATGAAACCCAATTATAATGACCTTGCTTCTGAATTGTTTGGTCCTGAGAAAGGTCGATTATGTGACCGTAGGGTCACTAAGCGTGATGCTGAGTTGCCACTCCTTGAGCCACCATTGGTAAGCTAACCTCCTCGTGTGGAAAATTTGTGGTCAGATATGGATTCTGCTTCTCAAATTAGTCGAAAATCAAGGGATGGCATCATAGACAATGTTCATACTCGACTTGGTAGAATTGATATTTTCCTGAATGGACAAAGAGCATGAGATAATGCACGTGCTAATTTTTTGTATAGTACAAATGATAAGATATTAAACATGATCTAAATTTGAATGTTAGTTTTTCAGTGCTAATTTTGATTTCATATATAAAACTTATTCGCTGATCTTATGCTTGATGTGCAGGTTCCCTTGTTGCTTATGTGTGCTAAAGAGGTAATTAAAACTGAATTTTATGAAAGTTTTTGAAAAAATATCGCATTAATTTAAAGTTATGAACAACAGCATATAAACACATAAGAAACCATACACACTTATCCATTAAAATAAAGTTTTGATAAATAATTTCACCCCTCCTAGGCCACATCTCCTTGGTCCAACTCGATAGCTTGGGCCTCTGTATTAGCTCCAATTTTCTCAAAATGTTGTTTACATGCATAAAATTATTTTGGAGCCTATTCCAATGAGTTTAAAATATTGAAATCTACCAGAAACGACTATTTTTTTACTCAATTTGGTTACTAGTTACTCAATTTGGTTACCAGATTCTCTAAGCATGACCTTCACTCTTGGTGGCCCTCGACTTCAAAAATATTCAAGTTAGTAAAAACCTATGTAGATGACCTATTCTACCTCTGAAACCTATTTTAATAGCTCCAAACCATACAAATTGGCTAAGAATGACTCTTCTTGCACCCATTTTAGTTGAAAATTGCCTCAGTTATGTAAAAACCAATTTTTCCTTGTTTTTCTTCACTAAATCTGGAAGTACGCCAGTTAACTCCACTAAAAATGGAGATTCCCTGCATTTGGCTGGTCCGCCAAAAGATCCTCTAGGATAAACCCACATTTGATTATAGATAAGTGAGGATTAAAGTGGGTTTAATGCGAAGTTTAGCGCAAAGCGCATTTTATAACTGATTTTGGATAAGCATGACTAATCCATGGATTAGTCGATAATAATATGTCTTAACTCCATTGTTTTCAAACTCTCACTGAAATTATATTGGCCCCTGCTCTTTTTCTTTCGAACACATGGGATGGGGCTAGCCCGCAGGGTGAGCTCCCTCTGGAAACCTAAATCAACGTCGTCGAAGCTTAAATACAGGTAGCATTCAATGCATAACAAGGAACGGTGCCCATGGCACGATGGTGGAGGTGCGCGTTAAGTTTGGGGTGGTCGTGGGTTTGAGCCCGAACCTCGACCCCCATTACATAGATTTTGCAACATTTAACATATTTTCAAAACTTTGATTACCGCCACCCAAAACTTTAATATTAATTACCCATTGCATTTTGCATACCCATCATAGTCAAGCTTTAATAATATGTGCCAACGCACATTATGCCATGTTTGACTTTTGAACCATTCCAACCAACTTTGCAATGTAACGTTTAACAATTTGGTTTGTAAATAATGTAATATGTGAGAATTAATATGTTAATTTAGAAATAATTAAGGCTTATTTAAATAATTAATATAAATAATATATATATATATATATATATCTATATATATATATATATATATATATATATATATATATATATATATATATATATATATAACCTTAATTAATTAAAAATAAATAATAATTTCCAACACAAAATCCATAAACTCAAAATTCAACTTTAGGAGGTCATTGGGCAATTTTCTCCTTCACAAACCAAACTCGCGAATCTGGGAGTGACACTTACAGTCACAGTGCTATTAGAATAAAACTAAAGAAGATTCCATGAATGCTGACTCAGCTTCCATGTCATCAACCTGTACATGTTCTGCAATTTTTTAATAAAACATTGCAAGTTCTAAACGACGATTAGGAGAACATAACTCCTTCATCCGAATTCAGTTTTCAATGAAACGAGTTGCATTGGATTCCTTGGGCGTGTCGGTTGTTGTCATTCTAGTTTCATTCAATTATGAGAACTTTCAATTTTTAGCTAAAATAGTGAGCCTCTGATCATTCCTCCCCACTAGAAGCCTTTTGGACCCCAAAATCTCTCTTGATTACTGATTATGTGGATGAGGGAACCATTCTCTCACCCTTCCAATCTCTATCCATTGAAATTTTCCCAATTTCAACATTTGGAGCTTTTCACAAAAAGTCAAATTTTTCCTTGATTCTTGCTACCTTCTCTTACTTTCGTTAACACTATCATGCTGCAATATTTTTTAAATTTCAAAACCAAAATATATTCTTGCAAAAACCATATTGTTACCTTGGTCAACAATCAAAGGAAACTTAGAAACTTTCTCACCTTGCACACCGTCACCATGGCGATTTTTAGCTGCTTTTACCTGGTACTTTCGTTGACTCTTGACCAAGTATCTTTGGCAATGACATGTACCTTTTGGAAACCAACAATAACAATTTGTGTAACCCATGCCTTCTTTGCCAAGCTGCTTTGTCACTTTCTCTTTGACCTTGCACTCTCTTGCACCGACATCTTGTTTCCAACACTGATCAACACTACTGTTGACTGCTGCAAATATTTTTCACCTTATTTCAAAGGAAACCTGTTAACATCCTAAAATAACTCATTACAAGCATAAGTATCTTTTTGAAAAGTGTGATTCAATACATCTCTTTGTTTGATCATCAACAATGTCAAGTTCTTACTTGCATTCACTATCCTCTTCATTTCACTTGCATGCATAAGAGACAAACATGTCTTCTTCTTATGTGATCTAATTCTATACTCAATACCATACTTAAACAAGTTGTACTTGTTCTCATGGCGATGAAATATAACTTTCCTATCATACAGATAAGGACTTCCCAATACTATACCTGATATTGCAAACAACACCACATCAAGCTCAACTTCATCAAGAAAGTTTGAGTTAATCGTGAATCTTAGTAAGAACTTCCTTGTAACCTGCAAGTTTTCATTCTTGCATATCCAACCCAAAGGATATGGTATTGGATGTATAATAGTTTCAAGGCCTAGTTTCTTAACCAAATCTTCGAAAATTAATTTAGCTTTTGACCCACTATAAAAAGGTGTATCAATATTGGTATGTCTAGAGACAACTCTATTATGGAAAATTTTTATTCTTGTATCTTCATCATGAGTATCATTTTAACAATTTGAAGAACTAGTGCTTGTAACATGTTTACCTTTGAAACCCATGGTTTTACTTTTTATCTCATCTCCTGAATCTGACCCAAATTCATGTTCATCTATAGCAACAATTTTCCCCTTCTCTTTTTCTTTCAGTCTATTTGGTTTTAATTCTAGATGAAGTTTCCAACAATGGTCCTCATCATGGCTAGTCTTTGAACATTTTTTTCATGTGAGGTTTTCCTTCTCTTCTTTTGCAAAGCTATTCCATTTTCATCTTCCAAAAAATAGTCCTTTCCATTTACCCTCACTTTCACCTTTCTCCTCTATGTTTTGTTTACCCCTTACCTCCAAGTGTGTGTCTTGTACACAAACTTCATATAAATTGATTGGGTTAAACATAAAAATAGTATGATTCAAATAGGAATGTAAACCCCCAATGTTTTTCAAGATTATATCTTGGGAATTCAAATTTACTCCTAGCAATAAAGCTCTCTTTCTAAACTATTGGGTATACTCTTGAACTGTTTGACCCTTGAGTTGCTTAAAATTTTTCCAACTCATAGTAGGTTTTTGCATATAGGTTAATGGACAAAACTGTATTTTAATGGAAGAAATAAACGCAACCCAAGAAATGGATATCTTATGATGGATTCGAATTTCCTCTTAAGCCTTTGCTTCCCACCAAACTAGTGTTGCTCCTTCTAGCCTTAATGAAGCCAACTATATCTTTATGTCATCTTCATGAATATTTTTGAATTCTGCAATACACCTCCAATTGAAGTATCAAATTTTCAAGCCTATCTGCATTTACCTCTCCATTTTACATGGGAATTTCAAACTTAATGCCCAATTCAAGTAATGGAGTCTTTCCTTTTGTGGCTTTTGAGTGAGTGTGAGTGGTATTTGTGGTGGAAGTGGAAGATGATGAAGATGGGGATGATAAGGATGATGAAGATGGTGGATATGGAGGTGTCTTTCCTCCACTACCCTTTGAACTCTTCTCTTCATCCTTCATACCATTGGAATTTCCTTCTCCATATGGAGGCTTAGAACCTTCTCCCGCCCTTCTGTAGTGAATGCATAAAACATAATTTTAAATATTCTTTGAATGTCCTTGAAGTCTCTATTGAAATCATCCTCTTTTGAATGTCCATAAGTCTCTCCAACACCTGAAATAATGGCTAAGGATTCAAGCTTAACTCCTGATGTTGGTACCTTTTCAATCACCTCAGCTTCTTGTGCAAATTTCACCTCTTCAATCTCAACTTCTTTAGACAAAACTGGAGGTTATTCAAGTGCATATATGAGTGGAATTTTGGGTGAGGATGATGCTCTTTCATCTCTCCTTCTTCTGTTCCTATTCTCAGGACATGCAACCAACAACTTCCTTTCACCTTTCTGCAACTTTAACCTTGTCATCATCACAAAATTGCAACCATTAACTTGCACAAAAATTCAAGCAACTATCAAGAAAATAACCTTTCATTTAACCCAGGATATGATACCAACCTGATCTAAATTTGAATTTTAGCTTTTATATGCTAATTTCAATTTCAGATACAAAACTTATTCACTGATGTTATGCTTGATGTGCAGGTTTCCTTGTTTCTTATGTGTGCTAAAGGGGTAATTAAAACTGAATTTTATGAGTGTTTTTTGAAAACATAAAGCATGAATTTAAAGTTCTAGACAACAATATATAAACACAAAACAAATAATACAAATTGATCCATTAAAACCGATTTTTGATGAAGGAGTTCACCCCTCCTGGGCTACATCTCCTTGGTCTAGCTCCATATCTTGGGCGTTTGTATTAGCTCAAATTTTCTCAAAATGTTGTTTACATGCATAAAATGCTTTTGGAACCTATTCCAATGAGTTTAACACATCAAAATCTATCAGAAACAACTATTTTTTTTACTGAATTTGGTTACCAGATGCTCTGGGCATGGGCTTCCCTCTTGGTGGCCCTTGGCTTCAAAAATATTCAAGTCAACAAAAAAAGTTGTTGATGACCTCTTCTACCTCTACAACCTATTCCAATGGATAAAAAAAATCAAAATATGCTAAGAATGCTTCTTCCTGCACCCAATTTGGTCGAAACTTGCCTGAGTTTTGGCAAACTCAAAATTTCCTAGTTTTTCTCCACTAAACTTGGAAGTCTGCCAGTTAACTCCATTAAAAATGGAGATTCCTCACATTTGGAAGCTCCTCCAAAAGCTCTGGTAGGATAAACCCATATTTAATTAGAAATAAGCAAGGATTAAAGTGGGATTAATGTGAATTTTAGCGCAAATAGTGTTTTATAAATCATTTTGGATTAGCATGACTAATCAACAGATTAGTGGATAATAATATGTTTTAAAACTCCTTCCAGAATGATATTGGCCCCTGGTCTTCTACTCTCAATCACATGGGAGGGGACTGGCCCCCTCCAGAACTCCAAATCCAGCATCATCAAAGATTAAATAAGGGGGAATTCAATACATAACAAGGAAGTGGGCCCATGGCCCAATGGTGGAGGTGTGCATTAGGTGGGGGGAGGTCACATGTTTGAGCACAGACCTCAACCCCCATTACATATATTTTGCAACGTTTAACGTATTTCAAAACTTTGATTACCACCATCCGAAACTTTAATATTAAATACCCATTGCATTTCACATACCCATCATATTCAAACTTTAATAATATGTGCCAACAAAATTATGCCATGTTTGACTTTCGAACCATGCCAACGAACTTTTAAATGTAAGGTTTAATGATTTGGTTTGCAAATAATGTAATATATGAGAATTAATATATTAATTTGTAATTAATTAAGGTTTATTTAAATTTTTTATATATATATATAACCTTGATTAATTAAAAATAAATAATAATTTCCAACACAAAATCCATAAACTCAAAACTCAACCTTAGGAGGTCGTTGGACAATTTTCTCCTTCACAAACCAAACTGGAAAATATGAGAGTGACACTTGTCATAGTCCCATTGGACTAAAACTGAAGAATATTCCATGAATGCTAACTGGGATGCCATGTCATTGATGCAGGAGCATCAAGGCAAAATTCCATTTTTTAATATGTAATAAAGGGGGGTGTGATATTTTAATTATTTTATTAATTAAATTGTTATTTTTAAATAAAATAGGAGATAATTTAGAAAAGTGAGGATTTTTTAAATATTATTTTATTAATTAAAAGGATATGAGAGAAATTAGTATTAAGTAGAAAAATTAGGAGTAGGAATTCTATGTACGGGACTTTGTTGAGTCCACACCTAAAAATTAGATTTAGTTGAGGATTAGGTGGAGAGATTTTTGGAGTGAATTAATTCATTATTTATGCATAAATATGAGTGGTTTTTGTGAGGAGAACACACTTGAATAGTTGAAGAGCGAGGGGAGTGAGTGAGGAGTGGTTGAATGGGCAAAGAGCCAAGAGGCCGCCCAATGTAATATCTGGCCATAGAATTTTAATGTAGTTATGTTGACTTGATTTGTATGGCTCTGTTTTTCGCTTTCATGTTAATGAAGTTAGATGTTTTCTACGATTTTATTGTAGAAAATTTGAGTATTTTTCTGATTTCAGGAAGGAGTTGTGTTCTTATATGCAGGTTCTGCTTTCTAGTAGAATCCCTGCATCATTTTTGGTATCAAAGCAGGAAGACTTTGTGGAAAATGAATATGTTTGTTTCTGAATAAAATTCGATTTCCAATATATCTTGTATGCAGATGTGAGATGTTACAGGTGACAGTCATAGAGATGAGTGAGACAACATTTTGTGGAGGATCTGCGTCGAGCAGTGGAATGATTTGCCTGCGATTGAAGACGGCGCAAGGAGGGACTCATAACAGCGTTTCTGTTGGGGTTTAAAAATCACAATGGTGATTTTATGGACCTGTAGTCAATTGAAAGAGCGCCAGAGAAGAGCAAACTCTGTGCATGCCTGGAATATACTCAGGGAGGAACTCTGTGTGAATCCGGTTCATACGGTGTAATTTTCAGCCACTTTCCTTATGAAGATCACGGTGGTGGATGAGTGGCATTGAACAGTATTTAGTCAGCGTGTTCACCAGCGTTGAACAATGGCACAAACTGTCAATGCACCAGAGGTAACGTATGGTTATGGTGCGTAAATCATTGGCTATGTTGATCAACGCCGAGTAGAATGTGTGCCATTGCTATGAATATTGAACGCCGATCTATTGTGTGATGATTAAAATGATTATTGTTGTGGTAATCGAATGGAGTTGTCATCGGTTGTTATTTTATGGGCAATGTAAAACAAAATCGATATAGATATAGCATCGAATTCCTTTATGATGGTCAACGTAAGCTGGACTTTGTATTGTGGAAACCAATGTAAAAATCGATATATATAGCCATCGATTTTCCTGTGTTAGTCGATATGGAGATCTGTGCAGATGCAAGCTTGTGGTGAGTTTGGACGCACATAAAAGCAAACTCTGCGTTGATTTGGGCCTTACGTTGATCAAGGAGGAAGCTGGAGCTGCGTTTAAATTGTAAAGGCAGAAGCTGTATTCATTATAAACGTTGTGATTGGCGAATCAAGTCAGCAGTCGTGGTGAATGTTGAACAACGTTAAGAAGTGAGATAACCAGCGAAGAAGCTTGTCAAAGGCAGCATGCTTGGAGGTAACATGGCCTGGGATCGATTGTAAATTGATTTGACTGTCAGTTGAATTAAATAGTCATTGCAAGGAAAATAAATCGATGTGAATGTTCAAACAGTGTCGGGTTTGTTCACCATATACGATTTTGCTGTGGTAGTCGACTTGTATGAACTGGAAGTGATGCAGAATCAGGCACAATGTTCTACGTTGAGAGGTTACGTTTCGTTGTGAAATTTATGCATGATATGGCGTAGTTAAAATTGCAATAAAGGTCGAAATATATTACAATACAATGATGTTGCAAAGGTGAAATGAAATATGGCTTTAATAGTTTTAAAATATGTTGATACGTGGTTTCAAACCATCGATAGAATTTAAAAAAATCCTTTGTCAACATTGTTATGCATATGATAGAGTGATAAACCATCGAATAGGTTTATTCAGCCATGATATACTTTGGGTGGAATTTCATGTGGTTCGAACTCTTTAATGAATTCAGATTTGCTGTGATGGTCAATGCAGAATTTATGATTAATGGCACAACAATAAAAATTGATTGATAAATCGACACATGGGTTGGAATCTGAATTCAAATCGGTTTAAATTGTGATGAAAATTATATGCTACAGGTAGGAGACGCACAGGCTGACTGTGTGTTATGAGAAATGTGTGATGCAGGAAACTCAAATCGCGGGAATCAATCCACAGCAGGAATATGTGAAGGCGTTGAAGATTTATACAGCGCTGAAGATTGAGTTTAAAAATTTATTATAATGAAGTTGACTGTGTATTGAAAGTTTGGAGCAGAATGAAATCAAGACCAGACAGAACAATGGTGCAAGTGCGTGGGTGAATGTTTAGATCTGAGGAATCAGAACTCAAGGGTGACATTTATGTGAAGCTGGAACAATGAATTGATTGATTATGGAAGCGCGCAGGTAGAAGAGTTAGATCTTCATTGAACGTAGATATTCAAAGCAGAGGTCGAGCACAGCACTGACAGGGAGCAAAGCCGGTTCGATAATGGTGAAGGTAAGTAAATTGCCAGTTTTAATATCTGGTTTGTTGATGATTGCCAAAAAAATCGAATGTGTATTGGTATTCAATCCGGTCAACACAGGGGGGCTGACGGTATTGGAATCAAAGTCGATTCTGAATAGAAGGAAATTGCATATTAAGTAAACCATGAAGGGTGGTAGATATAGAATACATAAATCCATGTGCACTGGTGTTAATTAGTGACTGTCAATCTTGGTTAAAGTTTAAAAGGGGCGTATATATATTGGGTTGAGAACTTCAAGTTTCTACCAAGTCAAAGTTTTACATAAAAGAAAATGTTCCATGAACATTTAATTGAAGACCATACATGATTTGGGGTGACCAAATAAGAATTGGATTTTCAAATGGTGAAAGGAGAGTGGGCATCATATTAAATTGAAAAGGAATCTTTACATAAATGAATGCTAGAATTTATAGCAAGAGTATTATTTGGTTCTAAATGCCATTCGAAATGTGGGTTTTATGAAGATTTGAATGCTTATGGTGTGGCGCTGGTGTAATGCACGGAGGAGGTAAGTTTGTGGGCAGAGAGTTCGATATTGTGATAAGCCCTGAATTTTCAAATAAACTCATTTATATTAGAATGCATGAAGTCGATATGCAATGGTAGTAACTTGCAGTTTGAATTTGAAGCATGGTTTTATATTGACTTTTGAATGAGTCATGATTGTATAAAAGTTGTGGGATTTAATAAATTAAATCCGAACTTTTTGAGTTTATGATTTTTGAATCATATCTTGATGAGCTTCTATATGAGGGTTTAAAGTGGGATTGTATTGAAGTTTGGGACATGTGTGAATGAACCAAATGATTTGAAACATGGTTCCCATAAACCATTAACAGGTGTGACTATATGTTATGATGAACTTCCGCAAATGATAGAGTGTGAAATTGCCAGACGTTGAAGTTTTATTTTGGCGATTATTTAAGGTACATTTTTTTTGGAATGAGATTCTGGGTTTTTGCAGGCAATTTGTAGCAAGAGGTTGCCAGGGATTGGTCCCAAGACAAAGAGAAGCCAAGCACAGCAGGAAAGTTTCATGACAAGTGCAAATAATTGCAGGGGAAGTGGCTTAAATGAAGTCCACACGTGAACAGATGCAGTTCACAAAGGAGGGGAAGATGACTGTTGATAGTAATTTTCGGAGATCTGATGAAGAGTATGAGCGGGAGAAGGCCGAGATAACAATTCACCTGGAATTTTTAATGAAGTTGTTGCAGGAAAATTTGAGAAACCAGAAACATGGTTGGACCATGAAAAAGAAGGTGAAGTGGCAGAAGCTACACGCAAGAAGGGAAAAGCAGGTAAACATACAGTTGATGGAGGAGCTGAGGAAGCTTGAACAGATGCTGAGTTGTGAAGAACTCGGAGAGGCTGAGTTAGAAATGGATGTTTCCATTTGTGGCCCGGAACATGGTGAAATTCTGGGTGAAGAGATCAGTGAGGAAGATCTCATGAACTATTGGGATAGTTCAGAAGCATCTGAAGAGGTGATGGCGAGAGAAACAGATGAGGCTATGAAGCCTTGCAATTTTTCTCACAGTTTATGTATGTTTGCATGATGTGCGAAAGGTGGTGAACAGTCTGATAGAACTGTCACGAAGGAGAATGAAGTTCTTGAGGTAAAGTTTGGTAAATAATTCCTTTCAGAGAAGGAATGTGTTGGTTGGTTACAACAGGAAGAAATCACAAATGACTTCTTGTTTGGGGTAAGACAGCAAGTCGAAGCTGTTATGAAATAGGAACAAATTGGAAATGCTGAAGGAAAATTCCAAGGAGGTAAACAAGTGTATTTGTTTAATGAGATTGCTGACAAAATTTTACAATGTAATGATGTTGAAACCAGGAAATTTCAGGAGGATTTCCAGAGGGAGAATGGAAGTAGTGATGAAACAGAAGGGAAATCTACAGAAGAACTGAATCAAATGAAGGATTCAGAACAGCAAAGGGGGATGTCGACTGAAGTATTAAGTGAGATCACAAGGTCTTATGTGTTTAAGACTAATGATTGGGGTGTGATTACAGGTACATTACAGAGTTTCAAACAAACTTTGAAGTTTGTTAAGGAAGAAGGGTTGAATCTGAAATTTGTTCAGAATAATGCTGAGCTAGCAAGATCTCAGGAAGAAAGGAAGACAGAGGAGTCTTCTGGAAATATTCGGCAGAATATTGAAGCGGGAAAAGAAGGACCATCTGATGATTGGTCAATAGCAAAGGAAGGTATGGAAATTTGTGTAAAATTTCCGAGTTCTACTCCAGTTGAGATTGTTCAGTTATATCAGAAGTTAGATCTTCAAAGGAGAGAGTTGGAAAAGCAGAGGATCTATTTTCAGGGAAAGTTACTGAAAGACACAGAACAGGGAAACATTTTTCAAATAGATGATGTGGAGGAGGGACTAACTGATAGTCTCACAGAGGAATTGAATCAGCATATTGATGTGCTGATAGATGAGAGAATTTCAGAGCAGCATACTGAAATGTTGCCTGCAGTGGAAGGGGCACTGAAGGCTTATGTTTTTTATTCTAACAATTTTTTTGTGAGTACAGGTTTTATTGCAGATGCTGGAGAAAATATATTAGAAAGAGAAATTGAACTGATGAGGTGGATGATGATGAAATAATCCCGGAAGAGGCCAGTAGCAGTAAAACAAAGAAAAAACAGCAAAGGAAAGACAGCAGAAGATTGTGAAAGCATATTCAGTGGGGCGATGCAGCATAAAGTGTGGAGACCTGGAGAAGAACATCAGATAGAAGCAGCGACAAGTGGGAAGTTGCAGCACAAGATATGGGATCCAGGCATACACAGATCCGAACACATGATCAGGCGATCATGATTAATTTAAACCTTGGGAGTCTGATGCAGGAGCATCAAGGCCAAATTCCATTTTTTAATATGTAATAAAGGGGGGTGTGATATTTTAATTATTTTATTAATTAAATTGTTATTTTTAAATAAAATAGGAGATAATTTAGAAAAATGAGGATTTTGTAAATATTATTTTATTAATTA
Source organism: Pinus albicaulis (assembly GCA_034641835.2). NCBI lineage: Eukaryota > Viridiplantae > Streptophyta > Pinopsida > Pinales > Pinaceae > Pinus > Pinus albicaulis. The sequence continues at coordinate 275,113,220 of CM076573.1, forward strand.
AAAGGATATGAGAGAAATTAGTATTAAGTAGCAAAATTAGGAGTAGGAATTCTATGTACGGGACTTTGTTGAGTCCACACCTAAAAATTAGATTTAGTTGAGGATTAGATGGAGAGATTTTTGGAGTGAATTAATTCATTATTTATGTATAAATATGAGTGGTTTTTGTGAGGAGAACACACTTGAATAGTTGAAGAGCGAGGGGAGTGAGTGAGGAGTGGTTGAATGGGCAAAGAGCCAAGAGGCCGCCCAATGTAATATCTGGCCATAGAATTTTAATGTAGTTATGTTGAGTTGATTTGTATGGCTCTATTTTTCGCTTTCATGTTAATGAAGTTAGATGTTTTCTACGATTTTATTGTAGAAACTTTGAGTATTTTTCTGATTTCAGGAAGGAGTTGTGTTCTTATATGCAGGTTCTGCTTTCTAGCAGAATCCCTGCATCAGTCATCAACCTATACATGTTCTGTAATTTTTTAATAAAACTTTGTTTGTTATGAATGACAATCAACAAAGCATAACTCCTTCATCTCAATTTGGTTTTCAACAAAACGAGTTGCATTGGATTCCATGCAATGGGATGTTCATTGTCATTCTGCTTTCATTCAATTCTGAGCATTTTAATTTTTGAGCTAAAATACTGAGCTTGTGATCATAACATGGGTATTCAAGAGCTTAGAACATATGCAAATCATTGTCTCAATGGTTGGAAGGAGTTAATTCTTCATGAGGAAGAGGGAACAGTATTGGTATGTGTTAATGATTAGGGTGAATATTTTAATGTAACTTGTAATTTACATATCCATGTTTATTTGTATGTGTTAATATAACAAAAATGTATCATATGTTCACCATTCGTAGTTAAAACGCTTGTTGAACGAAAATTTTGATAATATCATGGTCGAAGGTTTAGGTTCTGGCAATCAAGATGCTAATTTGGGAAATGTTAGTGTTTGTGAAGAGTTCATAATGTTTATGTACAATTATTATTCTATTATTATATTTGTATCATGATGACATATTTTTAAAATAAATAATTGTGTACACATGTATATAATTAAATGTTAATAGATTTTGATTTCGTTTGATGTTTTCGCAATGGATCCACCCTCTTCTTCCCTATTAGGATATGTGCCAAATAATCCACCATACAGGTATGGAATTTTTCACTTATGTTTCAAGTTATACATTCAAGAGAAAATTTCATTAAAAAATGAGATCTATATCTTGAGTTATTTTACCATTTTTAAATTTTTAAATTTTAGGTTTCTGGAGATGATTTCCATTCTCCAAGGACTTTAGCAATGGAGTGTATGATGGAGATAGGAACATCCAAATAATTTTAAGAACAAGTTTTCTAACATTTTTTTAATATTATTGCATTAGTTTATCCATTTTCATTTTATATTTTTTAATATATATATATATATATATATATATATATATATATATATATATATATATATATATATATATAGTACAATTTATCATGGAGGATGCATTGATGCAAGGCCAACACGGGACAATGGAGGGGGGACTACATGAGGTATTGCATGAAATTTTCATTTTTTTTCATTTATCTTGTTTTATTGAAGTTTTACATTCTCATTCAATTTTAAAAAATTAAATTTTAATTTTAATACATGTAATATAAATTTCTTATACATGTGTACATATATATGTATATGCAATTATGGCCAACACGGGACAATGGAGGGGGGACTACATGAGGTATTACATGAATTTATTTATTTTTCATTTTGTTTTTTTATGAAGTTTTACATTCTCATTCAATTTTAAAACATTAAATTTTAATGTTTACACGTTGTGTAGGTTCCTCATTCTTCAAATGATAGCACGAGGCTGCTAGAAAATACATTGCAGCCAAATGCTCTATTTGATTGATGCACATGCAACATTTTATTTGATCTAGTATTTTTATAACTTAAAAATGTGTCATATTTATGTTTCTAAATAACTTGATACTTGTAACACTTGATACATTGTTATATTTACTTGTATTGTTCATGATATAAATTTTGGACATATTTTACATTTTGGATAGTTGAACTACATTTACTTTTATTGAATTATTTTAAATTTTGGATAGTTGTTACATTTGGCATGTGATCACATGTTGTTATATAACGTTAACTTATATGATCTTAGATTATGTTTTATTTTTAAAACTTGTCTTTTTGTCACTTGTTATTTAAAATGAATTTAGATTGAAATTGAAAATTACAAAACACATGTGGTACATGTTATGAATTTGAATATGTGTGAATGTTATATAATTAGGTGTAAATGTCTATTAAATGTGATATTTAGGTACATTTAGCATGAGCATGTGTCATTTAAAAAAATCATATCTATGGTTTTACATATTTAAGTTCATGAATATATGTAACAATGGTTTAAGTACATTTGCATTTAGTTACATTACATTTTGCATACATGATGACTTTTTGTTATAATGTTAACTTAGATTCAATCTTAAATTAAATGTTTTGTTTCTAAAGCTCAAGTTGTTTTTTCATTTGTTATTTAAAATGAATCTATATTGAAATTGAAAATTACAACACATGTGGTACATGTTAAATGCATTTGAACATGTATGAATGTTAAATATAATTAGGACATGTCTATTAAAAGTGATATTTAGGGGTACATTTTGCACACATGATCATGTGTCATTTAAAACAATTGTATATGGTTTTACATATTTAAGTTCATGAATATGTAACAATGATTGAAGTACATTTGCATTTAGTTACATTAAATTTTGCATACATGATGACTTGTTGTTATAATGTTAACTTAGATTCAATCTTAGATTAAATGTTTTGTTTTTAAAGCTCAAGTTGTTTTGTCGTTTGTTATTTAAAATGAATCTAGATTGAAATTGCAAATTACAAAACACGTGGTACATGTTAAATTTATTTGAACATGTATGAATGTTATATAATTAGGACATGTCTATTAAAAGTGATATTTAGGGGCACATTTTGCACACATGATCATGTGTCATTTAAAACAATCATAGATGGTTTTACATATTTAAGTTCGTGAATATGTAATAATTATTTAAGTACATATGAATTTAGTTACATTACATTTTTCATACATGATGACTTGTTGTTATAATGTTAACTTAGATTCAATCTTAGATTAAATGTTTTGTTTTTACAGCTCATGTTGTTTTGTCATTTGTTATTTAAAATAAATCTAGATTGAAATTGAAAATTAAAAAACACATGTGGTACATGTTAAATGCATTTGAACATGTATGAATGTTATATAATTAGGACATGTCTATTAAAAGTGACATTTAGGTGTACATTTTTCACATGATCATGTGTCATTTAAAACAATTATAGATGGTTAAATACATATTTAATTTCATGAATATGTAACAATGATTGAAGTACATAAATGCATTTAGTTAAATCACATTTTGCATTCATGATGACTTGTTGTTATAATGTTAAATTAGATTCAATCTTAAATTAATTTTTTGTTTTTAAAGCTTACGTTGTTCTGTCATTTGTTATTTAAAATGAATCTAGATTGAAATTGCAAATTACAAAACACATGTGGTACATGTTAAATGCATTTTAACATGTATGAATGTGATATAATTAGGACATACATCTATTGAAAGTGATATTTAGGTACATTTTGCACATGATCATGTGTCATTTAAAATAATCATTGGTGTTTTTACATATTACAGGTTAAGTACATATATATTTAAGTTCATGAATATGTAGCAATGAAAGAAAATTTTCATTTAATTCATACATTTTACATTTGAAATCATTCTTATAATGTTTTAATATACAATACATATATATGTACATCTAAAAACCTTCATAAAATTATAGGCATACATAGATGTGTCAAACAATCATAAAATTTTACAATTGCATTAAAAAAATATCCAGTACACAACATTTTTCATTAATGTACATAGAAAGGCTACTATGGATGTCAGTTGATAGTAAAATTTATTATAGCAACCGGGAAATTACAAAACATGATACACATTTTGCATTCCATTTGAATATTGCAATTTTATTTAAGTATGTGTTGTACAACTTGAATTGTCATCCTGACATTCTGTTATGTGTATGAGCTTATTATCACTCATACTTCCTCCTTTGCAAGTCCAACACATCAGTTCCTCATGTCAAGCCTTGAAAATAAGAGAAAAGTTCCTAAAAATCTCCTTAACTTTGGTATCACACTTTCTCTGTATCTTGTCTGTGGTCCCACACCTAATGTTCATGTCTTCCGCGTACCTGAACGCACTTTCTCTGTGTTATGGGTGCAGACCCCTGTAAAAGATTAAAAAGGCGTGCTAAACTCGTTTTCTATGACTTTCAATAAATCTTGTGCTTCCAGAAAATTCGTGTTGTATGTTAACCACTCTTTTGAGGTTCATGTATCCCTTACCTTATGGAGCTAATCCCTTGATGTAAGGAGCTTATCCCTTTGAAAGAGGATTATATCCCTTCATATTTGAAGCTGAAACCTCCTCTTTTCCACTATAAAAAGAGGCATTGGGTAGCCTCAAAGGGAGTTGAAGATTTAGAATTATTTGAGGTTAAGTGTTGTTGGGATTCAAACTCATTTAACTGAGATTTTTGTGAGGAGAGATCACATACCTCTATTTGTCTCAGTTGGAAGAGTGAAAGGCTTTTCAGAGTAGAGGAGATTCCTACTTCAGACCTCGAGAAGACCTGTTCAACATCAAGGTTAAGGTTGTAAGGTTTTCTTTCTTTCAAAGTTAATACAAATGAAGCCTCTGGCAAACAAGCAAGGGACCGCACCTATTACTTCGGAAGCCCAATTCCTTGCACTCGGAAAAATCTAGATTTCTTTTTCAGTTTGTCTTTAATTTGATTTAGATTTTTTAGTATCTGCCCAGATTTGTGTTTTTTCTGTCAAAAGTTTCTTGTGAGTGAGTTCCAACAGTATTTGTGTTTTTGATGATTTTCTAGAAGTTTTGCATTTTGGATTGCTTTTCACTTGGTCTCTGTAGTGACTCAAAGCATTGGAAGTTTGAAATACCTCAAATTACATTGGTATTTTTGTCTTCTTGATGAGTCTGACCTGTTTGTGAAATCCATCCTTTATTGAGAAATAGATCTATTTGTTTCTTTGCAAATCTTCGAAAAAAACTTTGTTATAGGTTTTGAATTTCATTTTTTATAAAAAAAAAACATATCTGGATGTTTTTTGACTTGTTTGTTATTCTGGACAAATAGATCCTTAGTTTACTAAACAAATAAGTAAAACATTCTTCAAAAAAAATATTAAAGCTTTTATTCAATTAGATATTTAAAGTTTGTAGATCTCAAAATTAGTTTTGTAGTTTTGAGTGCTTTTAAAATTTGTAGATTTCTTTTGAAGGGAAGTTATTTTTGTAGTTTCAAGTTTTTGAAAGTGAAAGGATTTTATTGTGAGATTTGATAATTTGTCTCGTTTTGAGTTATTGGTGAAAAGAAAAAATATTTTCTTTTAGTTATTCTTATTTTTAAAGAAATAATTGTCTCTTAAAATAATTGCATTCTCAAACTCTTTCTTTAGCTATAATTTCATTGAAAGAAAACGAATTGACTATCATTTTTAGGTGCATTTTAGTGTTTTTGGAAGTCAAGTATTCACACCATCAAAGTTTCATTTCCATACCTATTTACTTAAAGAACAGCTCATAAAAGTAATGCTTAATTAAAATTCATCTAGTCATCTTTTTATTTCTAGGGCTCTTATCACCAATATAGCTTAGGCTAGTATCTTGGAGTAGGGAGTAATTAACTCTCCAAGATAGTAAAAAAAAACAAGTGGATAAATCTTGCGGTAGGAAATAAATCCAATTGTAATTGGTACAATCTGGGAAGCTTCTCTTAAAGGAGTTAATCATGAGATCATGTCCGAACCTTTGATACAATCAATTATGTTTCATTGGGAAAGATGGAATATTTTGTGTGCATTACAAACGGTAAACCTCAGATTAACCATTGTCGAGGAGCCTAGGGTCACTTGTCGGTAAACCTTGGATTGACCATGTCAAGGAGCCTTCAAGGGGATTGAGCTTAGTTACTCTGCCCTTGCACATGGGATCGTATCGTAGACTGTTCCCCCAGTTGTATTTGTTACTGTTGGTAACCTTAGTGTCCATAAGCTTAAGATTATTTCCTAAGGTGACGGTGAAGGAAAGATCTCACTGTACTTGGAGCATACGTTGACTAGACTCACTTGGACTCTCTGGGGGGTTATCTTCACTCGAGATGGTTTTGTGAAGAAACTTGTGCCAGTCTGTTTCATTAAGCAGGTTGTCGGGGTAACTGTTCCAACCACTCTTTCTGTATTAAATTTCTACTAAGTTGGATTTCATCACCAACTACTGTTTTTAGTACAAGAATTTACTGTTTGTGTGTGGTTTGAACTCTTAGATTTTTAGGCGTGTGATTCAAATCTTTGTTTCTTTAGAGACTTCAGGTGTTTTCATTGAATTTTCTTTGTTTGTGTGTGATTGATTTAATATTTAATCATGGCGGAATTGTCGAGACAATCTCGGAGACTTCAAGGGAAACCCCCTGAATATACAGCAAGTCAGCTTGAAGGGCTGCATGCTCTTGTATCATCTAGTAGCGGTAGAATTAAATCAATAGAAATTTGAACTTCATCTATTTGTTTTCATCCTGATCATCAAATACCCACAACATAACACATTCAAGAACCGATTTCAGTATCTGAAGTTACTGGTAGTATTTCTCCTTCCAGTGAGCTGGCTGACGAACCTAAAATTTCTGAGCCTGAAACTGAACCTCCTATTTTGGAAACATCCTCAGGATTTATTACACCAACTTCTAGCGATCTTGGTTCACCTAGGGTAAGAAATATTGTTACTGAAGATCTTCCATCTAGCTTCATTTCTATTGAAGAACTTACTAATCCAGACGAAGAGTTATCTCTTCCCGAATCCCCTCAATATTTAAATATTAGGGAGCATGAATCTATTTTCTACAGCCATATTCGAACTGACGCTTGGTATCTATCTTTGACAAACTTTTTAGAGAACCCAGGTTTTGCTTTTTCTCCACCTCAAATTCCATTTCATCCTACACCCAGAGGTTATTATCCTTCAGCCATTATGGTAGGAGAGTCATCTATGTTTTCACAGTCACCGGAAGCATTTTTACACGGTGGCCCTTCTGTTCCTTCGGGATATCAGGCTCTGTCTGGTACTTTCTCTAGAGTAGCTCCTCAACCGATTGAACAAGTATTATCATCTGGTCTTAATGGAATTAAAACTGAAACGTCGAATGCAGAGAAAATCTTTATGATGTTTGGTAATATTCTAAATCCTCAACCTCAAGGCCGTCAGTGACTGTCTGGAGGGAAATTTCAGGGAAGTCAGTTACCGCCTGGGGGGCAACCTCAAGGTAGTCAATTACTGCCTGGAGGGCAACCTTCAGGCAGTCAGTTACTGCCTGGGGGGCAACCTCAAGGTAATTTTTTCCCAAGACAAACTCTGGAATCATATTATTTTGGAGCACAACCTCAAGGACAGTACATACCTCAAGGTTATCAATCTTCAGGATAGTACATACCCCAAGGTCAACCCCAAACTCAATATGCTCCTGAGGATCCTTATCAACCCCAGCTTTAGTACATGCCTCAAGGTTATCAACCTCAAGGTCAGTACCCAATTTAAGGTTTCCAACCGCCTTCTGGTCAATCATCTGTACAAGGATCCAGAAATTTACCACTTAATTATCAACCCTACATTCAACCAGGCTATGGTCCTTACATTCAACCTTCTACGGGACAATACCCCGGAACAAACATGGTGGGGGATCCATCCCAATATCAACAGCCTATGCAACCTAATGTGCAGTTGCCTTCTCAACCTGGACAACCTTTGGTTTCTGGTCCAACCCAGCAACCTGTCCAGCCTACTATTCAAACTCCTGCACCTAGTTTTGTTCAGCAGTCTGGGCCTAGTACACCTTAGACTCCGCCTCAAACAGCTGCAACTACTGCAACATCTGTTCAACCTATAACACCTGTTTCTGGAGATCTGTAGCTTCGAGTTATTCTATCCCTGCATTCGTGCAAATCCCTCAAGTATCTGTACCCCAGTCAGGACCTTCAGTTCAGACTTCGATCCAAATGCCTGTGGGACAAGCTGGTACAAGTACAGTTGTCACAAGTCAACCACAATTCACGTATCAACCGTACCAGGCACAACCTCAATTCAGTCCCGTTTCACAAAATCCAGCTTATCAGTATCAACTGTACCTTGGCTATACTTATCAATAGCCTCAACAAACCCAGTTTGGTCCGGTTAATCCTGGTTACCTGGGAGGTTACACAATTCCTAATGCAAATCCGATTCCCAGTTATCCTGGGTATCCTCCTCCCGGAACTTCTTTGGCTACTCAAGGTTTTCACAACCCTAACCGTTAGTTACCATTTATTGCAACTTTGGATTTACCTGATTTGACATGCCTTATGAATGATCTAATTTTCTATTATCTATACTAGACACCAATGCCGCATAAGTTGCCCAGTGATATACCAAAATTCAAGGGTAAGTCAGGAGAGGATCCATCAAATCACGTTATGACTTATCACCTCTCGTGTGCATCTAATTCAATAATTGATGATTTGATTCGCTTACGTCTTTTCCAAATAACTCTTATTGGCCTTGCCGCCAAATGGTACATTGAGTTACCACGAGGCTCTTTTAATAATTTCAGTGGGTTAGCAACTGCCTTCTTGACTCATTTTCAATTTCCTGTCAGATACGACAATGGCATGGAACTATTAACTTCACTAAAGCAATCCACATCCACATATATTTTTGATCATATTCATGAATGGAGACGTACAAGGCATTTGGTGAAAGTTTACATTCCGGATCAAATTTTGGCAGATAGGTTTGTTAAATCATTGTTACCCAAAATCACTGAAGATGTAGCTAAGGCCAGAGTTGTTACTGAGGAGAAATTCATTGCTCAAGCTCAGTACCTTGACCTCGTCTATACGCAATCAGGTACTTTACATGAAAAAATCCCTAATCTTCCAAAACAAGGTCAAATAACTACAGCTCTGTCAGGGTCTCATGCCACTGATGGTATGATTGGTATAGTCAATACTAAAATCAAGAAGAAATCTTCAAAGAATTCTTATCCTATTACAACTTTATCTGATTCCCCGAAAGGAGTGTCTTCCTCCGAAATTTCTGCCGACATTCATGTCATAGAGGCATCTACGGCCAAATATAAATCTGGTGGTAAAAAGAAAGGGAAGAATAAAAAGAAAAAGAATTCAAAAGAGAAAACTGATAAAAATGAATCCAATGAAGAAAAACACAAGCCTCGCTATCCTTGTTACATTTGTGACGAGGATCATTTTACTAAAGAATGCCCGCATCGAGCGAAGGTTGCAAAATTTGTTAAAGGTTCATAACAACCTGCTGTCTTGAAGGATCCTTTTCCTACTTAAGATAGTAAGATGATTGGTACTACCTCGAATGCCTCAGAAGAACCTATTCTGATGATGTCTCATGTCAAGATTGCAATGTGATCGCAAGATTATGGTACTAAGAATCCTATTGATGGTAAAGAATCAAAGTCTTCTAGTGCAAACACATCAACTACACCTCCTCCTATTTCTGGTCCACTACAGATCGAGAAACCCAATCCAGACTTAGTAATCAAACCGCCTGCTAAAGGTGTTCTTCATAAATCATCTTTCAATCCACATGCGAGAGCTACTCAGAATTACAACATTGTTGAGGACTTAGCTATTTCCCCTTCAACAATGTTGGCTTTGGAAGTGCTGAAATCGTGCCCAACACAGTGTAAATTACTTTTTTCTGCCATAGGAGCTGTTGCTATTCAGGATTCGAACCTAATAATCTTCAATTTAGAGAATAGTAAACCTCGTCTACCTCACCAAATGGCTTTCCAAATTCCAGCATTAGTCAAAAACAGACCGATCTTTTGGACTGTGATTGATGAGGGAGCTTCAACTTGTATTTTTTCGATCCAGTGTTGGAAATCGCTTGGTTCTCCTACACTCAATCATTCTCTGACAATTCTAAAGGCTTTTTATGGCCGAAGTTTCCACCCTTTTGGTATTTTGCAGGATTTACCCATAGGGGTCGAAGGTAAAACCGTAAATCTAGATGTGGAATTGGTTGATGCCCCTCTAGATTACAACCTTCTCCTAGGTCGTAGTTGGTCTTATGCTATGACTGCTATTGTTTCTTCGATCTTCCGGCTTATAAAATTTCCACATCAAGGTAATATTGTTACAATAGATCAGTTAACTTATTTTTCTTCTGATCCAGCCCCTACATAAACAATCCAGCACATTGGTAAAGTGGATATCCCTTATAAGGATGTTGGAGTAGGTTTTATTAAAGATTATGGTTTACTGGGATCTTTTTCCTTTCCTCCTCATAACGTATCACCTTCTATCGCAACTATTCATATGATTTCATCAAATAATATTAAGTTTTATGATCCTTGGATCGTACCTTCCGACTCCGAGTTAGATTCATTTGATGGCATGATGCCTTTGAGTCCATTTTAAATTGCATATCAGGCTGTACAGTCACTTTCCGACCCTTATTCAACCGAGATTGATCCAATGAATGGGATCCATGAGGAATCACTTTCTATATCTAGTTCAGCCACAATGACATTTCCCGATCTTGTTCATACTGATGGGCAGATTTGTGAACTTTTGTCTGTTGACGATTTACCATGGGAAAATCTTCGTCACCGATCTTCGTTTTTACCTGAGCTAGATCATTTTGAAAATGATTTCGCTTCTATTTTTACTACTGAATATGTCAAGGAATTGCAAAATCCATTGTGAAATCCTGATTCTAAGTTAAATTTGGAAAATATCTCTCGAACGATTCCAATTGACATTTCAATGAAGCCAGGAATAATTGAAAACATTCATATAGGTGCTTGCTATATGGAAGAAGAAATTCAAACTTATAAAGCCCTATTTCAAGAATTCTATGATGTTTTTTCCTGGTCATATGAGGAAATGCCAGGAATCGATCCGTCAATTTTCGTACATGAAATCAAGACTTACCCGGATGCCAAACCTGTCCGTCAACGTTTACGTCAAATACATCCGAGAAAAGTTGCTGCTATCAAAGCTGAGGTTGAAAAATTACATCGTGTAGGTTTCATTTATCCAATTTCGTTAACGGATCGGGTATCAAATATTGTTCCTGTTAACAAAAAACAAGGAACGATAAGAGTATGTATCGACTATAGGGATATTAATCGAGCTTGTCCTAAAGACAATTATCCAACCCCCTATATCGTCAAATAATTGATGATTGTGCCGGAAGTGAAATGTTCTCCTTTATGGATGGTTTTTCCGGTTACAATCAAATAAACATACTCCCTGCTGATCAGCCAAAAACAACTTTCATTTGTCCATGGGGGAAATTTGCTTGTTGCAAACTACCCTTTGGATTGAAGAATGTTGGGGAAACTTTTCAAAGGGCTATGTATTACGCATTTCATGACATTAAGCACATTGTGCAGCCTTATCTCGATGATTTACCTGCTCATTCATCATGTAATACCAACCATCTCACTCATTTACGAGCTATCTTTATGAGATGTAGGCATTATCGAATTCAGCTGAATCCACACAAATGTGTTTTCTGTGTAGAATCGGATCGCTTACTGGGATTTGTTGTTTCGAAAGTAGGCATTCGTGTTGATCCATCGAAGGTCGAAGCTATTTTCATTCTACCTCCTCCTTCAACTCTGCGCCAACTCCAAAGTTTGCATGGGAAAGCAAACTTTTTACGTCGGTTCATTCCTAACTATGCCGAGTTAACAAAGGGTTTTACCAGGTTGTTAAAACAGAATGTTCCATTCTTTTGGGATGAGATTGCTAATTGAACTTTTGATGCACTCAAACACGCGTTGACCCATGCACCATTATTGCATCCTCCCAATTACAACTAGGACTACGTTTTGTACCTCGCTGCCTCTCATTCCAGAATTGGGATGGTTTTAGTTCAGGAAGATGAATTCAACAATGAACATGTAATTTACTATCTTAGTCGAAATCTGCATCCGACTGAGATCAAATATACACATGTGGAGAAATTGGCCTTGGCAGCTGTTCAAGCTTTCCAAAGATTTAGACACTACATTTTAGTACACAAAACCACAGTAATTTCTGATTGTAACCCTATGATGTACATTTTAACCAAACGATTGCTAGGGGAAAAGTATTCCAAACGGATAGTTATCCTGCAGGAATTTGACTTGGAATTTGAAAAATCTAAGGCAAATAAATCTTTGGTTTTTGTCGAACTGATGTATGATTTCCCCTCTACTGATACTAAAACTATGGTGGAGCATCCCATTGTGAATGAATCCTTATTTCTTATCAGTACTCTTAATCCTTGGTATGGGGATATTGTTTTTTATCTCCAAACCCAATCTTTTCGGCCTGAAATCTCACGATCTCAGGGATGGAAAATATGTTTCCAATCCCAACAATACAATATTATTGGTGATACACTCTATCGTCGTGGAGCGGATTCTTTTTTCCGACGTTGTCTTACTCATGAAGAAGCTGAGAAGGTTTTGAATGACTGCCATTCTGGAGCATGTGGTGGTCATATGTCTGGGTATGCCACAACCCAAAAGATATTGTGCGCTGGTTATTTTTGGCTGTCGTTATTCAAAGATTGTATCTATGCAGTCCAGAAATGCCACAATTGTCAAGTTTTTTATCGTAAGATGCGTGGGCCACCCGCTCCTCTTCACCCTATAATTGTTGTCGGTCCTTTCGCAAAGTGGGGTATTGACTTTATTACATGTAACCCTCACTCGGTCGGGGGGCATGCGTATATTATCTTAGCAGTAGATTATTTTACTAAGTGGGCCAAGGCAATGCCTACATTTTCGGCAGACGGCAAGACTGCTGCAACTTTCGTATTCAATCATATAATTGCTATATTCGGTGTTCGTCAAGCTATTATTACAGATCATGGAAGCCATTTTTGAAATATCATGATGACTGAACTGACAAATCAACTTGTCCTGTGCCACGATAGTTCCACTCCATATTATCCGCAAGCTAATGGTCTAGTTGAAGCTATCAATAAAGTTTTAGTCACTATGATCAGACGAATTATTGGTATTCATAAGTCAAATTGGCATTCCATGTTATTTTCATCACTTTGGGCATATCAGACCTTAGTAAAAACGTCAACTGGTTTCACTCCCTTTCAACTGGTCTATGGTTTGGAAGTTGTGTTGCCTATTGAATGCAAAATTCTGTCATTGAAATTAGCCATAGAATTACTCCCAGCTACGTCTGAAGAAGAGAAACATTTTTTTTACTTGGCTTAGCTAGATGAGAATCGACGAAACGTTGCAATAGCAAACGAGGCTCATATCAAACGAATAAAATCTCAGTATGATAGAAGTGTTACCCCTCGTAATTTTTCATAAGGAGACCTAGTCTTAGTATATGATCAAGCCAACGATAAGCTAGGAGCTGGAAAATTTGTGCCCATGTGGCATGGTCCTTCCATTGTTAAGCAAAAGCTAGCAAAAGGGGCCTATGAGCTGATAGATTTCGACGGTGTCCCATTAGATAAACCCAGAAATGGACTTTATCTGAAGAAATATTATGCTTAAACTTGGTGTGGAGATTTTTTTTAGATTAGATTTCTTTACTGTTGGTGTGTCTTAGATTAGAAAAGCGTGCCTAGTTTAGAGTGTGCTTTTGTCACTATTTCTGCTTATCTGAGTTTTAGTCTTGATATTGCAGATGTCGACGTCTCTTCAAACCTACATTGGTTTTTCTAATGGTGCTTGTCATAGTACACAGAACATTTCTTCCGCAGCTTGGGTTATCTATTCACCCTCTGACGAGTTAGTATCCATGCATGGGGTAAGCCTCGGTCAAACAACGAATAACATTGCAGAGTATAGTGCAGTGATTGAGTTATTATCTGAATCCATATCATTTGGAATTCGGAGTTTTGATTGTTATTACGGTTATTTTTAAGATTTCGTCTCTTAGAACGTGAATTTGATTACATTGAATATCAGCGTATTCCAAGACATTTAAATACATTAGCAGATGCAGTTGCTTCTAGTATGATAAATCGACATTTGCAATAATCGAAATATTAAATTAAACAACATTCAATAACATGTATAGAGATAGCCAGTAAATAGTGATATATCATAGTATAGAAGTGTTTCAAAAAATATACATATTCTTCGATCATAGGTTGGAAACACCTTATGATCGGCAAAAATGATAATACAAAAGGACAAAAATATGATTCTACAACACAATCATCCTATCATTGATGATGATCATGATAAGAGACCACTACTTGGGCCACCCTACATAGGAACCTCCTAAAAAGTCCTCGGATATCACATATCTCTGTAATCTTAGAGGAATATCATCTATGTCCATCTCTAGAATTTCTAGAGTCAGGCGCTCTAGGTGATGCTCTAAATTAGACAGAATATCTACTGATTGGCCCTCTGGGGCTGGCGCTGCGACAGCTGGATGCCTCCTCTCATAAGGCTAGAGATGGGCTGGTCACCGTGGGCCCACATCTACATTTAAAACTTTTGATTATTAGTTTTGACACGATTAAAAAAAAATAAAAAAAAATTAACTTAGAAATGTTGAAAACAATTTTTACCTAATTCATCCCACTGTTCCCCTGTTGGGAGAGCCATCTCTCGGTCACCGCGGAAATCTATCTCAGCGTATCGAAAGTCCTCTATAACAAAAATTTGGCGTTCTAGCCAACGAAAGTATGAAGGAGGAAATCGAACAATATCGATGCCCTCAACAGCGTGACGGGCCATCAATGCAACCCAACGAACCATCTTAGGTTCTCGAGGTCGACAAACATCAACAGGAATGTTCTACGGAGCTAACATGGGGATCCTCTCTAGAGAAAAGGTGACTACAATGTGTTGGTCGCTTTAATTGTTTTTACAATTCAAGCTCCACATAAATTGTCAACCCGAGGAAGTCTGTTTATTCCAAAGACAACCACGCACTGGATATGCTCAATTTCAAAAGCAAAAACAATGTTGTAGTAAAAAGCCACACAATTATTAATCATACAAATCTAATTATTCACACCCTGTATAATCAAAGCTGAAGTTACTTATGTTATAGTAGAAGTAATTCCTATATTGCAGTTAAGAATCCAAATAAGGGGAAATCAATCTGCAGGAAAGGAAACCAATCAACCATAACAGGGAACAAGACCCTATTCCTTTATATAGGAACTTCAGCACCTGCTGCCTGACACTAATTACTCTGTAGAAAAGATAAACTCAAGAGAACAGGACCCTATTCCCATGAACAGGAACCTTCAGCACCTGTCTCCTGTTTCTAATCACACTGCAGGGAAAAGAAAGGCAACCAATGGAAACAGGACCCTATTCCTTTGTACAGGAATCTTCAGCACCTGCTTCCCAGCATCAATCATACATTCAAACAAATAACAGAAAGATATATCTTAACTTCTTAAGAATGAATGTACTAAACACATGCAGCGTTAAGGAAACAGAATGCTCATTAAACTACAGAACTGTGTAACTAGTGTTTTAGCAAACAGAATTAAAGTAAAGTGCGAATATCATAAAGAAATATAACAAACTACAGGAACAGTCGGGTGAATCTTATGAGGAAGGCGGGCCCTTTCCCTCTCACAAGATTCCCCAGGGAAAGAATTAAATTGGAGCGCTCAAAAGGAACTTTTTATTCATCTGTCAAAAGAAATGATACATTACAAATGGAGTCTAGCTCCTGTCCTCTCAAACACAATTTTCTCCCGTAGCTTTTGAACTCAAACTTCCTTCTAATGATGATGTCTCCTCTTTTTAAAGAGGATACATCTCTTACAATTACATGAGAGAAAATCTACGTTTATCCCAAATCTGTTCTTCTTTCTTAAAACAGGCTATTCTGTTCTTCCATAAAAAGATATTGTTACAACAGATACAAAAAGAGTACTATCTTCAGAATAATCCGTGTAACCACGTCTTCATGTTGTTTCCATTTTTCCAAAAAATACTCTTCCAGAATCGAAAATTACGGATAGTGACGGAATTTGCGTGTCTGCTGGCTGTTTCAGCAACGGAGTCGACTGTTTCAGCAACGGAGTCGACTGTTTCAGCAACGAAGTTTGACTGTTTCAGCAACGGCCGATTGTTCCAGCACAGCATATAACTTATCTGCGATCTTTTAGACTTATGTTAGCAACAATCTACTTTGATTAATGATGAAATATAAGAGTAATATGGAATTATATGTAAACAGATTAAATATATAATAAAGAAGAGGATTTTATATACCTTTGGATAAAGTGAATGAAAATGATGATGGAATCCCTTTTAAACATGGTTATAAAGGTAAGGTGGTGTCAAAATATATAGTAAAAATGATACATAGTGAGGTCCTAACATCCCCCCCAACTGAAAGTGTTGCATGTCCTCAGGCAACTCCTAGTCTGAGTCAGAGTCTGAGTACTGATTCTGGGCATGCAAATTGCTCAAGCAGTAGTTGGAGAAGGTGGCTTCTGTCGGAGCTTGGAATCCTCGATTGTTCTGCAATTGCTGCCATGCTACAGCTTCATCTCTGTCAACCCATTGATAGTGACACTGATATTTCTCTGAAGGCATCCATAGAATTGGAAAATGAAAATGGTAACCAATCGAGTTTTCTCCACAATGCCGAATACATCTGATATAATTAGGTACCCTGGAAAGTGCAGCTTGAAGATTATCAGGGCTGAAAGGGTGATAGTCTTGTCTTTCCTTACATGACTACTGCCAAAACATAGTGTTGGCCTTCAATGCAGCAGCCTCCTTTACTCTGATTTGTTGTTGACACTTTAAAAGTGTTGAAGCCTGTAGTTGTTGTATGTACCTATGCATTCCTGGCTTCCGCAAGAATTGGTGATATTGTGCTACAAACATGGCCAGACTTAAAGGTTCCGGTCTAATCCAAAGGAGCCTATTCTCCTCATTATGACTACTTGCAATAAACGCAGTTTTCCAGGTGAGCTGATTGGCCAGAAATGAAACAAATGCCCTTATTTGTACATCACCTACAATTGGAGTGAGATTGACTCTTCTATTCTCAGGCATGGCCTCGTTATGGAGATAAAGTTCACACAACAAATGTTGGTCACTTTCAGGGGCCTCAGCAAAAGTCTTAACAAATTTTTCCGCAGTAAGCAATTCATGAGGTCTGCCATCCTTTATTGCCTTCAATTGAAAATAAACCAAACGTTCAGAGAGGAAGAGAGAATAATTCACAGAGGGTTTTCGGGTAGCCATCAACTTTTGCACTAATGAAAACATCAAAACCAACTTTTCCTTTGATTCCTTGACTTCTTTCTTGGAATCCCTGAGCTGTTGCAATGTCTGTTCTCAAATATCCCAGTTGGCATACATGTGATTCTGCCATGCCAACTTATGCGGCTGCAATATTTTATCTTGTTCTACAGCATATTGTTTCTTCCAGTTGTTCATAAGTTCTAATTGGTTCCATGGCAGAGTCTGTGTCTTGGCATTAGAAGTACTGGGTTGGGGTATTGTCTGAGTGGCTGAACTGACTAACTCAGGGCTAGATATCTGTGGTTGGGGCATTGTTTGAGTGGCTGAGCTGACTAGCTCAGGGCTAGATATCTGTGGTTGGGGCATTGTCTGAGTGGCTGAGCTGACTAGCACAGGGCGAGATATCTGTGGTTTAGTTTCTTCTTCCAGAATTTTTGAAAGCCCTACTGGTTCTTGTGGAGTAGTAGGGCATTCTTCTTTAATTGTAGCTGATGTAGATGCCTCAGATACCTGAATTTTGACTACTTTATATCCTGCCTGTTGGTAAATATTACCACACTCATGGCACATGTATTCTCTACATGGATCCTTATTTTGTGTTGATGCTGTGTGTGCTAGCATGTAGAGATTCAATTCTCTATCAAAGGCTTCTCGTGCCATGATTAATTCATTCTTATAGGCCTCTAGTTCATACTTCAAAAACTCATTTTCCTCCAATAAAGATGCCATAGTGTGTGAACCCTGTGTGCTGGTTGATTCTGCTGGGGTTGCCTGCTGATCCACAGCTGTAGCTGGTTCTTGTGGAGCAGCTACAGCTGGTTTCCCTGTATTATCATGCTTGGTGTATGATTCTTGTACCACAGTGGCTGGTTCTTGTGTTTCAGCCTCTGGGTAAGTGATTGGTTCTTGTGTGGCAGTCACTGTTTGAGCCATAAACGATGTCATGTTATCCCGGGGCACTGGTTCTTGTGTGGCAGTGCCACCGGATGAGACAGGTTGGGGAATTTGAAATGGAGGTGAGGATTGAAGTTTTAACAGGATAGTGGCGGGGTCAGGGGAAATGGGAGTAACTCATGTTTCAACAGTCATTTTCATTTTCCTTTTTGGTAGGAAAGCAGAGAATTCATTGTCTTTCCTTTTCTTTGTAGGGGAAGATTCTTTTCTGGGGGAAGGGCTTTCGGAAGAAGTGAAAATTTAGAATGTGGCCCTTTTTCGTCGTTTTGAGACAGAGACCGTTGGGGTTCGTCTCTTTCTTTTATGAGTAGGTGGGGGTGTTGGAGAGTCGTCGCTAGGGATAGGAATAGTGGGAAGGGGTGACTCTACTAAGTGGGACGAACTTGGGGGTAGGTCAACTGGTTCTGAGGACGGAATTACTGGGGAGTCTGGGATATCGTCTAGTTGCCCTTCATAAGGACTCTCAGGAGTTTCTTGGGAACTTCCGGCTTGTTAGGGAATTTTGACTTGCTGGGGAATGAGGATTGGATTATTCAGAGGGGGGTTTTGCTAAGCAAAACCCCTCTGAATTAATAATTGGCATAAACGGTGATGGGTAAGGGATAAAAATGGGAATTTAACCTGTTTGAAATAATGTGACATGTTTTTGATACAACCAAGCAAATAATAGGGAATATTAACTAATCGACTATGCCTTAAATGATTCATCAAAACGAAGTCGTGTTGGTAGACTACCTGGTAACGCCCTTTGCATGTCAAGTAATGCTTGATGAATTCTGCTACTGTTGGCCATGGTCGAGGTAGCGAATGCAGACTTATACCGCGGCCTTTAAGTTCAACCGGTTCATCTGGAAGAAGAAAATCTTGCTGTGCATTTAAAATCACTTGCTTCCTACTGAACTAGCGAGCCCCTATAACTGGAAAACCTGAAACTTGAGTTATGTCCTCCTCTGTAACTAAAATGCGGACCCCTTGAACCACTGAATAATTCCCCTGAAGGTTTTGTGTGAACTCTAAAACTTGTTGCTGATCAAATTCTCCTAACCTTTCGAAGTATGTCGTCCATCCTGCTTGTTGAAAGATTTGATAGACCTCCGGGAACAATTGAAGAAGAGTTATCGAACCAGGCTCGTGTCTGATAGCCGACCCTCCCATAACTACTAGCTTGAGTCACATGCAAAGGTGCAGAGAACAAAAACACAGGCTTTGGTCAAGCTAATTGTTGCAACAGAGGTTATGGAGTCTCAATGACGGAGGAAATGGCTATGAAGAATGACGGAGGATTGGATGATGTGAAATGATTATTCAGTTTTCGAAATTCCCCCCCCCCCTACGTATGGTGCAATGATATTTAAGCGTGTGGAGATTGTAGTCATTATGAGCAAGATCCTCTCTTTAAAATATGATTTAACTGTATTACATAAAAACCGCATACCTTATATTTTTACCTTTGTCTTTAAAATTCGAAGTATAGAGTGCTTCATAATGGCTTGATATTAATGGAAGAATCTGTAGATTTCTCTGAAATGTAGAACAGGAGCATATCAGGAGCTGCTCAGTACTGAATAATATTCACCCAAAGGATCTGAAGAGTAAAAGTGGAGAACTGAAAATCTTGTGTAGCAGAGGAAAGAAATGATATTTTAATGATGAAAAGATAAATGACAGGTTGCTGAAACTGGTGTTTCAGCAACGGAAAAATGAATGACATGTTGCTGAAACTGGTGTTTCAGCAAGGGGAAAATCAGGAAAATGGGATATAATGACTTGGGTTTAAAACAAGTGGGGGAAATATTTGATAAGGGATAATTTCAGCAGTAAGGAATGGGAAATACTAGCTGAAGGATGATATTTCAGGAATGGTAGAAGTGGGAAAAATGGAAAAAGGGAAATAATGTAGAAATGGGATGAAGGGATATTGCTAGGAAATGGGGTAAAATGAAGGGAACAAGCTTCTGTGATTGAAGCTTCAGATCTTCTTATGATGAATTTGTCCTCCTTAATGAGCTTTTCCAGAATCTGCAAAATTCAATTGTAATATGCCAACCCTTGACAGGGATTATTATTTTAAATCTAATCTAATCTAATACTAAAAAAACAGTGCAGAAAATTAAATGTTGTGAGGAGCAGAAGACTCCCCTAGAAAAAGATAATGTATATCAGTCATGCAAGCAGTCTTGAAATCCTCTTTAGAAACAGGGCGCTGGTATAAATGAAGCCTATGACCATTGACTAGTAGAGGTGTTTTAGAATCATCAATTGTTAGAAGTCTTACTGTTCCATTAGAAAAAACAGCATCTACTTCATATGGTCCAAGCCAACGTGTACGTAGCTTACCCTGAAAATTTTCAAACCGAGAGTCATACAACAAGGCCCAATTACCTTTTTGGAAATGCTTGTGTTTGATAATTTTATCATGCCACTTCATTCTCTGTTGTTGAATCATGGTTGTCTGGTGAATGGCATCTAATCTCTTTTCATCCAATTCAAGAAGCTGCTGCAACCTAGCTGTCTGCACATCGGTCAAATCAAGATTAACAGCTAAAGCAGTTCTTAGAGTTTTGATTTCAAATTCCACAGGAAAAACAACATTTTTACCATAAACCAATTCATAGGGAGAAAAACCTGTAGTGTTTCTCCAAGTAGTTCTGTAAGCCCATAGTGCTTCAGGGAGCCTTTGAGACCAATCCTTCCAGTTGTCCTTCATTGTTTTAGTTAGAATGGCTTCTAATACTTTATTTGTGCTTTCCACCTGCCCATTGGCCTGGGGGTGGTATGGTGTAGTCATTCTATGATGAATATCATATTTCTGAAGGGTAGACTTAAAACCATGAGAATTGAATGGAGGTCCTCCATCTGTAACTAGCTCTCTAGGAATTCCAAATCTAGTGAAGATTTCTTCAAATAAGAAAGCTAGGACAGCCTCTTCGTTGGCTCTAATAAGTGCTTTGGCCTCCACCCATTTAGTCATATAGTCTGTAGAGACTAATATATAAGTTCTTTGATTGGATGGAGGATTAATGGGTCCTATGAAATCCAAGGCCCATCTTTCAAATGGTTCAGAAACTACCTGGGGGTTTAATGGAATTTGATCTCTATGATTAGGTTGACCCATTCTTTGGCAGCTGTCACAAGCCCTCACATATTTCTTTGCATCCTTAAATAATGAGGGCCAATAGTAACCCATCCTCAAAATTTTGTGTGCTGTTCTTTTATCAAAAAAATTCCCTCCACAAGGGCCATCATGACAAGCTTTCAGTATGTCATACACTTCATCTTCCCTAATGCATCTTCGGATTTCCTGATCAAGCCCTGTGTAGAAAAGACACCCACTTATCCAGCTATACCTGGCACTTTGTTGAACAATTCTTCTCTTTTCTCTGTATGACAGGTGTGATGGTAATTTTCCTACAACCAAATAATTGGCAATATCTGCATACCATGGAGAGTGAGTAGAAACTGCAAACAAGTACTCATCAGGAAAAGAATCATCTACTGGAATATCATTATCAGTTTTTAATCGTGAAAGGAAATCAGCCACCACATTTTCTTTACCAAGCCGATCTACAATTGTGATATCAAATTCCTGCAGTAATAATAGCCATCTGGTAACTCTAGCATTTATAACAGATTTGTTCATTAAATACTTAATAGCCGAGTGGTCAGTGTGCAAAAAAGTAGAATAACCAGTGATATAGTGTCGAAATTTATTAATGGCATAAATTACTGCAAGAAACTCCTTTTCGGTAACTGTATAATTAAGCTCAGCAGGGGTCATATTCTTACTGATAAAGTAGATAGCATAAGGAAGATGATTTTCCTCTTGTCCCAAGACAACTCCAATTGTAGTGTCTGAAGCATCAGAAGATATATGAAAAGGGAGGGCCCAATCAGGCCCCCTCAAAATAGGAGCAGTAGATAACTGATGCTTGAGTTCTTTAAAAGCTTTCTGACAAGAATTAGTCCACTTAAATTCAGCATTTTTCATAAGCAACACAAATAATGGAGAAGCTATCTTAGAAAAATCTTTAATAAATCTTTTGTAGTATCCAACATGTCCTAGAAAACTTCTCACATCAGTTTGTGTTTTAGGAACAGAAAGATTCTGAATGACCAATATTTTAGATGGATCTACCTGAATACCTTGAGATGAAATAAAATGTCCAAGCACTACTCCTTCACTCATCATCATATGACATTTTTTAGTACTTAGGGAGAGGTGAGCTTGTATACATCGTTTAAGTACCTTCTCAAGATTTTGTAATGCATCTTCAAAAGACACACCATAAGGAATAAAATCATCCATAAATATTTCCATAGAGTCATTCAGCATATCAGAAAAAATTCCTATAACAGCCCTCTGAAAAGTTGCTGGTGCATTACATAGCCCAAATGGAAGAACTCTATAAGCAAAAGTTCCCCAAGGGCTAGTGAAAGTGGTCTTGTCCTGGTCTTGGGGTGCAATTCTAATCTGATTATACGCACTGAATCCATCTAGAAAAGAAAATAATTTCTTCCCTGCCAGACTATCCAACACCTGATCAATGAAAGGTAAAGGAAAGTGATCCTTTTGAGTAGCTTTGTTCAAGGCTCTGTAGTCAACACATACTCTCCATTTCCCGTTTCTCTTAGGGACAATTACCAATGGGGAAACCCATTCACTGTCAGATATGGGGTATATAAATCCTGCATTAAGCAATTTCTGAATTTCTTCTTTAACAATTTCTCGTAAATTAGGGTTCATTCGTCTTTGGGGTTGACAGACTGGTCGGCATCCCTCTTTACTGTAAATTCGGTGAGTACATATTTCAGAAGAGATCCCTTTCATATATGTGTAATCCCATGCAAATGCCTCCTTATTTTCATGCAATAACTTCATTAATTGCTGTGTTTCAGCAACTGTTAGATCAGGATTTATGTTTAATGTCTTTCCAGGTCCAATTTCAACTGTTATGCTTTTAGATGAAATAGTGGTTAATGTCTGAGATAAGTCTTTAGATTCAATCTTTTCTTGGGTATCTGTTTCAAAAATTGCAGTCAATTGATTGTGTGTTTCAGCAATTACAGAAGAAGGTTCACAAATAAAATTATTAATTATTTCATCCTCTGTATTGTCTTTAAGAGTTAAAGCTTGTCCAATAGTTAGAATGGGCTGAACAACATTATCATCATAATCCATCCACATAGAATCTTCATTATTAATTATGGGTGTAGCATGAGGATAAAGAGTAAGCTGTTTGGTTTCATAACCATTAGAAATTGTCATTGAACCAGATCTACAACTGATAAAGGCATCAGCTGTGGCCAGCCATGGCCTCCCCAGAATTAAAGGGTGTCCCCCCAACTTTGTTTTAGTCTGCAATACAACAAAATCAGCTGGGTAATTCCAGGATTCAACTGAGATAAGTAGATCTTCAACAATTCCTTCAGGTTTAATTGTAGAACGGTCAGCCAACTCTAGAATGGTAGGTGTATCTCTGATTGTGTTATTCAGCTGTAACAATTGTGAAGTTTCAAGAGTCATTATGTTTATTGCAGCACCTAAATCTACCAGAACTTGAGGAATCATTGTTTTACCAATTTGAACTGTCACGGTAGGATGGCCGGGGTCACCATATTTCACAGGAGGGGTTTTTCCGGACATTAATGCAGATAAATCACCCATCACATGTACTGTAAGGGGATCTTTAGTTTTCCTACGAGGTTTCTTAACACAAATATCCCTTATTGTTCTGGCATAAATTGGTACATCTCTTAATGCCTGTAAAAGTGGAATTTTAACATACAAGTTTTGCAATTCCCCTAAAAGATTAAAAGCAGGTGTTTCAGGCGTTCTAGTTAAAACCAAACGCTCGGGGAATGGTGGTTCTGTTATTTCAATACTTTTGTTAGAGGGTGGTTGTGCTTTCTTGTGTTTCTCAGTTTCCTCTTTATCAGAATCAGAAGAAGTTATGTCATCAATAATAGGCTCTACTATTTTCCCAGATCTTAAATGAATATCATTACATTGCATAGTAGGAAATATAGGCTGATTCTGAATATCAATGACTTGCACAACTTTATTATTGGGGTTAGGATTTGGTTGCACAGGTAGCTGGGGTCTCATTTGGTTATTTGGCGGAGCATTTGATGGTAGAGGAAGTGGTTGTTGGAATTGAGGCAATTGATTTGGATACGGGAGTTGTTGGCTTCTCCAATTTGAATTCCAAGGGTTAAAAGAAGATGGCTGCTGTGGGGGCCAAGGAGTCCACATTGAAGGATCAACAAAGGGAGGGTTTGATTGTTGCATGGGTGGGAAATTCATTTGATTAAAGGGTGGGTATTGCATTTGATTAAAGGGAGGGTAATTTGTTTGACCGAAAGTAGAATAATTATTCCAACGATTAAATGGCATACTAGAGTTCATACCTTGTCCTTTTAGTTGCCATTGTCTTCTTTGAGTTAGCAGGTAAACTACTTCAGCTTCTTCTTCCGTTGGTTGTAATGTTGCCTTTATTCCTGGTAGAGATGGACATTGTTTTATTTCATGATCTTTCTCACAAAGGGTGCAGATTGGTATTTTGTCCAATGGGCACTCCCTTAGTGGATGTTTGTCTCTGCACTTCGGGCAAAAGACAGCCAGAGTTGCTTCTGCTTCAGCCTGCTTCTTCTTAACCTGCAAAGTGTCAATTTGTGAAGCAAAGGAACTTAACATCTCAGTTTTAAATTCTTCAAGTAAATTACCTATTTCAACTCTTGTTGCTCCCCCACTGGCTGATTTCTGCACTCTTGAATAGGTGGGATCTCTATTACTTACTCTGTTCCTTGCAGCTCCCCTTGAACACCTCTTAGAAAGTTCAGCAATCTCATCATATGATTCCTTAGATATATCTCCATTGCCAAGCATGTTTAACATGTCTAAACAATCATCCCTTAAACCTCTAAGTAATATTGTTTTGCGAATTTCCTTACTTATATTCGGATGATCAGATCTCTATATATTGTACTGCAGCCTTTC
Source organism: Pinus albicaulis (assembly GCA_034641835.2). Taxonomy (NCBI): domain Eukaryota; kingdom Viridiplantae; phylum Streptophyta; class Pinopsida; order Pinales; family Pinaceae; genus Pinus; species Pinus albicaulis. The sequence goes on from CM076573.1 coordinate 275,138,582, forward strand.
TACATAGTCCTCCAGATTCTCGTCCGGCTTTTGTGCCATATTGAATAGTTCATCCTTCTTTTCTCTTGTCCGACAGTAGTCTTGATATTTAAGCAGAAATTTCTGTTTCATCTGCTCCCATGTTGTGATTACCTGACTCCCAAGGCTCATGAACCATCTTAAAGCATTTCCTTTTAATGTTGCTGGAAACAGTTTCAAATTTTGAGCATTAGTAACATAATCATAACTTCTACATAATATATCAAATTCAAAAATAAATTCATCCGGATCTTCAGAGGAAGTTAGGTAAAGCTGACAATGGAATGTTTTTCATAGGAGTTGTTCCTATAGGGAGATCACTGATAGGAAATCCCAAGGTAGAGAGAGAATTTTCATCCTTTCCTTCTCCTTCAGGATCTACATGCCCTCCACCAAATAAGTCTTCATTGTTTCCTTCCATTGTCTGTTCTCCTACTGCACTTGCTCGATCGTCAAGATCTTCTACTGGCTCCTCAATGTTTTCCACTGGTCGTCCAATACTCTCTATTATTTCCTCAATGTGCTCTACTGATTTGCTAGCACTTTCTTCTGACTTTCCAGCACTGACTGTTGGTTCTTTAATCACTGGCTCCTCTATATTTTCAGGACACACAACTTCCTCTGTTTTGTAATCTGATTGAGGGGAGTGCTGAAGTTTTGGTCTTCGACAACTTAATCTCTATGATGATTCAGCCTTTCATACAATCTCGTCAATGAAAGTCTTTCTTCCTCCCCTTCCTTTGCCTTTGCCACCTGTGGGGTTAGTTTTCTTCTGGTTTCCGCGTCCTCTCATACAATCTGCACATCTAGAAAGAAAATATTAATGCTTTTGAAATCTATAATTGCCTTCCCCGGCAACGGTGCCAAAATGTTGGTCGCTTTAATTGTTTTTACAATTCAAGATCCACATAAATTGTCAACCCGAGGAAGTCTGTTTATTCCAAAGACAACCACGCACTGGATATGCTCAATTTCAAAAGCAAAAACAATGTTGTAGTAAAAAGCCACACAATTATTAATCTTACAAATCTAATTATTCACACCCTATTTAATCAAAGCTGAAGTTACTTATGTTATAGCAGAAGTAATTTCTATATTGCAGTTAAGAATCCAAATACAGGGAAATCAATCTGTAGGAAAGGAAACCAATCAACCATAACAGGGAACAGAACCCTATTCCTTTATATAGGAACTTCAACACCTGCTTCCTGACACTAATTACTCTGTACAAAAGATAAACTCAAGAGAACAGGACCCTATTCCCATGAACAGGAACCTTCAGCACCTGTCTCCTGTTTCTAATCACACTTCAGGGAAAAGAAAGGCAACCAATGGAAACAGGACCCTATTCCTTTGTACAGGAATCTTCAGCACCTGCTTCCCAGCATCAATCATACATTCAAACAAATAACAGAAAGAGATCTCTTAACTTCTTAAGAATGAATGTACTAAACACATGCAGCATTAAGGAAACAGAATTCTCATTAAACTACAGAACTGTGTAACTGGTGTTTCAGCAAACAGAATTAAAGTAAAGTGTGAATATCATAAATAAATCTAACAAACTACAGGAACAGTCAGGTGAATCTTGTGAGGAAGGCGGGCCCTTTCCCTCTCACAAGATTCCCCAGGGAAAGAATTAAATTGGAGCGCTCAAAAGGAACTTTTTATTCATCTGTCAAAAGAAATGATACATTACAAATGGAGTCTAGCTCCTGTCCTCTCAAACACAATTTTCTCCCGTAGCTTTCGAACTCGAACTTCCTTCTAATGATGATGTCTCCTCTTTTTAAAGAGGAGACATATCTTACAATTACATGAGAGAAAATCTACGTTTATCCCAAATCTGTTCTTCTTTCTTAAAATAGGCTATTATGTTCTTCCATAAAAATATATTGTTACAACAGATACAAAAAGAGTACTATCTTCAGAATAATCCGTGTAACCACGTCTTCATGTTGTTGCCATTGTTCCAAAAAATACTCTTCCAAAATTGCAAATTACGGATAGTGACGGAATTTGCGTGTCTGCTGGCTGTTTCAGCAACGGAGTACATTGTTTCAGCAACGAAGTTTGACTGTTTCAGCAACGGCCGATTGTTCCAGCACAGCATATAACTTATCTGCGATCTTTTAGACTTATGTTAGCAACAATCTACTTCGATTAATGATGAAATATAAGAGTAGTATGGAATTATATGTAAACAGATTAAATATATAATAAAGAAGAGGATTTTATATACCTTTGGATAAAGTGAATGAAAATGATGATGGAATCCTTTTTAAACATGGTTATAAAGGTAAGGTGGTGTCAAAATATATAGTAAAAATGATACATAGTGAGGTCCTAACACAATGGATCCATATCCAAATTTATTTAGCTTTCCGTTCTTTGCTCTGGTTAGTTTGCCTTTTACGTTGGCCAACACAGCTTTCACACCAGTTGAAAATGGTGCCTCGAAAATAGTCTACAGTGTTGAATCTCTAATTAAACTGAGAGGGGGGGGGGGGGGTGAATCAGTTTAATACATTCCTGATCTTTTAAAATTTTCAATAAACTTATTTACACCTTCATTTCAAACTCTATTTAATGTGAGAGTAATCTTAGAATGTAATATGAAATTATTAGTTTATTAGAGCAGTAGACTTAATTGAGAGCAGCAGGTATTAAGCAAATGATACATATCAGATCAATACATAAATATCATGCACAGAGACACCAGATATAAGTGGAAACCCATAAAGGGAGAAAACCACATCTTATTATTGTTGTGATGCAAAGGTAAGCTCCAACTCCCTCTCACCACTGTTTTTCTGCAGGCACCAACCTACAGGAGGCTCCTACCTCAATTCTGCAAGCTACAACTTGCAAGGAAGCACCAACTCCCTTCAGTTTTCTGCAGGCACCAACCTACAGGAGGCTCCAACCTCAGTCAGCTACAACTGACGACTATCAAGATGCAACTTGATAGGGAAGCTCCAACTTCCTCAATTTATCAAACTGAAAGTTTGTTGATTTACCTCAGATATCAGCTCTGTTCTGTAGCTTCTCCTTCTATTCTTCTTTTCTTAATCTTCTCTGTCTTACTCTTCTATATTCTGCCTTCTCTCGATTTACTCTCTTCATTTAAAAAAAACTCACTCTGCATATCAAGATGATATTATTTATAGATTTCCTCACATGACTGTTTGTATGCTGCTTGGAATTCCAAATGGAAAGTCATGTCTCTTTGCCTTCTGCCTTCTCACTCCTTTTATCAACTTACTCAGAAATTATAACTGTAGGTGTCAATTTTAACATTACAGTGGGAGTTTGTTTTCTCTCGGAGACTTGCCAATGCATCACAAACAATAAAAAATTTAAATAAAACATTTACATTCAAATTTAAATGAGAACTCCAGCTCAACTCATTTAGTCTTTTGAATTGGTACGCATTTGTCTTTTCTTTGGCTGTCTTTTTCTTTTCTGTGACTGTGTTTTATCTTCTTTCGGATCTGTTTGCTCTTCTGTCCTCTGCTGTGGTGTAACTGCTGCATATGTGTAAATGTGCCTTTTATATCCGCTGACTGTAAATTTGGAGGAATTCCAATCCCTTTTATGCCATTAGTGTCTTGTTGATGTGGCAGGTTCCGCAGGCCGGAACATACATATATCACAAGTGTTAATAATCGCCCTCCCGTAAAGCTAAGGTCTGTGAGTCTAGAGACCACGCGGCTTATCGCAGCAGCGTTATATATATATATATATAACAGTGCCCTTTTATAAGTAATTTTAACACTCGGCATACATACAACCTTCCTTTTAAAAACGACTTAAATCAATTCTCGGCATTATATAATAAAAAATCTTTAAACAAATAAGAACTCCTTTCGGGCTCACTCGCCGATCTTTCCGATGCGATGAATCACTCCTCAGCCTCTTCTGATTGCGATTATTCTCCGTTATGGCGAAACTTCAAACATATATCAGTCTTGGCTTATAAACCCATCGGATCCGGCCTTTCAATCGCAATCGCAACTCTTTGTTTGCACGTTCCGATCCCCTTGCGATTTCCGATTGCGATTGATCGCAATCGCAACTTTGAGTTGCAAGCCCCTCTGCTTTGTTTACCTCTGATGCGATTGGGAAGGGGTCCCACCATATAAAACTTCGTTTTGTGCACTCCATATATATACCTTGGACCTTTGGTTATATGCTCTGGGCTTCATTGTATTCACAAATTCTCTGTTTATTTAAGTTCCGAGATTTATCAATTGCGGTTTATAGACCCATCGGGTCCGGATTCTCATCGCAATCGCAATTTCCTGTGGGTTACATATTACACTGCTCTTGTGATCTCCGATTGCGATTGGGTGAGGGGTCCCACCTTATAAGTCATTTCGTTTTGATAGTACCTTTGATTATATAGATATAAAGCGCTCCGCTTGTATATAACTGTTATATATATATATTTTGCCGCTGGAGTGAAGCGATTCCCGGAATTATGTTTGTATATGTTATATGTGCTCCGCTTGCATATAACTGATATATATGTTTATATATTTTGCCGCTGGAGTGAAGTGATTCCCGAAATAATGTTTGTATAAGTTATATGTATAATGCCGGTTGTAGAGTGTGATTCCTGGAATTTTATAACGGCTCTGCTTCTGCCTCTGCCTCTGCTGCTCCTGTCGCTCTGCCTCTGCCTCTATTGCTGAGATAACGGTTCTGCCTCTGCCTCTATTGCTGAGATAACGGTTCTGCCTTCATTTGCTTCTTTGCTACCTCTTTGCTTCAGCGCTGCCTCCTTTTCTTGAGCGCTACCTCCTTTGCCACCAATGACAATATTTCCAACAGTCTCCCCCTTTGGCATTGATGGCAATCCACTTTCTATGTTTGCTTTCTCTTTCTCTTGTTGCTTGCTCTTCCCGTTTGCCTGCTCTTCCTCCTGTTGTTTGTTCTTCCTCCCCCTTTGACATCAATGGCAAAGGACGACGCCTCATCTCTCTGTATGGGTTTTGTCGTTTCATTTCCTTTCTCTGAGTTACGTTTAGGTCCTCTTCTGCTGAAATTGGACTATGCTGCTCCAGAGTGATGTATGAAACTTGTTGAGAGAACACTTTGGTATAGTGAGCCGATATATGTTTTATAGCTGTGATTCATTTGTAGTGCCTGTAATATGTGCTAGATTGCAGACAAAGATGATGCATTTTACGATTGAAAGGCTCTTGTTGCTTCTGAATGCTGATAATCTTGATAATGCTGATCCTGTGGACTTGTTTTATGCTTATCTTGCTAGCTGTTCTCCCCCTGGAATGATGTCTTCGTTTTGTTCTCCCCCTGAGACTGTACTTTCTCTTCATATTAGAGAATAGTATCTACAGATACTACCCCTAGTTTGTCTCTCAAGTATTCGAATGGTTCTCTGGCAAGTGGTTTGGTAAATATATCTGCTATCTGTTCTTTCGTTGATACATAGTCCAATTTAACTATCTTCTGAGCCACTTGTTCTCGGAGAAAATGATACTTGATTGGTATATGTTTAGTTTTTGAATGAAGCACAGGATTTTTAGATATACTTATAGCACTTGTATTATCACATTTGATTGATATAGGTTCATTAATGCTTACCTTCATGTCTTGAAGTGTCTGCTTCATCCACATGACTTGTGTGCAACATGCTGCTACTGCTATATATTCTGCTTCAGCTGTAGACAGAGAGATGGATGTTTGTTTCTTGCTTAGCCATGCCACCAGACTTTCTCCTAGATAGAATGCACCTCCACTTGTACTCTTCCTATCATCCACATAGCTGGCCCAATCTGCATCTGTGTATGTTGTCAAGGTGAATCTTTTGCCTTTAGGATACCAAAGCCCATATTGTGCAGTTCCTTGTAGATATCTGAGTATTCTTTTTACTGCCAGAAGATGGTTTTGTTTAGGTGATGCTTGATATCTTGCCACTAGTCCTACTGCTAGCATGATGTCTGGTCTTGAAGCTGTCAAGTACAGCAGGCTTCCTATCATGGATCTGTAGAGTTTTTTATCTACATCTGCAGACCTATCATCAGCACACAACTTGCATCCCGTGATCATGGGGGTTGTCATTGGTTTGCAGTCCTCCATTTTGAATTTTTTCAGCATTTCTTTTACGTATTTTTCTTGAGAAATGAATGTGCCTGTGTTCTTTTGCTGAATTCGCAGTCCCAAGTAGAAACTGAGTTCTCCAATCATAGACATTTCAAACTCTGTTTTCATCTCATCAGCAAACCCTTTTGCTAGTTCATCTTTGTTGCTTCCAAACATAATGTTATCAACATATACAACAACAATTAGGAGTTCATTTTCATGTGCTTTTATGTATAGATTGCTATCTACTCCACCTCTCTTAAAACCCTGTTTTTGCAAATATTTGTCCAATCTTGAGTACCAAGCACGAGGAGCCTGTTTCAGTCCATATAGGGCCTTCTTCAGTCTGCACACATAGTCTTCTTTGTCTGTCAATGAGAAGCCTTCTGGTTGTTCCATGTACACTTCTTCTTCTAGATCTCCATTAAGAAAAGCAAACTTTACATCCATTTGATATACCTTGAAGTCTTGATAGCATGCAAATGCCAGGAACATTCTGATAGCTTCCATTCTAGCTACAGGGGCAAATGTTTCATCATAATCAAGTCCTTCTATTTATGAGTATCCTTTGCAGACCAGCCTTGCTTTATTCCTGATTACTTGTCCTTGCTCATTCATTTTGTTTTTGAATACCCATTTTGAACCAATGATATTTTTTTCAATAGGTCTAGGAACTAGTTCCCAGGTATTGTTCTTCTCAATTTGGTCCAATTCTTCATTCATTGCTTTTACCCAATACTTGTCCTTGCTGGCTTCTTCAAATTTCTTTGGCTCTATTTGTGATAACATGGCTATGTATACTTCTTCTATTTGTTCTGTTAGCTGCCTTCTTGTCTGGACTCCTGATTTCTTGTCTCCTATGATCCGATCTTCAGGATGATTCTTATGAGTGTATCTTGAGGGGGTTTTCGAGCTCAACTCTGCATCATCTGTTGTCTTGCTTGTTTCATCATCATCCTTGTCTTCCTCTTCATGGTTGTCTGATGGATTGCAGCAGTCTGTATTTCTTGTATTGTTTGGAAGTTCTTCATCAAATCTCACATCAATACTTTCAACTATCTTCCGAAGGATCTTGTTGTAGCACCCGTACCCTTTGCTTTTGGAAGCATATCCTAGAAAAATCCCTTCATCTGCTCTTGCATCAAATTTCCCAAGGTTTTCATCATTATTCTTTATGTAACACTTGCTACCAAAGACTCTGAAATGTTTTATTGAAGTTGGCTTTCCATGCCATAGTTCATATGGAGTCTTGTCACTGCTTGGCCTTAAGTGAGCTTTATTAAGGATATGTACTGTTTTGTGTACTGCTTCTGCCCAAAAAGTTTGAGCAATATTATTCTCTTGCATCATAGCTCTGGCTATTTGTTGTACAGACCTGTTTTGTCTCTCTGCTACTCCATTCTGCTGAGGTGTCCCTGCAATAGTAAATTGTTGCTTTATTCCATGTTCATTACATAGGTCTACAAAGTCATAATCTGTGAATTCTCCTCCTCTGTCTGATCTGATACAGTTCATCTTGCATCCAGTTTGATTTTCTGCTAATGCTTTGAATATCTTAAATTTTTCCAATGCTTCTGATTTATTTTTGAGAAAGGCAACCCATGTCATTCTGGAGAAGTCATCTATTATCAGCATGAAATAGGATTCTCCACTTGGTGTTCTAGTTCTAGCAGGTCCACACAGGTCCATGTGCACAAGCTGGAGTGGTCTTCTTGTTGACAACTCCTCTTTAGATTTAAAGTATGTGCAAGTCTGTTTCCCCAATTGACAAGATTTGCATATAGTATTTGAAGGCCTTTTTATTTCTGGCATGTCTTTGACAGCTTTCTTCTTGCTCAATTTGATGATATGGTCAAAGCTGAGATGTCCCAATCTCCTATGCCACAACCATGACTCCTCAAGTTTGCTAAGATGGCAGGGTTCATCTTCCTCTTTCACTATGTATACATTGTTCTTTGTTCGAACACCTTTGAGCAGAGTCTTTCCTGTTGTGCTTCGAATTCGACTACACAATCTTGTGCTCTAGTGAACTGGCGTCTCTTCGTCACACATCCGACCGACACTCAAGAGATTTACAAATTCATCCACAAATAAAATTTCGGGCTTTTCCTACCGCCATTGTCTATTGACACGGAGCTCTTTCCTTGATCTTTCCTCTATTTATTTATTACCAAAAATAACACTATTGCATTTCTTTTTTCATATATCAAGAGTTATAAATCCTTTTCTCTGGTTTGGGCCATATATGTTTTGGAGTACGATCGTCCAAGCAATTAATCGGCTTTTCAGATCTTGAGCAGTTAGAGCCAGGTCACAATTATTCACCTTCTTTATCCACTGGAGGCCCCCTTTTGAACATTTGATTATAGTTTTTGTAGAATTGTGAGCATGAACAAAATTTCTTTGACTCATAAACCTCCTTGAGGTATTGAACATCGGTCTTTGTCTATACTTTCTACATTCAATAATTTTATGGCCAAATTCCTTACAATAAAAACAATAACCATAGAAATTATTTGCATACCTGATGTAAGGTTGTTTTCTCCATTTGTTTGTTTGAGATAACCTCTTCACTGTTTGCATCTTTTGCAGGTCTGAATTACTCTTCCTTGCATAACAATATGCAGCAATGTGTCCTGGCTTGTGGCAGACATAGCAGGTGGCATTCTTCATAGGAGGGAAGAATTTCCTCCGATGACTTCCAAATTTGATATACTTAGGGGCATATGATTCTTTTTCTGCCATCTTAGTATTCATTATATTCTTTGTTACTAGAGGTTTCTTCTGCTCTCTGTCTCTCTTATTGCAGATTTCTTCTTTTGTAGGAATTATTTGAGCTACTTCCTCATCCTTCTTTGCTTTTACAAAATTAATCTCTCTGTCAACCTTTTATTTTCCTTTACTTGATTCTTCTTCGTAGCCTATTCCAGTCTTTATCATAGGGGATCTTTGAGCAACCAAAATTTCATTCAACTTAATAGAGCTTGTTGTTTGAGAAGGGTATATAGAAACTTTCTGTTGAGCATTTTCTATTTTCTTTCTCAGACACAGAATTTCTTCTTCCAGCCTCTCTTGTTCTCGAGATTTATCTTTGATTTGCTGAAGTAACATATCTTCTATCTTCTTGGCTTCTTCAAGCTTTACCTTCAGCTGCATGAGGACTTCTGAATTTTGTTCTTCTTCCACACATTTTAGGAGAATCTCTTTTTGTTTTCTGCATTTTAGTTTGAGTCTGTCAATCTCCTCCAAAGCACTTCTTAGCTCCCCCTCAAGGTCTACTTCCCCTTCTTCTTCTTCATCTTCTAGTAGGAGTCCCTCAAGATCTTCTATGGCCATCAATAAAAATTCTGATGTTCCTTCTTCACTTGAGGGTTCATCTGAGTCTTCAGATGCACTGCTGTCTTGCTGAGCATAGAAGGATTTTCTGCTGAATTTCTTTCCTTTTCTTCTTTCTTCTTTTATGTTTTGAATGTTGCTTCCCTTGTACTTGGCTTCTTCTGTGGGAGCCTCATTTCATAGGCTGTTAGATTTCCAAGTATCCGGTTCATGGTCAGAGTCTCCCAATCTGCTGTCTCTTCTATTGCAGATACCTTGGGATTAAATCTGGATGGGAGTGATCTTAGAATCTTTTGCACAACTATACTTTCTGGTATGGTTTCTCCAAGAGCTTTCACATTGTTAACAATTTTTGCAACTTTTAAGAAGAAGCTGCCAACATCTTCATCATCATTCGTTTTTAAGTTTTCAAACTGGGCTCTATATACTTGAAGTTTGGCAGTTTTTACTTTCTGGTCTCCCTCATGTATGCCTTCAAGAGTATCCCATATTTTCTTGGCAGTGTCTTTGTGCATTACTTTAATAAACTCCGCTTCACATAATCCATTCAGGATGGCATTCATGGCTTTTGCATTAGCTACAAAGCTTTCTTTAGCTTCTTTTTCTGTATCAGTTGACTTCGGGGCATATCCTAATTCCACAGCAGCCCAAACTTCTATTCCTAGAGACATTATGTATGTCTTCATTTTGATTTTCCAGAAAGCATAATTTTCACCAGTGAAGAAAGGGGCTTTATTGGTTGAGCATCCTTCTTTACTAGCCATCTTGGGAACCTAGGATCTCCTTTCAGTTGTTAGACTTGTACAAAGGAACCCGCTCTGATACCAATTGTTGAATCTCTAATTAAACTGAGAGGGGGGGGGGGGTGAATCCGTTTAATACATTCCTGATTTTTTAAACTTTTCAATAAATTTATTTACACCTTCATTTCAAACTCTATTTAATGTGAGAGTAATCTTAGAATGTAATCTGAAAGTATTAGTTTAATAGAGCAGTAGACTTAATTTGAGAGCAGCAGGTATTAAGCAAATGATACATATCAGATCACTACAGAAATATCATGCACAGAGACACCAGATATAAGTGGAAACCCATAAAGGGAGAAAACCACATCTTATTATTGTTGTGATGCAAAGGCAAGCTCCAACTCCCTCTCACCACTATTTTTCTGCAGGCACCAACCTACAGGAGGCTCCTACCTCAATTCTGCAAGCTACAACTTGCAAGGAAGCACCAACTCCCTTCAATTTTCTGCAGGCACCAACCTACAGGAGGCTCCAACCTCAGTCAGCTACAACTGACGACTATCAAGCCGCAACTTGATAGGGAAGCTCCAACTTCCTCAATTTATCAAACTGAAAGTTTGCTGATTTACCTCAGATATCAGCTCTGTTCTGTAGCTTCTCCTTCTGTTATGCTTTTCTTAATCTTCTCTGTCTTACTCTTCTATATTCTGCCTTCTCTTGATTTACTCTCTCTTCATTAAAAAAAAACTCACTCTGCATATCAAGATGATATTATTTATAGATTTCCTCACATGATTGTTTGTATTCTGCTTGGAATTCGAAATGGAAAGTCATGTCTCTTTGCCTTCTGCCTTCTCACTCCTTTTATCAGCTTACTCAGAAATTATAACTGTAGGTGTCAATTTTTAACATTACAGTGGGAGTTTGTTTTCTCTCGGAGACTTGCCAATGCATCACAAACAATAAAAAATTTAAATAAAACATTTACATTCAAATTTAAATGAGAACTCCGAAATTTCAACTCATTTAGTCTTTGAATTATGTACGCATTTGTCTTTTCTTGGTCGTCTTTGTCTTTTCTCATGGATCAGAAAGCTTCTTATCTTCTTTCTAGGGATCCGTTTGTTCTCCCCGTCCCTCTCCGTGATGGTAACTATCGCATATGTGTAAATGTGCCTTTTATATCTGCTGACTGTAAATCTGGAGAAATTCCAATCCCTTTTATGCCACTAGTGTCTTGTTGATGTGGCAGGTTCCGCAGGCCGGAACATACATATATCACAAGCGTTAATAATCGCCCTCCCGTAAAGCTAAGTTCCGTGAGTCTAGAGACCACGCGACTTATCGCAATAGTGTTATATATATATATGTATTTATATATATATATATATATATATATATATATATATATATATATATATAACAGCGCCCTTTTATATATATATAAGTAATTTTAACACTTATGATACATACAACCTTCCTTTTAAAACGACTTAAATCAATTCTCGGCATTATATAATAAAAACTCTTTAAACAAATAAGAACTCCTTTCGGGCTCACTTGCCGATCTTTCCGATGCGATGAATCACTCCTCAGCCTCTTCCGATTGCGATTATTCTCCGTTATGGCGAAACTTCAAACATATATCGGTCTTGTCTTATAAACCCATCGGATCCGGCCTTTCAATCGCAATCGTAACTCTTTGTTTGCACGTTCCGATCCCCTTGCAATTTCCGATTGCAATTGATCGCAATCGCAACTTTGAGTTGCAAGCCCTTCTGCTTTGTTTACCTCCGATGCGATTGGGAAGGGGTCCCACCATATAAAACTTCGTTTTGTGCGCTCCATATATATACCTTGGACCTTTGGTTATATGCTCTGGGCTTCATTGTATTCGTAAATTCTCTGTTTATTTAAGTTCCGAGATTTATCAATTGCGGTTTATAGACCCATCGGGTCCGGATTCTCATCGCAATCGCAATTTCCTGTGGGTTACATATTACGCTGCTCTTGTGATCTCCGATTGTGATTGGGTGAGGGGTCCCACCTTATAAGCCATTTCGTTTTGATAGTACCTTTGATTATATAGATATAAAGCGCTCCGCTTGTATATAACTGTTATATATATATATTTTGCCGCTGGAGTGAAGCGATTCTCGGAATTATGTTTGTATATGTTATATGTGCTCCGCTTGCATATAAATGATATATATGTTTATATATTTTGCCGCTGGAGTGAAGCAATTCTCGGAATAATGTTTGTATAAGTTATATGTATAATTCTGGTTGGAGAGTGCGATTCCTCGAATTGTATAACAGCTCTGCTTCTGCCTCTGCCTCTGCTGCTCCTGTCGCTCTGCCTCTGCCTCTATTGCTGAGATAACGGTTCTGCCTCTATTATATTCGTTTCCTCTGCCTTCATTTGCTTCTTTGCTGCCTCTTTGCTTGAGCGCTGCCTCCTTTGCTTGAGCGCTGCCTCCTTTGCCATCAATGACAATATTTCCAACATACAGCAATGCGCATCTGGGAACCGGTAGCCACATGTAACGCTGCACTCCCACACAGTCTGGTGACAGTAAATGAAATAAATTTTAGCTCGGGATGGATGATAGTTTTTATGTCAATCCATTTGTCTCGAGGGTCTGCCTGATCATCACAGAAATCTAGTCGAACACTAGCGACAGACTAGCCACCTGGCCTAGTCCCAAACAGAGAATTTTTTTCGCCCCTCTTGGACAAACCAGTCAGAAAATAGATATCATCCAGCTCAATTTCAAGCCAGTGGCCTCCAATAATGAAACATTGGTCCTGTGCATTCCATCTCTTCACCAACCACATCAAGAGGTCTACCTATGCCCTCATTCCCTGAATGGACCAGAATTTATACAAACCGCATGCTCTTAATGCCTGCATTGTAGGAAAATGATTCATTGCGACATTATCCATGTCTTCATGCTCGAGTTCTCTCCAAATAAGCATCTTGTATGTCCTACATTTCATAAAAGACATATTAGAACAAGATTTTTTGAAAATTTTTAGGCGGGAATTGAGAAAATTAAGTTCAAAATTTCATTGCGCGGGGTCCACACCTGAACTTCATACACAGTGCATAGATATGCACAGGCACCGTTGAACAGGTGCAGACCCAAGAATTTTTCCCATGTAGAAAAAAGTCGGGGTCTGCAGGGCCCGCATGTTGCACCTGCAGACCCCCGTGGGCAATTTTTTCAACATATTTTTGCTTAAAAAATGAAATCTAAAGCCTAAAAATGAAATATAAATGGATGAAATGAAAGATAAGGAGGTCGTGGATTACCTGGAGCTGAAAATTCTCGATTTCGTCGGACGAATTTTCCAGAATATTTGCAGGAACGTTTTTATCCAAAGGCTTTTACTTTTCACTCTGAACTCAAATGGTAAAAATGAAGTTAGAAAAGTCCTTTTTATAAAAAATTTCGAATAAATGAATTTTTAATTTATTTATTTTTCACTTTAAAAAGGTTATTTTTGAAAGCATTTTTACTTATCTTAAACAGGTATGTGTAATTTTTCGAGTTTTTGTGTAGAAATTGGATTTTTCAGGAAAATTTACCGTTTTCAACAAAGAGCATACTTTTATCACTTTTTTGGACTTTTTCAAAAAATTTACGAAAAAGTGAAAACTTGGAGTTCTCTTTTAAGCTCTTTTGAGACTCTCTAAATATTAAAAGATTGCAGAGCACTTGGTTATTCGAACTCGTTAAAATAAATGAATGATCATCCCTTCAGTATAAGTTTACCCCTTTTACGGACTGAAATGGACTATTTATGAAAAAGGTATACGTTGGCTAATTACGATCAATAGAGTTCTCTCCCGCATTATTTTTTCCTTTTTTCGGGCTCAAGAGATTAAATTTACGAAAAAGTACCCCCATGGAGTTTTCTTAAGTTTTTTCTTCTGACTCCCTAAAATTGAAAAAACGCCGAGTTTCTCCTATACTGGACTCGTTAAAACTTAACAGTAAACGACCTATTTAATTTTAAATAGGAACGAACCACTCTTTATTAGGGTTTGAATCTTAAACTAACTTGGACTCATCTGAAGGATGAGCTTATAGACAAGAAAATGATATCCTCCTCAAGCTTGTCAAAAATAAAGAGGTACTTGCCAGAAATGGTGGGGGAAAAAGAGAGGAAAATGGACCTATTTGTTGTATTTTGATTTTTTGAAAATCCAGTTAACCACTCTTGAACACGACACTTTTTTTTCACCTGGGTTGGGAAATCCTTTGCCTAATATTTAATCGAACCACACTGAAATTTTTCATCCAGTTTTTGAGTATTAGCTCTGGGTCAATTATCACCAAGCCATATTTAGTGTCGTTATGTGTTCAAGAGGACAGTTCAAATAAACCATTCATCTACGAGATATTTTTCATCCATTTTGACCATCCCTGATTCAGTCCTTGCCAATATATTTCTTCAAAACTTGACCTATGATTTCATGTTGTAGGCTTGCCTACGACAGATCACTTTCTATCGACGACAACTCATTATCTAGGAAGTTGATCTAGAAATTATCAGTACCTTGAAATCTACATGCCTCAATGGCAAGTTTCTCGCCTTCAACAACAGGTTGCATCATTGACCTTCGATCGAATGATTCCGTGACATGTTCGACTTCAGCTCATTTATTCACATTTCATGGATTGTACTGAGTACTTTGAGAGCCATTGACATTACTGGTGGTTACTCTCACACTTGTTAACAGTTTACATTATTGATTGGTAATCAAGTGGTTTCTACCATGTTCGACTTCAACACATTCATTCACATGGATAGAATAGTTCGAGATGCAGAAATCAAAACCATGGATCTAGTTTCTACCATCCAGGCTGCGAAGAATTTTGTTATCATTTTATACAGTGGACTATTCATAAACAAATGGTTGTGTCCATACTATGTCTACACATGTCTATACTGTTGATGTCTTCAAAATCATTCCTATATCAGAACAGTTTGAATCAGTTTCTAGCTAGTTTTGATCTGAGTATGGGAATGCCTACCTTAGCGATGATATGTATACATATATATTTTGCATTGAATGTTTTTAAAGGTTCCGACTGGGGTGTCCACAGGATGGTCCTTGAAATGATAAAGTACTACACTCTTCATATATGACAAACTTCAGCTTCATCTATTCCAGACTTTGCACTTTAGGGGGCAATCTGTTTCACTGAAAATTGTCATCCTGACATTCTGCTATGTGTATGAGCTCATTATCACTCATACTTTCTCCTTTGCAAGTCCAACATATCATTTCCTCATGTCAAGCCATGAAAATAAGAGAAAAGTTCTTAAAAATCTCCTTAACTTTGATATCGCACTTTCTCTACATCTTGCCTGCGGTCCCGCACCTAATATTCATGACTCCTACGTACCTGAACACACTTTCTCTGTATTATGGGTGCAGACCCCTGTAAATATTAAAAAGGTGCAAGTAAACTCAAAAAATCTCACTTTCAGTAAATTCTAGAAGCCTCTAGAAAGAATCTTGCGGTGGCAGAACCGCTCTTTTGAGGTTCATGTATCCCTTACCTTATCGAGCTAACCCCTTGATGTGAGGAGCTTATCCCTTTGAAGGAGGATTCTATCCCTTCATATTTGGAACTAAAACCTCCTCTTTTCCACTATAAAAAGAGGCATTAGGTAGCCTCAAGGGGAGTTCAAGCTTTAGAATTATTTGATGTAAAGTGTTGTTGGAATTCAGACTCATTTAACTGAGATTTTTGTGAGGAGAGATCACTACCTCTATATATCTCGGTTGGAAGAGTGCAAGGCTTTTCAGAGTAGAGGAGATTCCTGCTTCAGACCCCGAGAAGACCTGTTCAACATCAAGGCTAAGGTTGTAAGGTTTTATTTCTTTCAAAGTTAATACAAATGAATTCATTTTTCTCAATAAGTTGTTAGTTAATTGTTTATTTCATGGATTCCTTGATCACCATATTAAGCATGATTTATGATGTTTACTATACAAGTGCTACTTAAGGTTTGCTTGTTTGTGACTGCAGGTTTGCGAAGATAAATCCTTCAAGTGCACGAGGGACAACAACTTCGAACAAGCATTGGATCTACGGTAAGTTCTTTACACATTTATAGTATTCTTTTGTAAATCGCATATGTTTAGAGAAAGATAGGTTTATTTGGCTGTTTGTTGCTAGATTACCTTTTGGTACTAGGGAGATTGATCTTGTCCGCAATATTGATTAATCCGCCCAACAACATGTCTAAACAAGATCATAACTTTAAATTTGCATTATATCAATTATTCTAGATACATACATTTTGCAATAATGACATAAAATTAACTAGCTCATATGAGAGAATGTATGAAATTGTTTAAGACTAGAGAATGTACATGTATGTGTACATGTATAAATTACTTGTTGTGTGCATGTTCAAAAACAATGTACATGTGAAAACACTTGTACATAACATAAAATATACATATAATAATGTAAAACTTAAGAATGCACAAAAAAAGGCCTAACAATTTGTACTTGAGTTCTGTAATTTCTCAAAGATGAATCCAAGGAGAAGAAATTGTTGGGTAGTTAAATAAAAAAATTCTAATGGAATGCCATCCTCAATGATCAGTTCATGATCAACTTTTGACATTTTCCATTTCTTAACTTTCAATTTTTCCTTTGATTGAACTTATATCAACTTTATGCGTGTTGCACACACCAAGTGACTATATTGACAACTTATGACATTAGGTTCATAGTCTTGAAAGTAAAAAAATATATGAATTTGATGAGTTTTTTTGGAAAAAATAACCTTTCAGTATAATAGACCCTCTGTCATATATAAACATGTTATCATCATAGTTTTCCAATAATTTCATCTTTCATTCAGTGCAATACATCAATTAATACTTGACATTTTATACGTTGTTAGCAGGTGCAATTACAACAAAAACATCTCTTTCACAATAAAACAAATACAAAAATTTGGATCATAATTAACATGAAAAATTAACTTTTAAATTAACATGTGTACTTGATTCTATTATCTATTTATAGATCTCCATGATTCAAAATCAATTGAAATGTTACCTTCTCTAATAAGATCAGAAACTTGATCACCTTCAGATGATACTATAGTATCATCTGATTGCATCTCTTCAAAGTTTGCAACATACATTTCCCCCCTTGAATTTATTTATGTATGTTGTCAATATTTACATACATTTTGTTTTCACAAACATCATTGGATTTTGTGTCCTCTACGCAAACATGACAAAAGAAATAATATTTTCTTTTATCAAATGAAAACAGATTTTGGTACTCCTATGTTTTAACTGAATGCAATTTTCGAGTCTATCTTATTGTTTCAACATCATTTCCAATCGATCTATCTACATCGTGGACCTTAGTATGCCAAAAAAAACTATATGGAAAATTCAAACAAGAATATAAATATTTTATTTAAAATACAATCAAAGATAATCATTGTGATAAATAATGTTTAAAATTATAAAATTAATAAAAATTAGATCATGTATACTAATTCTCTCTCTCTCTCTCTCTCTCTCTCTCTCTCTCTCTCTCTCTCTCTATATATATATATATATATATATATATATATATATATATGCATGCAAGTTAATTTGTATATATGTCCATGTACCTTCATACTTCACTTGACCAGTTAGTGTCATGGCTTAGTGTAGTGATGAACCATTAAACAACTTGTTCACCTGAGACTAGTCATTGCGCAGAGTGGTATGTTTGATATCTTTGAAGTGCTCATTTTATACATGCCCTTGCACCATCATGTTCTCCTTTTCCATGACCAGTCCCAAGGAAATTCCAATAATTTTTAATGTGGTTTTTCATATGAAGGCGACACAACCAAAAGAATGATCGTGAAGCTTTGAATTGACCTGTGCATCCATCTGACCATATCCAATTTTCATTGAATTTTATTCAATGACCTTTCAATGAGTCACAAATATTATCAAAACAATGTTGTACAAAATGTGTATCATGTGTATGATCGTCACTGATATAAAATTTCCTCTCTCTCTGCTCTACCTCCTAGCTATCTTTGCTCAGCTATGGAACAAAATTCTCTCAAAATAATGGATTTTCTCTTCCTCGTATTCGTCTGGTTATAACATATCCCAATAGCCTAAAAGTTGTTAATTTTTAACACATAAAATATTTACTAGAGTTGAAATATAAACTCTTCTAGAGTATTTTTCATCACAAACACGTGGCTAGCCTCTTTTGCATGAACTATAGATGTGAAAACAGGAAGGTCAACTTCTATGTGGCATAAATTTTTCATACTGACTCCGATTGACACACTTATTACACCGGTGGAAAGCTCTATATGTGTAGAATAACATGAAAATGTGTTGGGATAAAGCATAAAAATTTTACCCCAAAAAACCATCATTTTATGCCTCAAAATTCTTCCGGAAGGTTTTAGACCTTGTTTCGCCCAACTCATTCTTGTCGCTAAAAATGGTCCAGTGTGTTGATTCCTGAACATTTTCCACTTTAAATGCACTGAGATGGATGAAAAGAAATATAATTATCCAATCGGGATCAAGCCCTAATATTCTGTTATCTATCTTGTCTTCTAGAAATACAAAATTATTATCAACCATTGCTTCTAAGTATATTCGAAGTTTAAATTTTTTAATTCTCTCTTTATCTAATGATTTTATACATTAATAAAGGCTATCTAGGATGAGTTTACTATTCCCTCCCCGATAGAATTAGGATTTGGCATATGTGGTGAAGAGCTTAACTAAGAAAATAAATAAGAAGTGGAAATTATGCAACTAATTTATGGATTTGAAAGTAGAATTATATTCCCATTCACAACCTATAATAAAATATCCATAGAAATGAGCATAAAAACATATAAATGATCATTGAAGTGACTACCAAAAATTGTAGCATTCAAGAAGATTTAATCCTATCCTTAATCACAACCCCTAATAAAATATCCATAGAAAGAACCCTAAAAACATAAAATTAATCATTGTAGAGACAACTAGAAAACCTTAGTGATAAAGAAGTTTTGCCACATAATATGGGCTATAATTCATGCTTCCTTCACCTATTGTGTCACCTCTGTAAAATCTAACCCGAAATTGTTCTTAAGGGGGGATGCTACGATATTTAGACACCTAAGAACTAGTTAAGTTAAACTTGGTTTAACATGTCTATTAGGTAAAGCTTGTTTCTTTGGTATGCATTAGTTTCATTGTAATCTAATGGTCATGATATTTTCTAGATATAAAGTGAACACATGGATTACAATGAGACTAATGCATATTACTAAAAACACACACTAAGAAGCATATTTTTACCTAATAGGCAACCAAGTTCAACTTAACTAACTCCTAAATTTTTGAATATATTAGCATCCCCTTAAAAACAACTTAAACAAAATTAAATAATTTCATATAAAAAAAATATAACCATCTTATAATACAAGTATATAAAACCAAAAAATCACAATCAAGTTATAAATAACCCTACTCATCAAAATGTTAATCAAAATATCCAGGCATAATGCTGATCACATCAAAATTAATCAATTCACAATGTCACTACAATATAGGAAAATGATAAGTATAAATTCTCCATAGAGTATACTATGCCACAAAGTACATATAATAAATTACAAAATATATTCTTGGTTCAGTTCATATATGTCATACAGTTTATATACTTGTTGATTATTATAAGTTCACAGCAAAAATTATATTATGTTGTTGTGCATGGAGCTCCATGCCTGTTAGGATGTCAAATGTGCAATCAATATAAACTCAAAACTCTAAGGTTTGATCACTATAAATTCACCGTGAAAGCCAAGAAACCCTAAATAAAAATAACAATTAATTGTTTAATTTGAATGCGCTAGCTGATAGGATCTATTTTTATGCCAAAATTCCAATCATGCACCACTTAAAAGTATTTTTATTAAAATTATGTAGAAAAATTTATTTGTATCTATACTAATTAGTTTAAAATTTTATTTGTTTAAATGCTAATAAATTTAATTGATCTAAAATAAATTAATTAATTTTAAAATATTAGTAGAGATGTAGAAATATGTATCTTAATTTTGTTTTAGTGCAATGATTACTAAAATTTAATAGATGTTTAAATGTGATTACCAATAATATGTTTTTTTAAGTTTTTAAGTTTTTTAGATACTCCATGAAGGTGTCATTCGGAAACAACATTTTTTTTCGTAGCTTACACCTCGCCATTTGGGTTTGGAATACATTCAAGGATAGGAATGATCATTGAAGTGACAACCAAAAAATTGTAGCATTCAATAAGATTCAATCATATTCATGATCAAAACCTCTAATAAAATATCCGTAGAAACAACCCTAAAAATATAAAATTAATCATTGTAGAGACAACTAGAAAACCTTAGAGATCAAGAAGATTTTCTATAGAATATAGACTCTAATTAATGCTTCCTTCACTTATTGTGTCTTCTATAAAATTCTACCTGAAATTGCTCTTAAGGGGGGATCCTAAGATATTTAGACACTTAGGAACTAGTTAAGTTCAGCTTGGTCTAACATGTCTATTAGGTAAATCGTGTAATTTAGTGTGTTTCTCTGGTATGAATTATTTTCATTGTAATCTAACCGTCATGATATGTTTTCGATATATGGTGAACTTAACTAACTCATAAATGTCTAAATATCCTAACATCCCCTTAAAAACAACTTAAGAAATTTAAAGAATTTCATATAAAAAAAGCACAACCCTCTCATAATACTTTTATAAAAACAAAATAATCACAATCAAATTATAAAAAACCCTACCCATTATAATGTTAACATCCCCTTAAAAACAACTTAAAAAAATTAAATAATTTCATATAAAAAAAGCATAACCATCTCATAATACTTATATAGAACCAAAAAATCACAATCAAATTATAAAAAACCCTACCCATCAAAATTTTAATCAAATGATCAAGGCATAATGCTGATAGAATAAAAATTAATCAAGTCACAATGTCATTACAATATAGTCAAATGATAAGTATAAATTATCCATAGAGTATACTTTGTGAGAAAGTACATATAATATTACAAAAAATATTATTGGTTCGGTAGTTCATATATGCCATAGAGTTTATATAATTTATGATTATTATAAGTTCACACGTAATTCATATTATGTTGTTGTGAATGGAGCTCCTTATTTGTTAGGATGCCAAAATGTGCAATCAATATAAACTCTAAACTCTAAGGATTGACCAGTATAAATTCACCGTGAAGGTTTATTAAGAAAGAAACCATAAATAAAATACTATTTATGTTAATAATTAAAATAATAAGTAATTGTTTATTTGGAATGAGCTACCCACGTAGAATCTGAAATGGCTCCTGCTCTTTAAGCCAGCTGATAAACCAAGATAATTTTAAAATATAAAAAACAATGAAAGAAAATAAAACATAGATCAATGAGCTCAACCTGTAAATCTCATATTTTAATCAAGTATGTAAATACATTTCTATATAATAAACCTATTACTAATATTATTATCTATCAACTACCAATTATCTACTTACACTACCAATCATTCTGACCACTGGCCATCCTAATAATTTGCTACAGTAATTAACATAACCACAAAGAATCACAAAATATGTTGACTAATGTCAGCAATTACATGGTGGGATTCAAGAATTATTCTCAACACTCCCCCTTAATGCTTAATGAGGGCTTACTAACTTATCTCGTAGTGCCAAGAACTGAGCTTTTGCAACTACTTTGGTGAAGATATCTGCTAGCTAATCCTGAGTATTGATGTTTTTTAATTCAACATCATTCTTCTGCACGAAATCCCAAATGAAGTGACACTTCATGTCACAATGCTTTGTCCTGGTGTGATGAACAAGATTCTTTGCTAACTTGATGAAACTTATATTATCACAATAAATCACTATAGGCTAGATTTGCTTCTCTCCAATTTCTTCCAAAAATTTTCAGAGCCAAAGAGCTTGTGTACATGGTGAGGTAATTGCAACATACTCCGCTTCTGTGGATGAGAGGGAAACAATGATTTGTTTTTTTGAGCTCCAAGTAATCAAACCAAAACCAAAAGAGAAACAATTTTGAGATGTGGAATTATGGTCATCCATACTACCTCCCCAATCTGAATCACGAAATCCAACAAGATTGAAGTTTTCAGAAGATCAGTAATGAATACCAAAATTTAGAGTGTCTTTGACATACCTTAAAATTCTTTTGGCTACCTTCATATGTATTTCAAATGAATTTTCCATATACCTTGAAACAAGTGAAACTGAAAATGTAATCTCAAGTCTTTTGTGGATTAGAAACATCAATCTCCCCACAATATTTCTGTAATTTGTCTCATCAACTAAATCAACACCATCATCTCTACATAATACAACTCCATGAGCACTTGGAGTAGGGGATGGATTACAATCAAGAATATCAAATTTCTTCCTGATATCATGTGCACACTTTGTCTGAAAAATGAAAATATAATCCTTATTTTGATAAAGCTCCATTCCTAGAAAATATTTCATGATATCTACATCTTTCATCTCAAATTAATTCATATTAGCAACTTTTAACTCATCATTCATTTTAGAACTACTTCCCATATAAAATATATCATCAAAATACAAAATTATGATTAGAATATCAATACCTTCTTGTTTGTAGTAAAGGGTAGGATCACCCTTACTTCTGTGGAAGCCATTTTCCTGAAAGTATCCATCAATCCTAGCATACCACACTCTTGGTGCTTGTTTGAGACCATACAAAGCCTTCTTCAACTTTTAGACATTATTCTCTTTACCTTCCACTTCAAAACCTTGTGGCCGATCCACATATACTTCCTCTTCTACGTACCCATTCAAGAAGTAACTTTTCACGTCCATATGATGTATGCTCCACCTTTTCTGAGCTACTAATGAGATCATCATTCTAATGGTCTCCTGTCTACTGGTGCAAATGTCTCTTCATAATCAATTCCATACTTCTGTGTGAATCATTTGGCAACTAATCTTGCCTTGTGTCTTTCAACACTCCCATCACTATTAAATTTTGTCCTGTAGACCCATTTGGTGCCAATATTTTTTTTGTCATGTGGAAGCTCTGCCAATTCCCAAGTGGAATTCCTATGAATGGAATCCATCTCTTCTTGCATGGCTTGTACCCAAACCTCATTAGTACATGCATCTTCAAAACATGATGGTTCAAAATTAACCTTAGCTAATAAATAAAAATTTGTTGTCTCACCTATTGGGTTTTCTTCATGTTCTTGATTTGCAGTCCTCTGATATATATCACTCGATATCCTTACCTTCCTTGTAGAACTTGGAGAAGAAGTTGGACTTGAACTTGATACTGAAGAAATTGATGAAAGGCTACTTGGTGGAGTTAAACCACTAGATACAGAAGCATTAGTTGGCTTCTCAATATCAACACATATATCATCATTCAAAAAATATTTTATCTTCTCAACATGGCATTTTTTATGACCATAAACTCCCCCTTCATAAAAAATTACACCTCTTGAGACAATAATCTTTTTAGTGAGGGTATTACACAATTTATAAGTCTTGCTTGTCTCACTATACCCAATGAAAATACATAACTGACTCTTTGCATATAAATATGATGACTTACCCAAACTATTAGTTTGCATAGGAACAAATATTTTGTTAGGTCCCTATATTACTAGTTTAGTCCCTTATTGTTATTAGTGTAGCCCCCTTATTGTTATTCTTGTACCCTATAACCCAATATTGTTATTATTGTGCCCTTAAATTATTATTGTTAGGATGGCTAGGATTATATTGTGGCCCCATGGACTCCTATATATAGGAGGTTTTGGTCATTTGTATCATCCAAGAATTGTTTATTTATGTAATGTACTGGAGGTTTTCCCCTTGATGCGGGAGCATCCTACTTAATTTTCATTATTTATTTGTGTGATTTAGGGGTGAAGTTTTTTTAATTATTTTATTAATGATGTACATTTTGATTATAAATTAAGAGAAAAATATGAGTGTGAGGTTTATTGTAAATATTCTCTTAATAAATTGAGGATATGAGTGGAGTTGGGTTGGATAGATATTTTGGGATTAGGAACTCCTTAAATGGAACTTAGTTGAGTCAAAGAAGGGATAAAGATATTTTAGGATTTGGTTGAGATATTTGTGGAGGAAATCATGGATTCAAATTAATCCATAATTATGTATAAATATGAAGATTTGTGTGAGGATGTAGAGAGGCACAAAGAATGGAATAGGACATAGAGATATAGAGATAAATGGTGTGAGAGTTTATGTAAAGGGGGCGAGAGCCGAGAGGCCAACAATTGTAATATTCCGCCAAAATGGTTTGAATCTGAAATTTCTTTTTGTTATTATATACCAGTGTTTTTTTTGTGTTCGGTTCTCTCTTCTTTATATATAACTTGAGTTGAATTGAATGTGGTTTTAATGAATATTCTGATGAGAATTTTCATGACAAAGGAAATACACACCTTCTATGTGCTCTACTCTGATTTATGCAGAATATTTGCATCATTTGGTATCAGATCCAAAAGATGGTTGCATATTGTGGGAGCGAATTGGTTCTAAGTATGGTGTGTGCACTGTTGTGAAGAATTCAAGCATAAAGGAGCAACCAATGTAATATTCAGCCCATGCGAATTTGACACAGTCATGATTGTGGTGTGCGATGGAACCCAACTCTGTTTGGTGAAAAAGCGAGGGAGATGTATTGAATCTGAGCAGCTGTGGATCGAGTAGCAAGGATACGATGGTGATAAGGCTCGATGTTGAAATTCGTGTGATTGTTGAATAATTAAGCTCGAATAGTGATGCGTTTGTCAAATTTTGCAGCTATTAATTTTGCAAACAACCATCCTGAAATCTCGAAATTGTTGTCTGGAAATGACATCAGAAAATGTGTACTCTTTGGCTACCCAAGTGGTGAAATCATGGTTCTTTTAGTAGCAAAAAGGATACACTCTTTATTCAGTATCGAAGAGGACACTGCTGGGGTTTCCATCAATCTGGAGAACATAAACAATACTCCATTTGTGTAGGTGTCTAAAGAAAATAGTTTAAAATTGGTAGATATTGTTAGATTTCTCTGTGCGTTTGGGTTGAATGCTGAGAAATGTGTCCACTTGAAATTATAAACGACGATGTGAACGCGTAATGCTAGAGTCTGCCTAACGTGAACACAAATTGGGAAGGTAGAAATAAATTGTTGCAAACTTGAACCTATAATAGCTTTCTACCAGTGATCCATTAAAGAAGATCTCATGCCCTGTGCTCGTATAGGTGGACGTAGATGAAATGTTGGTTCTGAATGTTTTCCGACATGATCTCATACCACCACTCACAGGTCACCGAGTGTTGCTTTATCAATATCGAACATGGAGTTTTTGTCAGCAGAGATTTGAGAATGGAAGGCATAAGCTTTTAGTGCCATCAAAGAAATACTATTGTGAAAATTCTTCTTATAATCTTAATTCATTCATTTTTTCCTGCAGTGCACGAATTGGGAGTTGAATATGTATGAGGGGAATGTTTTGTCCTGAAGAGACCAGTTTATGCAGAGCCATGCGAACACCCGCAGGCTTTTGGGTCCATGGTTAATAGGAAAAGCAACAGATTCATGGTTGGCTTCATGGGATGAGTCGCTCATTATAGAAATCATATTGACTACAGCAATTCTCTCTGCCCTTTGGTAATTCTGGCCCATCAAAAATGGGGAGGAGAAGTCACATATTTCTTAGCTTCTTATCTTGATCTCCAGATGCAGGCATTCTTTTATGTTTATTTTTTTGTTCTATTAATGAACCCTGTGGCTTAATTTATGTACTTTTGGGATCGTGCTAGATCCGTGAGTTGTGTTGGTCGTTGTGGAGAACCAATGCCATATCAATCAGTGGGGGGAATTTTCAGAAGATTAAATTTTTGTATTGAGCTAGAGAATTTTCAACACTCATTCATAATATCAGTCCAAGTTGGAAAAACGAATTATTTTCGCATAGGCATCTCTATTGGTCAGTAAGTTAAGTCATTCTATATATAAAGCAGAGATCTCAAGCATGGTAATTCTCTTCATTCATTTTCATAAGTTATTTTTTCCTCTCTTAAAAGAAAAGTATATTTGTGCTTTGAGAAGACTGTTGGAGTATATTTTACAATGAGCACCTACACCAATGTGTCGACTAATAGTTTGAAGAAATACTTCATTGAAACTTAAAATTATGAAATGAACTGTTGAATAAGTGTTTTGACCTTGCTGATTCAGATATGTTGGCAGCATTTCGAGAGAAAGTGGTGAACCCAATCGCAACGGAAGAATGGTGAGCCAGCATGGTTGTGGTACATCGTTTTGAGGTTGTGATAAATGAGACGTACATGAAGGAGCAAGCCTGTAAGGGAGCACCTATGATTTCCATGAGTTAAAGATCATAATTGATCATTGCTTGTGGTGCATGTGAAAATGTTCACATTATTCTATTCAAAAGATAGTGCAGTTTGTGTTTGTTACTGGGGAGAAATATGTTGATGCCACCATGTTAAAAGGAAGTTTTGGAAAATTCCTATGAAGGAATTGTTTTGTGCACTAAAGAGAAATGGTGTTGCATGAGAACCGTCACTGTAAAGAAGGAGCTGCATGGAAGTGCGAGAAAACTGTTTGCGCTAAGATGATGAGCATGTTGAAGAGGTTATGGTATCAAGGGCATGCAAATATTCACAGTGATAAGAATGACATAGAAGAGTGAAATCCAGAGAGTTCAAATTTAAAAGAAAAGGTTTATTAAATAACCTTGAAGGGAGCATAAGGTATGATAATTCATTTCAAAAAGGTATTTTAAATGTTGAAAATTAAATGATTTATTTTATTTTCATCATAAAATAAATCTTGGGAAAAGTGGATTGCATTTCGATTTAAAGGCTTAAGTAACATGTGAAGTGATAATGGGAGATGATATAATTAGTGACTTATGATATTTTCATAAGAATGGAGTATGAGAGAGAATTGGTTGTTGGAACACCTAATCCTACATGGGTAGGTGTGGAATGCAAAAAGTCACAATGGAGTCCAAATGACCTTGGAATATGAAACCAAGAGTCACACCATTGTACTATAAATGTACATCTTTGTATAATGGAAAATAAAGAAAGCCTCACGCTTATCTTTCATTGTGTGTTGAGTGTCTTGTGTGTGCATTCTTCTTCCTCATACACCATGTGTGTGCTTCAACATGGTGTTTAACATGGTATCAGAGCAGGCGATTTCTGGCCCTGCTCCACTTTGAATGAGCCATTTGTGTTTATGGCCTGCATATCTGCAAAAATTCTTGACATTTTTGCAGCACTCAGTGATTTTGCAGCATTCAGAAGTGTTTTGAAGAAGGAGCAGCATTCAGAAGAAAGAGCAGCATTCATAATTTGTTTTGAAGAAGGCAGCACTGCCCATCTGAAGGTTTTCATTCTCATTTTTCCTGCAATTTCCATTAATTTCTGCATTGAAGAGTTGCTGGAAAACACTGTTTAAAGAGGGTTTCTAAAGTAGAAGTTTTTGGTTTTTTAATGGAAGAGATTTCTGAGTATTGTTAAATTCTGCATTTCTCTGCTGCTGGAAAAATCATTTTTGCAAGTTTACAAGTTCCTGCAAATTATTCTGCTGTGTATCTAGAAAAATTCTGCTGTATATTTGAAAGGAGAAAATTTTTCTGCTATTTTAAAAAGACCTCTTGCTCCTCTGCTGTTTTAAAATTAAAAAAAAAAAAAAAAAAAAAAAAAAAAAAATTAGTTCCTGGCCTACGGCCTTCCCCATTACTCCTGCGCTCTACGCATCTGTCATTCCCTTCTCCACGCAGGCTTCCTCCTACCTGCATAAACCCCTCCACATAATTACACATCTCACACTCACACTACAGCACTCGACCTGCTCCTCTTTACCCATTACGCTCTGCACTCTCCCTACGCAGATCTCCCTACTCATCGTTCAACTCTCGGCCCTTGCTCTCCGCGGCCCTTACTCTCCATGGCCTCCCCCTTAACGCACTTTCACAAATATATATATCGATTATTTAATAGCCGCCCCTCCCATATTATAAAACCCTCCCTCCATTTTAATTCAATTCCATTTATATTAATCCACCCTTATTACTCCGCCTTCTTGTCTATCCCCTACGCATCTACTCTTTTTAAATTTATTTTAATTAACTCCCCTCTCATATAATACGATTTCCCCTCCCATATAATATGACTTCCCACTCCATTATTAAATCTCCTCCCCTATCATTTCATTAAATTAAAATACCTCCTTCCATTTAATTCAATACCCCCCCTCTTCTCATAACTTTTAAATTTTTTAATTAAACTCCCATTAATACACCCCTCCCTATATAATAATCCCCACCATGTTATATATATTAAAATAAATCCCATTCCATTTTAAATTCATTTTTCCCCTCTTTTATTAATTAATCCCTTCCCCCATTATATTTCCCTTTCCCTTTTTTAAATATTTAAAACCCCTTTTAATTATTCCCATTTTTTAATTAATTTTTAATTAATTAAAAAAAAAAAAAACAGCAGAGAGAGAGGAAAGAGAGAAAATTGAATAGCAGAAATGAAGGAATTGACATGTGAAGCAAATAGATTGAATACATAGAGAAAATTGAAGATTTGACATTTTATGATTTGTGGCATATATGAGGGTGATTTTTTGAAGAATTTCACATTTGAAGACAAGTTTGCCATCAGTGTTAAAACAACTATTTGAAGAAGAGAATTCAGCTGCATAGTATTTTCAGCTGCACATATTTTGCAGAAATATTGTATTGAACTGACATTGATTTTCATCAGTATTTGAGTTGTTGGATTGATTGCCCTCCATCATTTGAGGAGCAGATTTTGTACTTGAGATTTCCATAGTTGGAAATTCTTTGGAGTCATTTGTATTTCTTGTTGCATCACATTGTAAACGGGTGCATTTTTGGTTGAAGCTGACACCCTTTCATTTGTTTTGAGCCTAAGTTGTTGAAATGGCTAAAATAAATGAGGCATTAGTGTTGTTGAATGACCTCATTCATTCAAATGTTCATGATATGATAAAAATGAGCAAGGATGCTCTTTGTAATATTCAGATTTGTTTACAAGATGCACAAGAAAAGATTGAGTTTTTGCAGTTGGAATCTCAGCTTCAGCGAGACGAACTTCAGCAAAAGAGTCACCATTCTGAACCTGTTTCTGTTCAGAAGATTGTGAAAGACTCCCATCAGCAGCAAGTCAGCAAAGTTCCAGATGATTCACATTCAGCAGATGTACATGCAGATGCAGCAGTTCAACCTGCACTTCTCAAGCCCATCATCAGATCTTGGGAAGAGCTTGTCCACAACAAGCACAGAACTGGTCTTGGATATGACAAGGATGTCTCCTTTCATATTCCAGACTACACAAAACCCATCAGATTTCAAAGTGCCGGATTCCTGTATGACAGTTCACCTACAGCTGTTCCAGATCCTGTTCCACAACAACAACAGATTGAGAAATGCCAACACTGTGAACGAGTTGGCCATATGAAAGATCATTGTTTTGATCTTCATCCATGCAAGCACTGTGGTCGGCACACCCATTCTTTAGACAGATGCTTCAGACACAAGCCTCCTGCAAGAACCAAGATTCATCTTGGATGGATCGCTTCTTGGCAATGGGCATCAGCAGCCAAGAAGATGTTTACGACACATGTTAGAACTTGTTCACGGATATTGAACAAACTTGCAGTTGAGTTTTCTCCATCATCTCACCTTGTCCCTGACAGGGGGGAAAATGGTGGTCATGTACAAGCTTCGACGACAGATCAAGCGAGCCTGAGCCACAATCTCTCATTCCATGTTCAGAGTTGCAGCCAGAGTTCAAGCGAGCCTGAGTCACAATTCGTCATTCCGGATTCAGAGATGTAGCCAGAGATATGGATGCCCATGAGCATACCTTCGGTTGGTGGATAACCTAAAACCATCATTTTCGGTTGGTGGACAACCTAAAACCATCATTTTCGGTTGGTGGATAACCTAAAACCATCATCTTTGGTTGGTGGACAACCTAAAACCACCACAGGTAGTAGACCTCCCTTCTTTTAGGTTGAAGGTCTCCCTTTTTATGAGGGACAATTCCTCTAGCAGAAGCCTTCAGCTTCTTGCCAGTTTTGGAAGAGTTCCGGGAACTGCAACAAGTTTTGCGTTCCAGTGTTTGTGGTCATCCTAAAACCACCTCTTTTTTCCAACATTTCAGAGAGTTGATTCAGCCCAAGCGCTGCCATGTATACTTTGCAGATTTGTATTACAACTCTTTTCTTGGACTCACACATACCCTTTCGGATTAAGGGGGGATGTTGGAACACCTAATCCTACATGGGTAGGTGTGGAATATGAAAAGTCACAATGGAGTCCAAGTGACCTTGGAATATGAAACCAAGAGTCACACCATTGTACTATAAATGTACATCTTTGTATAATGGAAAATAAAGAAAGCCTCACGCTTATCTTTCATTGTGTGTTGAGTGTCTTGTGTGTGCATTCTTCTTCCTCATACACCATGTGTGTGCTTCAACATGGTGTTTAACATTGGTAACGGGGATATTTTACATCATGAGAATGTATTAAGGGTGGATGTTCATTGGTATATTGTACAACTTGAATTAGAGTCAAAATATCCACTATTGTAATTATTGGGTCAAGCTTTGAAGTCAAATAAGATGTTAAGGTCAAATGAATAAATTTGGATAGCTTGAGTCAAGTTAAACCATTGAGTTATTGTACAAAAGGGTGCATTTTTCATCCAAGATGAAGATTTGATGTCAAGTCTGGAGTCAAAGAGTCTTAAATCAAGTCAAAGGTTTAAATGTAATTGGGTGCATGATCGGCAGAGCCCGACACCCAAAGAATTGGTCATTGTAATGCAAGCATTACTGAAGTTGTTGTTTGCAGCAAAAAGGAGAAAGAGAGTTGCCCAGAAATGATTCCAAGACAGAGAACCGCAAGAGGTCAAGCACAGGAAGAGAGCTTGCATTGTTGGATGGCAAGTATGAAGGTTTGCTGAAAAGGGGATTAAATGAAATCCATAAGTGAACAGATGAAGTTCACAAAGGAGGAGAAGATGACTGGTGATAGTAATTTTAGAGGTTCTGAGAAAGACCACAATAGAAGAAAGAAGAAGGAAGATGCCAAGGCAAATGGCATATGGAAGAAATTGACTGATGAAGAATATGAGAGAGAGAAGGCTAAGATAACAATTCACCTTGAGTTATTGATGGAATTGTTGCAGAGAAATAAAGACTAGAGACATAGTTGGACCATGAGGAAGAAAGTGAAATGGCAGAGACTACACGCAAAGAGGGATCAACAAGTAAAAATACAGTTAACATAAGAGTCGAGGGAGCTCGAGCAGATGATAAGTGTGCAATTGAGATGTGAAGAACTCAGAGAAGCTGAGTTGAAAATGGAAGTTTCCATTTGTGGCCCAGACCAGGGTGAAATTCTGGGTGAAGAGATCAATGAGAAATATCTCATGAACTATTGGAATAGTTTAGAAAAAATTGAAGATATGCTGACAAGGGAAGCAGATGAGGCTATGAAGCCTTGTATTTTTAAATCTCATATTTTTTGTATGTTTGCAGGATGTGCAAAAAAGGGTGGACAGTCTGGTGAAACTATCACAAAGATGAATAAAGCTCTTGAGGTGAAGTATGATGGAGAATGCCTTTTAGAGGAGGAAGGTACTGATTTGTTGCAGCAGAAAAAATTCATATATGAATTCCTGCTTGGAGTAAGATAGCCAGTTGAAGCTAATATGGAGCAGAGGCATAATGAAAATGCCATAGTGATATTCCAAGGAGGTAAACAAATGAATTTGTTTAATGAAATTGATGAAATAATTTTGCAATGTGATGATACAAAAAACAAGATAACTCACGAGGATTTCCAGAAGAAAAATGAAACTAGGAATGAAGGTTGTGATGAAATGCTGGAAATATTTCACATGGAAATAGAATTCTTGGAAAGATGTCTTAACGAACCTGAAGGAGATATGAAACTCGCAGAACCTGATACAGAAGAGATTGCAGTTACCATGCATGATAGGGATGAAATGTTTCTAACATTTATAGATTTGAGTGAATGTTTTAACTCTACAAATAATAATGTGGTTGTAGGTACATAAGGAAACATTAATAAATATGTTGTTGAAATCAGAGAAATTGAGCAAAAAGTATTTGAAGATGAGATGAAAGATCAGGAGCAACAATAAATTTATGTCCTTAGAGACATAAAGGAAACAAAAGTATTAATCTAGCAAGATAAAGATGAAAGAAGCTAGCAATTCAAAATAGGATCTACTGAAATCCAGAAAATCTATAATGGGAGATTGGTGTTTGCAACATCAAAAGAGGTTGAAAGGTTTTGTATTTTTAAAACTAATAGTTTGTTGATGAATGCAGGTATAATACCAGATGAGAAATTTGTTAATATAGGAATAGTCAATGACTATATTTGGATCAAGGAGAAGTTCTTGATTATTATTCATTTTAGAAAGTTGAGTGTTCGGCGCAATTGGAGATGGAAGCATCAGACAAAGAGGAATTACTCCGAGGAATTGGAAAAAGAAATTGTTGGAGAGGCCGATGGAATGCGGTTGAAAAAATGAGTGATGTTGATGTAAATCCAGTTCGAGATTCTTTAAAATTTTGGAGACCAGAAGAATGGGTATCAGTGATTCTACACAAGTCTATAATTTTCAAAATAAAGATGATGTGGTATGGAAAAGTGAGAGTTACATTCAATAGTATTCTGAAAATACTATTCTGGAAATTTTGTGCAAATTTACAAAATGGAGTTGATACTTTAAAATACAAGGGGCAAAATAGAGCTTGGAATCCTAGAGGGAGCAATTCATTGAGACTTGTGGCTGTCGAATTATTACAGAGAAGTGACAGAACTCATAGACAGGAGTCTATGGAAACTTCTCCACATGGGGAGTCTGATGCAGGAGCATCCTCCTTAATTTTCATTATTTATTTGTGTGATCTAGGGGGTGATGTTTTTTTAATTATTTTATAAATTATGTACATTTTAAAAATAAATTAAAATAAAAATATGAGTGTGAGGTTTATTTTAAATATTCTCTTAATAAATTGAGGATATGAGTGGAGTTGGGTTGGATAGATATTTTGGGATTATGAACTCCTTAAATGGAACTTAGTTGAGTCAAAGTAAGGATAAAGATATTTTAGGATTTGGTTGAGATATTTGTGGAGGAAATCATGGATTCAAATTAATCCATTATTATATATAAATGTGAAGCTTTTTGTGAGGATGTAGAGAGGCACAGAGAATGGAATAGGACAAAGAGATACAGAGAGAAATGGTGTGAGATTTTATGTAAAGGGGGCGAGAGCCAAGAGGCCAACAATTGTAATATTCTGCCAAAATGGTTTGAATCTGAAATTTCTTGTTGTTATTATATACCATTATTTTGTTTGTTTTCAATTCTCTCTTCTTTATATATATTTTGAGTTGAATTGAATGTGGTTTTAATGAATATTCTGATGAGAATTTTCATGACAAAGGAAATACACACCTTCTATGCAATCTAATCTGATTTATGCAGAATATATGCATCACCCCCTTGAAGTGGATGATTTCTAAGGCATTGATCTCTCTTTTCTTTTATTTTTGGAGTTGGTTTCATAAAATTTGGTTTCAGAGCTTTGGATTCTAGGGTTTCGCTGCTCCAAACAGGTCATCATGGAATTTTAGCTATAATTTTTTTTCTACGAAGGTTCAGAAGAATTTGGTTTTAGAGCGTGAAGCCGAAATCCTGAGGAACATCGTCACAAAATTTCAGAGGTTGGTTCACAATAGTTTCAGAG
Organism: Pinus albicaulis; assembly: GCA_034641835.2. Taxonomy (NCBI): domain Eukaryota; kingdom Viridiplantae; phylum Streptophyta; class Pinopsida; order Pinales; family Pinaceae; genus Pinus; species Pinus albicaulis. Next base: position 275,172,774 of record CM076573.1, read on the forward strand.
ATATGATCTGTGGAAGTTAGGGATTTTTGCAGGTTGTTGAATTTAACCTAAATAGGTCATCACAACATTTTCGCTACAACTTTTTTTCTATGAGGGTTCAGAAGCTGAAATTTTCATAGAGAAAATCCAAAATTATGAGGAATGGCGTGGAAATGTGTCAGAGATTGATTCACATTATTTTGTGAGGTATGATATGTGGAAGTTAGGGATTTGTCAGGCTCCCAAATTTCATCTCAAAGAGGTGATCGTGGAAAAATATTCATAATTCTCTCTCTCTGAGCATGAGATTGGAATTATGTAAATAGTTACCACAAGTACACGGAATGTAGTTTCTTGTCTAGTAATTTTAGAGCCTAAGGAGGAAAACGTGACACCTGACAAGTCGTACAAGTTCGCTCTACTGAAGGAGTCCATAATTAGGTCATTGTGGGAGATTGGACATAATTTTGTCTTGAAGAATCCAAATCATGTCAGATATGTGGCATTAGAAAGAGGATTTAGAGGGCTACTTAAAGGAGAATTTTCAAATATTGAAGATCTAAAATCGTAGAGATAACTCAGTTTCAATATCGAGCTCCTCAAAATTAAGAAAAAAGTGGGTATTCTTTTTTCCGAATTGCATAAGTCTTGTGTAAAAAAATCAGTTTAGAGTGATTCCAAGGGCCTATTGAGCATATATTTCAATATTGGGTTCTAAAATGCATCCTAAAAAGAATTGAACACCCATTAAGCCCTCATAATACTCTACTGTGACTCATGAAGATGAAGAATTGCAAGATGATCTATTAAAATTACAAGAGCAAGTGCACCAAATTTTTCTCTCGCAAAGAGAAAAAAAAAATGAAATGGAAGTTTTGAAGAAAGGTGTGGAAGCGAAGATGGATGGTTTGAAGAATAATATGGATGGTTTGAAGAAATACGTGGAAGCTAAGATGGATGGTTTGAAGAAAGGCATGGAAGCTAAGATGGAGGACATGGAAGAAAAAATGAAAGGCAACATGGAAAACATGAAGAATGATCTGAAAGCAGACATGGAAGGTTTCACAAAGTTGATACAAGAAATGATTCCTAATGGTGAAAAGATAGTAGAAGAGACTCATGATGAGAACAAAATAGATTTTAATCATGATTTCATAAACTCTAATGTTGGATGGAAGAACTACCATATTCCAAAGATGGATATGAGGAAGTTTGATGGCAAGGATCTCATAACATGGATACTACAGATGGAGCAATATTTTGATCTCAATAATGTGCAAAACACACAAAAGGTACGCATTGCAACTTTACGTTTAGAAAAGAATACATGTGTATGGTATTGATGGATTTTCTCCCATAAAAAAATTTTCACTTGGTCAATTTTTACGGAGGAAATGATAGCACATTATGAGGATACAAATAGAAACACGCTCTTTATCCAATTGATAAATCTCAAACAAAAGGGTTCAGTGGCGGAGCACATTGAGGACTTCCAAAACTTGAATATAAGGGTAATTGATATTCCAGAGGAACATAGTATTGATGTCTTCATAGAGACTTTAAATGATAACATCCAACATGAAGTTCGCGTTTGGGAACCTGATTCATTAGAAAATGCATTCGGGCTAGCAAGAAAAATTGAATGTAAAATTATGGCAACAAAGAAGCCTACCACTCACACATATAAAGATGGAAGTGTTGCTACTACTAGACTTCCACAACCTACAAGGTTGATACCACAAAAATTGGAAGAAAAAAGAGCAAAAGGGCTTTGCTACAGTTGTGATAGAAAATACATTAAAGGTCATAAGTGTGCTGAGAAGAAATTATTTTACATAGATTGTGAAGAGGAAGAAGAAAATGAACAAGAATCTTCAAAAGAAGAGGATATACACCAGGAACCAACCCTATAAGAGGAAGAAATGAGCTCAACCATATTGTGTAATGCATTGGCAGGAATTACGACTCCTCAAACTCTCAACATAGAAGGACATATCAAGAAGAAAAAGGTAATAGTGTTGATTGATTCGGGTAGTACCCATAATTTTAATCATTGTAAGGTAGCCAAGGAATTGAATTGTTTCCTATACCCAGCACCAGAATGTCAAGTGATGGTTTCAAAAGGAGGAACTATAAATTTCTCTAGAAAATGCCATAATATCAAGCTAACCATGGGGTAATATGTATTGAATAGTCCAATGCTTTCCATTCCAATGGGAGGTGTTGATATTGTACTAAGAGTACAATGGTTACAATATTTGGGGACAGTAGCTTTTAATTTTCAAGAACTTTTCTTCAAATTTTTTTCAGAAGGAAAGAAAGTCGAAGTACAGGGTATCACAGGGAAGTCGGGAAAGATAGTAAGCTCTAATGTCATGACAAATCTTCTAAAGAAAGAACAACGAATCATAATTGCGCAATTATGCTCACTAGTAGTTCCAACATCAAAACCATCTATTTCTGCAGATCTCCAAAAAGTATTGGACATTCATCCAAATGTGTTTGAAACTCCCAAAGGACTCCCACCTATTTGTGATCATGATCATGCTATTCAGTTGATTCCAGGAAGTGTTCCTCCAAACATCAGGCCTTATAGATATCCTTATGTCCAAAAGAGCGAAATTGAACGTATGATTGCAGAAATGTTAGAGGCGGGTATAATTCAACCTAATCAAAGTTCTTTCTCTGCTCCTGTAGTATTGGTACATAAGAAGGATGGATCATGGCGCATGTGTCCGGATTATAGGGAACTCAATAAGCTCACTATTAAAGATAAATTTCCCATTCCTGTGATTGATGAATTATTAGATGAATTACATGGAGCAATTTATTTTTCCAAGTTGGATCTTCGTTCAGGATATCATCAAATTAGAATGAAGATTGAAGATATTCCGAAAACAAAATTTCAAACTCATGAGGGTCATTATGAATTTTTGGTCATGCCTTTTGGGCTTACCAATGCACCTTCTACATTTCAAGGGTTTATGAATTCCATTTTTAAACCCTTCCTTAAAAAATTTGTGCTAGTATTTTTTGATGATATACTAATCTACAACCATTCTTAGAAGGATCATGTTCAACATGTTGACAGGGTTCTCAAACTATTGCAGGAGAAACAATTATATGCAAAAACATCCAAATGTTTCTTTGGATTACAAGAGGTGGAATATCTGGGTCATATTGTATCTCATGAGGGTGTTAAGGTAGACCCTAACAAAATTAAATCCATTGAGGAATGGAAAGTCCCAACAACCATAAAATAGTTGCAAGGATTTTTCGGGTTAACACGGTATTATCGCAAGTTTGTTAAGAATTATGGGATAATAGTAGCACCTATAACAACATTATTGAAGAAAGATGCCTTTTCATGGACTCCTGAAGCAACTAAGGGCTTTGAACATCTTAAAGAGGCAATGCACCTAGCACTGGTCTTAGCTATGCAAGACTTCACAAATACCTTTATTGTAGAATATGATGCCTCGGGAAATGGATCAAAGACCCATTTTCTGGAATTGGTGTTGCTTTAAAGCAAGAAGAAAGACCCATTGCTTTTGAAAGTCATACAATCAAAGGAAAATATTTACAGAAAGTTATTTATGAGAAGGAAATGTTAGCAATACTATATGCACTAAAGAAATAGCAACCTTACCTGATGGGAAGACACTTCAAGGTAAAAACTAATCATGATAGTCTTAAACACTTTTTGGAACAAAGACTATCTTCAGAAAAGCAGAAAAAATGGGTCACAAAGATGTTGGGTTATGACTTTGAAATAATATACAAAAAAGGGAAGCTAAATGTTATTGCAGATGCACTCTCAAGAAAGAATGAAGAGGTGGAAGCATTGCTTTGTGCCATTTCTATTATCCAACCAAATTGGATAACTGAAGCAAGGGATGAATGTAAGAAGGAAGAAGAAGTGTGGACACTCATTCAAAATTTGCAGCAAGATCCTAGTACATTTGATACATTTAGTTGGAAAAATGATTCCTTATGGTACAAAGATTGCTTATATATTTGTAAGAATTCGCAACTAAAACAAAAGATTCTTTTGGAATTTGGCACTTCTCCTTTAGGAGAACACTCTGGATTTTTAAAAATTTACCAAAGGGTGAAGAAAGAATTTTTCTAGGATGGCCTTAAATCTGATATTCAAAAGTTTGTGGCGAAATGTTTGGTTTGCCAGCAAAATAAGGTTGAGACAATTAAGACCCCGAGTCTTCTACAACCTTTATCCATTCCAAGTCAACGTTGGGGGGAGATTTCAATGGATTTTATCATAGTTTTACCTAAGTTCGAAGAAAAGAGTGTCATCATGGTGGTAGTTGATAGAATTACCAAGTATTCACACTTTTGTGCATTATCTCATCCATTTAAAGCAAGTACAATTGCTACTACATTTATGGACACAATTCAAAATCTACATGGAAACCCAAATATTATTGTGAGCGACAGGGATTCCATTTTTACTGGAAATTTTTTGATGGAGTTATTTTCTTGTTTGGGTACTCAACTAGCTCATAACTCATCTTATCATCCTCAATCTGATGGTCAAACTGAGATAGTGAATAAATGTTTGGAAGGATATCTTCGTTCTTTTGTATCTGATAAAAAACCACAATGAGTCAAGTGGTTACCGCTCACTGAATGGTAACCATAGTTAAATCAATTCAAAAGTTGTACCAAAATAAAATTAATAAAAAAATTGTATTGATGTGACTATAAATAAGAATGAGCTTTTCAAGAAAAAGTCATTATCATTAAACAACTAATGCATTTTCCTTTTCTTTTCAGCTCCTTTAATGTTATGAATGCAGAAAATAAAATAAGTGCACTAAATCAATAAAAAAAAATTCCTTTTACTTTTGAGAAACGAGGAACATAAACAACAACTTCTCTTTTGAAGGAAAAATGAGGAATTAAACAACAATTTCTCCTATCAGGAAACGAAGAATTTACAACAATTTCCTTTTCAAAAGAAAATGGATCTAATGCAACAATGAAAATACTTCGAAATTAATTTGTCAATGATAAAGAAAAACACTTTAAATAAGCATTGAACAAATTTTTCTGATGCAACCCTAAGGCTACCACATAGACATACCTTATCGGAACTTAAAATTCCCTTAATAACGACCCTTTAAAATATCGGAATCGAAATTCTTAATTATTCAAAGAGATTTATGTTCCTTTTCTTATAATTCAAAATCACTTATCTGATATATCCTTTCCCAATGCATTCAAAACATTATATGCAGCCCAAATCTGTTGATCCGACGTCGAATCAATTTGAAAACCACTGAATTGTAATATGTCACAAGAAATTGGTGGTTTCCCACAATTTGATGCGGTATCAAAATAACTCCGCAATTACAATGCGCTCCACTTCCAATATGATCCGATGCGATGTCAATCGCTGTTCTAAGGTGCTCCAACTCTGATATACACCAATATATATCAATCGGCAGTTCCGATTCACTATTGGTATTCACTACAGGTTTCGACCACTTATATAACTCCGATGCAATATTCTCGGAAGTCACAAGTCGCCATATATTTTTAATGACAAACCTATTGAAAATTACCACAGCACCGATACGATATGATTCGGTTCAATTCGCTATCGCAACCACCACTGTGTTATCATATATGTCATCTGGAAATTGCTCCGATGCGAGATCCGGACCTGATGCAAATTCAACCCAGTCTATAAAACTTCGCATCCATTTATGATGGCTACAATGTTTGATATGGAAATTTCTCTTGCTCCGATGCGATATATATTTGAAATTGGAATTGCCATGTCATAATGATTAACAATGCCACATCCTGTAATTTGCAATAATTTGTGCAGACCGCTCAGTTCAAAACCTAGTTTCTATTAATCAACTCTGTAAAATTGTTTTACACCCAATTTCTGTATTAAAAGCTATTCCGACTCGCAATTCAACTATTCCAGATTCGCTTTAATGAAGGGAAATTTTACAGTTCTAGCAAAATGCGCAGATTGCTACCATTCAACAATTACATAGAGAAAAGAAAACACATCATCACACACACTCATCTTATATTGTGGTATAAGCATTCGATTTATCCATTAAATAGAAAAAAATAGAGTTCGCATTTGCCAATTACACAGAAAATCAACTACTATTGCACACACCAAAATACAATCCAACACACTCTCAAAATCAATACTTTGTGTTTTAAAACATAAATACAAAGCTACATTGGGTCGCTGCCCTCTCTGGCCTGATTATTCTATTTAACGGCCTTTTTTCCTCCTATGTGCCTCGTAAGTTTACAAGGCCTTGATTCCTCTCTTTGTCTCTCCTCTCGCCTCTTCTTTTTTTAGAAAACAAAGGAGATTGAATATATGCTAAGTTAACCATGTCCTCCACATTTGGAGGAATAAATTATACATTTAGAATTCACACCCTATCCTAATCTAAACAAACTAGACTACTTGGCTTTATCTCCACGCAGGGAGGATCACTTGTCATTTATTCCCGATTTCTGTTCAGAATTAGGCCACTCTTAACTACTTACATTTAATTGAAATTAATACAAATTTAACAACCAAGTCTTCCTCCAAACTTGTATTAGCCACAACATGTGACCATTTCATCACATTGCTGGCTATGTCTAGATGCTCCTGCATCAGACTCCCAAAGTTTAAATTAATCATGATCTCCTGATCATGCACTTCTGGTCTGTGTCCTCCTGGATCCCATACTTGGTTTGGTAGTCTGTCCTTGGTTACTGTTGTTATTGTTTGTCCCTTAAGTCTCCATCCTTTATGCTGTAATGCCCCATTTGCTATGCTCTCACTATCTGATGCTATCCTTTTCACATATTTTTTTGTTGTTTTGCTCACTCTAATTCGCAGTTTTCCATTCCCTTCACCTGTACCATTTCTTCCAGCCAATCTTCATTTTTTTCTTTTATCATGTATTTGTTTTACTAGAATGTTGTAGTATGAGTTTCCACAACTCATCCAATTCTTTGTCCATTTCACTTCTCATGTGTTGAATACTATTCTCTTGCAACTGATTGTGTTCTTGAATTAGAACATCATAATCTCTGTGCGAATAACCTTCCATATACATTTCTGAAATGTACAAATGCCTTCTCCATTGATTCTTTGCAATAATCCCAGGTCCTTCTTTTGGTTTCTCATTCATGACTTCATCATTCCTTACTTCAAATTCCAGCATGCCTGTATCTCCACAAATTTCTTGAAAACTCAACATTTTTCCTGCTTGTTTAGCTACTTGGAATATTTATTCCTCCAGTAACTTCATTTCTGCACTCTTAAGGATTATGGCATTATACTTGTCTACTCCTGAAATGTCACTTCCAGCCTTTTCTTCGTCAATAAATTTTTGTGGTATAATAGTAATCATGTTACTATTATTTCTTGTACTCATCTCTAGTTCAACAGTTTCATACCATAAATTCACCACCATTTCCTCATTCTGAGGCTTTCTGATCTCACTCTCCATTAATCTGATCTGTTCTTCCGAATTAACTTCTTGGTTCAAATTGAATTCACATTGCCTTTTTCCTGCATGTAAATCTTCATCAAAATTAATCAACTCAATAGACACAAATGCTTTACCTGGCTTCCTCATCAAAAGATTCGACTTATACCACAAATCTGCCATCTCATCTGGAATTTCTCTCAAAATTTCTGCACAATCTTCACTAACTGCATTGTCCGCAATATCTGTCTTTAATCCTTCTTTAATCTGGCTTTCTTCAAGGTCAATGATCCTCAATGACTATTTAATATCTACAAAGTCTCTATATCAATCTTCAATAGCTGTCCTCTTTTAGCTTCAGTTTTAGACAGTTGTCTAATATCTACATAATTTACTACAGTTATGTTTAACTGTTGCTTTTCCCTCTGCATCACATAATTATGTGAGTTTCCTTTACTTATGACAATACTAAACAATTGCCTTACCTCAGTGTATCCTTTGATTTCAGTAATTCTTTTGCCATCCTCCTTTTGACTTATTCTTTGAATGTCATCTGATTGGACATCTTCCTGCACTTGGTTGTAACTTCCCTCCTTATTCTGCATATGACTATGAGTAGTCATCTCTTCATCTGTTAATACAACAGTCTTCAATAACTGTTTGTCTTTCCTCAAATCGATATGACCTGCAAACACACAACAACCTTCAGTTTTCAAAATACAATACCTTCCATTTTCTTTTGATGCTTCAAGCACCAATCCTCCATCATAGATCTTTTGGATTTTAGCGGATCCTTCTTGTTGTGACTCCATTTCTCTGAGTCTTTCCTTCTTTAACAAATCAATATGAATTTGTTCAAGTTCCCTGAACTCGTTCATCAGCTTTCCACTCCACCTCTGTTGCAATAGCTTCCACTTCACCCTTTTCTTCAGTCTCCATCTGTATCTTCGGTCTTCACTTGTCTTTCTTTTTACTGCCAGACCAATTTTTGGTTCTTCATTCTGCTGCCAGTTTCTATACTTCTGCAATTTAATGCCTTCCTCAAATTCACTCTCATGTAGATGATCATTCCTTCCAAATTGCTAGTTACTTCCATATTCATCTTGCTGAGTTAATATTTTTTTCTCCTTCATGCCTTTGAGGAAATTTTTGAAAATGCAGCAAGATGATGGAGCTTGGTGAAATGAAGTCGCCTTCACCAAGTGGGCCCACAAGCTATTTTTTGGCGCAAAGTCTATTTTTAGACTATGTCTATTTTTAGACTATGTCTATTTTTGGACATATGGATCATGGACCGGGAGCTGCAGTATGCTATTCTTGGAGGATTGGTCATGTTGGTAAAAATAGATGGACCTCTATTTTTAGCATTTAGGTCGAAGTCTATTTTTAGACTGACGAACTAAAAATAGAACAGTCAAATATTATTTACCCTTAATAATATTTGGACTCTAAACTTCAGTTTACTCTCTTGGAGCACTTCAGTTTGACCCCCGGAGGTGGGGCATGCAGCTGCCAGAAGGATTTACACTTTTCCTATGGGTTAGGTGAGCTAATGCATGGTTGACTTCAGTTAGAGCTCAAGTGGCGGAGTTTGGTGGAGTTGATGCGACAGTTGATGGAGATGGTGTTCTGGTTAACTAGTTGAACTAGTTGTATTTAGTTTAACTGGCTAATACACTAGAGATGAGTTGGGTGAATTAAATATTATTTAATTCACTAATTATTAACTCATTATTCAACTAAAGAACACATCAGTTTAACTCAGTGCATGGGCAGTTCAGTGGCGACAAGTGAAAGAGGTAGATGAAAGGGTTGAGATAGCTATCAGTTGCGACATTAGTTGTGCATGAGATTTGCACCACACTTGGAGGAAATTTCCCATGAGGATTACGCTGTCAAGCCAAGGAGATTCGAACCTTGGATCTCTCATTAGACCAACCTTGATTGCGCAATAGAGGCAGGCAATTAGTGGGTGTATTTTGAACCTGTGACTTGTTCAAAACCAAGCTAGTTTGTGTGTAGCTTTATGAGATAGTACTGAGTACTTGTGAGGAGTATTGTGCTATGTATTTGCTGCATGTTCTCTCCATATAATATACAAAATAGCTGAGGGGTTTTCAGCTATAAGATTTCCCCATACATACTGTGTTAATGTGTGTGATGAATTGATGTTCTGTCGCTTCTATTCTTTCCGCATGTGACGATTAATTGTAGAAGAGATTATGTGTTATGCATGCAATTCGAAATTGATGTGTGATCAGGCTAATATCCATTGAATAAGTGATTTATTCAGAAAATTTCTACAGAAATAACTTCCTTGTTGCTTCTGATCTTTCATCTCACCTTCAAATAATTGCTACTCAATTTCTCTGATTTCAGCATCATATTTATTAATGCTATCTTCCACACCTTTTCCTCCATTAGGTTCTGTAAGCTTCGTTTCTCCTTTAAATTCTTTGAGTAATCTCTCCAAGAATTCTATTTCCTTGTGAAATCTCTCCAGCAGTTCATCACAATTTCCATTCTCAGCTTCATTCTTTTTCTGGCAATCCTCCTGAGTTGACCTGTTTTCTACATTATCATATTGCAAGCATCTTTCATCAATCCCATTAAAAAAATTCATTGGTTTACCTTCTTCTAGTACCACTATGGAATTTTCATTAGACTTCTGGTCTATATCAACCTCATCTGACTGTTTCACACCAAACAGGATTTCATCTATGAACTCCTTCTGTTGCAATAGATCAATTCCTTCTTCCTCTAAAAGGAATTCTCCATCATACTTCACCTCAAGAGCTTCATTCCTGTTTGTGACAATTTCATCAGACTATCCATCATCCTCTACATATCCTGCAAACATACACAAACTATAAGAATTAAAATCACAAGGCTTCATTGCCTCATCTGCTTCCCTTGTCAACATATCCTCGAATTGTTCTGGACTGTGCCAATAGTCCATGAGATCTTCAGCTGACCTCTCATTATCCTCTTCCCCCAACATTTCACCTTGTTCTGGTCTACAAATGGAAACTTCCATTTCTACTTCTGCTTCTCTGAGTTCCTCTGATTCCTCTTGAGCACTCAATATCTTCTCAATCTTTCTCAATTCTTCTACTATCTCTAACTTCACTTGCTGATTTCTCTTTTCCCGTAGCCTTTGTCACTTTTCTCTTTTCCTCATGGTCCAACCATTCTTCTGGTCTTCAACACTTCTTTGCAGCATCTTCATCAATATTCCAATCTGGAAATCTATCTCATCTTTCTCTCTGTCAAACTCTTCTTGACTCGTCCTCATGCCATTTGATTTGGCATCTTTCCTTCTGTTGTGGCTTCTTTTTGAACTTCTGCTATGACTATATGTAGTCATTTTCTTCTCCTCTCTTTCTATGATCTCCTCACTCCTCTGCAACAAGCCTCTGCAACAGCAAGTCCTCCTTACTGCGATCTTACCTCACTAAGCTCTCCTCACTCAGTCTTTTGGTAAGCACAATCCTCTATCTAGAACCTTCTCTTGAGCAACACCTTTGCTCCCTCTAAGCTTCTGCAATCTCTCACTCTCTCTTTCGAAAACACTTCAATTTTCCTCTCTATCCAATATCTTGTTGGATTCTTCAGGTTCACTGCCACTTCTAAGGGCTTTCCCTACTCTGCTTTTTAAGAACACATCTGGTTCTTCTCTCACAGCTTCTCTTGGTCTATATTGCTGCAATCTTCACTCTTTCTTATGCTATCACCTGTGTTTTGAATGGATTTCCTCTGTCTCTTTCATATGCAAGTTCTACTACAATCTCTAAGAACTTCCCCAAAATTTCTTCTACAGTTCACTGCTGTAATCTGGTACCAAACTTCATTCATTCAACATGCTACTATTTCCATACCTCTGTAGTCATAAATCTTCATAAGCAAACATCTCTTCACAGGAAATTTCTTCCTTTTCCTGCTCTGATACCAAAATTTGATGCAACCCTAAGGCTGCCACATAGACATACCTTATCGAAACTTAAAATTCCCTTAATAATGGCCCTTTAAAATATCGGAATCGAAATTCTTAATTATTCAAAGAGATTTTTGTTCCTTTTCTTATAATTCAAAATCACTTATCTGATATATCCTTTCCCAATGCATTCAAAACATTATACGCAGCCCAAATCTGTTGATTCGACACCGAATCAATTTGTGAACCACTGAATTGCAATATGTCACAAGAAATTGGTGGTTTCCCACAATTTGATGCCGTATCAAAATAACTCCACAATTACAATGCGCTCCACTTCCAATATGATCCGATGCGATGTCAATCACTGTTCTAAGGCGCTCCAACTCTGATATACACCAATATATATCAATCGGCGGTTCTGATTCACTATTGGTATTCACTACATGTTTCGACCACTTATATAACTCCGATGCGATATTCTCGGAAGTCACAAGTCGCCATATATTTTTAATTCCAAACTTATTTACAATTACCACAGCGCCGATGCGATATGATTCAGTTCAATTCGCTATCACAACCACCACTGTGTTATCATATATGTCATTTGAAAATTGCTCCGATGCGAGATCCGGACCCAATGCAAATTCAACCCAGTCTATAAAACTTCGCGTCCAGTTATGATGGCTACAATGTTTGATATGGAAATTTCTCTTGCTTCGATGCGATATATATTTGAAATTGGAATTGTCGTGTCATAATGATTAACAATGCCACATCCTGTAATTTGCAAGAAGTTGTGCGGACCGCCCAGTTCAAAACCCAGTTTCTATTAATCAACTCTGTAAAATTGTTTTACACCCAATTTCTGTATTAAAAGTTGTTTCGACTCGCAATTCAACTATTCCATATTCGCTTTAATGAAGGGAAATTTTACAGTTCTAGCAAAATCCACAGATTGCTACCATTCAATAATTACACAGAGAAAAGAAAATGCATCATCACACACACTCATCTTATATTGTGGTATAAGCATTCGATTTATCCATTAAATAGAACAAAACAGAGTTCGCATTTTCCAATTACACAGAAAATCAACTACTGTTACACACACCAAAATACAATACAACACACTCTCAAAATCAATCCTCTGTGTTTTAAAACATAAATACAAAGCTACATTGGGTCGCTGCCCTCTCTGGCCCGATTATTCTATTTAACGGCCTTTTTTCCTCCTATGTGCCTCGTAAGTTTACAAGGCCTTGATTCCTCTCTTTGTCTCTCCTCTCGCCTCTTCTTTTTTTAGAAAATAAAGGATATTGCATATATGCTAAGTTAACCATCTCCTCCGCATTTGGAGGAATAAATTATACATTTAGAATTCACACCCTATCCTAATCTAAAAAAACTAGACTACTTGGCTTGATCTCCACGCAGGGAGGATCACTGCCATTTATTCCCAATTTTTGTTCAGAATTAGGCCACTCTTAACTACTTACCTTTAATTGAAATTAATACAAATTTAACAACCAAGTCTTCCTCCAAACTTGTATTAACCACAACATGTGACCATTTCATCACATTGCTGGCTAGGTCTAGATGCTCCTGCATCAGTTTCTTTCAAAGGAGGGAGAGGTAGATAAAGTTACTGGTCAATATGAGGCATTAGGCACTTGAAAACAAAACAAAAAAAAGGTTGAATAAAATTTCAATGACAAATTCAAAGGGAATTTGGTTGGCTTAAGGGGAAACACAGTCTCTAAGGGGAGAAAGTGCTTTGCAAAGCACCACTGAATGGGATACAGTGCTCTGCAAAGCACTCCTAAGTGGGAGACAGTGCTCTACAAAGCGCCCCTGAGTGGGAGATAGTGCTCTGCAAAGCACCCCTGAGTGGGAAATAGTGTTCTGCAAAGCACCCCTGAATGAGAGAAAGTGCTCTGCAATGGACCCCTTAATAGGAGAGAGTGCTCTGCAACACACAGTGCCTTGACCAACAGTGCATTGGGCGCAGCAGAGATTAAAAACTCAAGCTACAAGACACACTTCTAATGTAATTTTGAGTTCAAAAATCATAATATTTCAAAGTAAATGCTACTGGGTGAATAAACAGAGATAAACATAGGCAAATACACCAAGGATGAAGGGTAAACTCCCCAGCGGAATCACCAATTTGTTATGTGGAATTATGAATTATAGATAAAACATTCTTCCTAGACAGGTGCTTATCAAGAACAATAGGTTAAATACTTTACAACTACCTTTCCTAATTGTAAATAGACACACAGAATGAAATAAGAAGCTTACTTGGAGTCTAAGCACTTCCAAAGTCTCCTTCTGTCGCTTTTTCTGTAGCTTCAAATTCCAACCGGTTGTGCAAAATATTTCCTGCAAGAATGAACACTAAACAATAAGAGATAGCAATAATACAGATGTCTATTTAAGTTATTTAGCTAAATAAATAAAGCATAAACCATATATATCAAATAAGAAATCATGATACGGAGAATCAAAGCTTATATAGATGCATATAGGTAAAGATAAGTAGTAATATTTATTAATAATAGAATGGGAGGTTACAACCCAGTGATTGATTTAGTGTCACCATCTCTAGCACCATCCCAGCCTCATCACAATGCAAATCTCTCCAGCAGCATGTTACACAAATCAACTCCTCAATTGAAATTCCACCAGCACTTCTCTACTCAAATTCTTCCTTATCAAACACTAAGATCTGTGGTCAATTTATGAAGGAGCTGAAGGTAGTTTTACAATCAATGAATTTCCAATAATAGGCAATACATGTTCCCAATATTTTAGATGTCAAATGGACACATGGATTCGAATTTTGAGACATGTGAACTCTTCTATAAGGCACTATCCAAGTGGAGATTCTAGAACAATGAGAATTTCGCTCCCAATGTGACCAACACACATATGAGTATCGGGAAGTGCTTTGTAGAGCAACCTTGAATGGGGATACCTGCATATGCAACATACTTAGTCCCTTTAGAGGAAAAGTTGATGAGCTCTCATATGATATATTATAAACTTCAAATCTTGGAAACCTTTGCAGATGAAAGTCTTGAATGATTTTTCTTGTTATTTTTCTTAGGGCATGTAGCAACTAAAATTATAGGGGATGATAGACCATATTCATTGGTCCTAGAGATCATGTCCAGTTAACTAGGTCATTGGGAATGGTGCCCAAATTGACCTATAATAGAGGCAAAGAAGCATAGAGCTGAGAAGGCTCAGTTTTAACAAATGAGGAAGATCTAGGAAGATCAAGTCACAAGTGTCTCAAAGACCTTGGACAATATAGAAAAGCTAATAAAGTGGACTCAGCCACTAAGAGGAGAGGTCAAGAACATCAAAAAGGTAAACTTGCACTTGCAATCCAAGAATAGGGCATTGAAGGACCAAGTGAAATATCTTCAAGAGAAATTGGATCTGATTCTTGAAGAGCTTGAAAAGAAAGGATTGGAAATGATTGTGGTAGAAGAGCCCATTAGCCAACTGATTTTTAATGAGGAAGAAACACCATAGGAGTAATAAATTGAGATGATATATGCCTCAGGAGTTCCATAACATGCAGAAAATCAAAATTTTGCAAATGGACGTCAGTTTTTGAAGAAAATTTTGAAAGGGGAAATTTCTGGGTTTTTACACAATTTCGTAGCGTACCTCACGCTTGAATCCAGAAATACGCTACGAAAAAACCTATAGGTGTATTTTTTCTTTTAAAGTCAGTTTTTGCATGATTCAAGGAGGTAGATCCATGGTGGTAAGGTGGTATGACATGATTGATATGATGGGATGGCAAAGAATTGAAAAATATATATGGAGAAGCCACTTTTCTCATGATACCAAAACTCACTACGAAACTATCTTGTTTTCGTAGCGAGCATTTGTTGAAGGTTTTGAGAATCTTAAAAGAATTTTTTGCAAATTGGAGATCTCCAACATGTTAGAGGACTTCATAAGCAGATATTTATGACTCATAGGGAGTGTCATGCAGCCAGGTCATCAATCAAAACAACATTGAAGATAAGGGTCATATATTCCTAAAAAATAGGGTTATGCTCCACAAATCTAGGGATGCTTTAAATATGTAAAGTGGAGGTGAATTTGGTCATGTGTCTCTCGATCATGTGATATTTATTTTGTAACCATCATGTAACTGTTTCATAGATAAGATATATGAATGTAATAAATGGGAGATAGAGTCCTATTAGGAGTTGGTTTCTTTAAAAGGTAGTTGTAAATTTTCTATTGAAAGTTATGTATTTCAATTATGAAAGGTGTCATAGGAGAATTTGAGGATCTAGCCACCAGGCAGATCATCCTTGTTGTAAAGAATGAATATTTAAATACAAAGCATCGAAGTAGTAAAGGGTTGGAGAACAATTGCACCAAACTGTTGCTTTTATGTTTTTTGACAAATATCAGTAATACAAAGTGACATTCTTCTTGATAAACTTGGGATTCTCATGAGTTTTTTGATGTCTTATTGATCTATATCTTTATGTTTTAACACTTGCAATAGATTTCATCTCTATTACTAAGAATTCATAATTTTATGCTCTGAATTCCTTTAGTGATGAAATGACTGTGTTTTCATATGTTTTGTGTGTGATTTGCCTCTGTGAAATACCTTTATCTGCCTCATCTTCCATGTGAAGAACCATTGTCATGAAACTACTAATTTTTTACTTTGTAAGCCCAATGGTAGCAACCCTGAATTCTTTGTAACCTGCAATCATAAAAACAAAGTTACAATTTCTATAGAGTTAGCCATCTAATACTATCATTATTCAAAATCATAAAATCCCCTTGAGAGATCCCTCTCAAACTGAAGAGGCTAATCTTCAGTTAGAAGTGTTTTGAAACAGATACATCAAGTTGTTTGATGTGAATCCAATCAAGTTCAATTTGGTGATAACATTTTGGTACATTTTCCGGGAGCCTGAAGACATATTTCCTAAAATTTTTGTGAAAAAACTGAAGCTGAACTCTTCGAGGTAGCAGGAGCTTAGAATTTATTTGAGGTTTCAACTACCTTGGTGACTCCATTTCAAAAATTCATTCTTAAAGGTGGCTTTGAGAAGGAGATACACAAAGAGAAATTGAGATCCTAACCCACCTGCTATAGTGGATAATCTAAACACAATTTCGAGAGGTATTCAAGGAAACTCTTTACAATCAGGTACTCCATTACACACAAGAGCTTTGTCCTCTGAAGTTTTAAGAAGTCTTGAAGATAAAATGTTTGATGATAAAATTCAGGAAGTCTTGTTTAGGTCTAAAAATGAAAAAGAATTGACTGAGATTATTTTAGACCTACAAAGAAGAGGTATTGATACCTCAGCCTTAGTGACCCGAAAAGATAAAGAATAATTCTGGGGGGCAGGCACATCAAAATTAATGTTAGAGAGGGAATGTTAGAGATGGAATCTTTGGATAAGTTGAAGGAATTAGACCCATTTGATATCTTTTTAAGAAGAAAATCAGATTTTCCTTTACTTGACTGGAGTTCAACTGTAACTGGACTACAAAGACCAACTACACCACCTCCTAATAGTTCTTCTTCTACTACTATTGTCCCTAAAAATACAACATTCCCTGTCATCATGCCTGGAAATTTTCCACCTCCACCTGCTACTGCACCTGCTAGGTATGCTCCACTTGTTTTCCTACCTATCCTAAATGCCCTTCCAAGAAAATATTTTGATATAATTAAAACGTTGGGTAGTGATGAAGAAATTAGAACTGAAGAACATGTAGACTAGTTTAATGACTTCATAGACAGGGAGAAGGTTGACCATGAGGATGTCAAAATGAGACTATTTTCTCAGAGTTTCATTGGTGAGGTCAGAAAGTGTTTTAAATCCCTTGCTACAAGAATCTTTCATAATTGGAATGATTTTGAGGATAGTTTCCTGAGAAAGTGTGGAAATAGAACAAACCCTGTGCAGGCCCTCACTGAATACAATAGTTTGAAAATAGTTGTAGATGAAATTGTCCAAAATTTCTCCAAAAGATTTAATAAAGTCTATGATTCCATTCCTACACATTTAAAACCTCCACCAGGGGCATCTCAACTGAGATATGATGAGGCTTTTGACTATGACTTTTCTATCCTACTCAGAGAAAGAGAATCCCCTTCACTAGAAAAAATGCAAAATGATGTTGTGAAGGTGGAAGTCAATATGATAGCAGCTAAAAATTCCAAGGTGGGAAAAACAAAATTGAAAGAATAATATAAGCCTTCCACCTCAGATGAAAATTTTGACTCTGAAAACAATGGAAAAACTAATGGATAGGCTTGCCCTTGGAAATACTTATGCACCTCCTGCATAACATGAACCAAAATTTAGAAATCCATATTTCAGAAGACCTCAAAATTAGCAGAGACCAAGGGAAAATAGAAATCAGCCAGACCCTCAAGTAAGGCCTCCTTTTCAGCAAAATTTAGTTGATGAAGAAGATTAGCCTGAAATCCCAGAAGACTTCATTCATTGCCTAGATGAAAATAGGTCTGGAATTTTTTTGACAAAGAAGAGCATGATGAGTCTAATCATGATGTAAACAAGGGTGAGGAAACATATGATTACCTTAAATATTAACAACATGAAATATTTGAGATGTAGAAGCAATACAACCTCAAAAATAGAAATTTCCCTATTACTGCAAATAAAACACAGCCCAGGAAAGATGCCCCTAAAGCAGTTGAGGTTAGAAAAGATCCACCGCCTCCTCCTCCTGCCAAAGAAATGTAAAATATTACTTTTGTTGGAAATATTGTCATTGATGGCAAAGGAGGCAGCACTCAGGCAAAGGAGGCAGCGCTGAAGCAAAGGAAGGCAAAAGAGGCACATCGAAAGCAATAGAGGCAGCAAGAAGAAAGTCAAAATGTAACAGTCATAGAAGCACAGTGAAGAACCGTTATCGAAAGGTAGAGACAGAGGTAGAGCGACAGAAGCAGCAGAGGCAGAGGCAGAGGCTAAGTGACAGAGGCAGAGAGCCGTTACAAAATTCCGGGAATCGTACACTCCAACCGACGTTATACATATAATACATAATCCTTATTCTGAGAATCGCTTAACTCCAGTGGCAATACAATGCATATAATACAGAACCGTATTCCAGGAATCGCACACTCCAACCGGCGTTATACAACACAAATATTATTCCGGGAATCGCCTGCCTCGATGGAGGATACATATATATACATCCATCATCTTACATATATGTGCAGCGCATCACATAAACAAAGGTCTAATCTTAAATATATAAGTGGAGCACTTTATTAAAAGAGCGCACAAAACGAAGATTTAAATGGTGGGACCCCTCCTCAATCGCAATAGGAGAAAAACTATGAAGCATAATATGTAACCCACAGAAAATTGCGACTGTGATGAGAATTCAGACCCGATGGGTCTATAAATCATGGCTAATATATATTTGAGTTCCAGGTCTAATCGCATCAGCACTGGTCAATCGCATCGGAGAATATATGAGTTGCGATTGCGATTGGAAGTCCGGACCCGATGGAGGTATGAATTATAATTCAAACGTGTTTGAAGTCCTTTCCCAATCGCATCGGAAAAATACAATGAACAGTGCCCAATCGCAACACATATTAAAAGACTTGCGATTGCGATTAAGAGTTCGGACCCAATGGGTGTATTAACGATGGTTTATATATATTTGAATTCTGGTTAATCGCATCGGAGATTATAAGAGCGTCGGAACATATATTAAATGACTTGCGATTGCGATTGAAACCCGGACCCGATGGACTTATAAACTTTGATTAATAAAAATTTGAGTCCCAATCGCATCGGCAAATATCAATGAACAGTGACCGATCGCATCGGAGTATTTGAAGTTGCGATTGCGATCAATCGCAATCGGATCAGGAGCGATCAATCGTAATCGGATCAGGAGTGATCAATCGCAATCGGAGGAGAATCAATGCATTGAAAACGTGTCAGGTGGGCCCGAAAGGGCATTTTTTAAGTCTTACCAAGATTATTCATTGATTTTATTAGAAGCGGCAGTTCCTTGTTAAAACCTTATATAAGGATGCCGAGAGTTGATTTAAGTTAAAAGGCGTTGTTATATATATAAAAGGCGATTGTATTAAAGATGTGTTGAATGGTCAGTGGGTTTTATGTATATGCCTCAGCTTAACGGGAGGGCGATTGTTAATATACAACGATTGTGATCTATGTTCATTCCGCTTGCAGAGCTTCCACATTAACAAGACACTAATGGCATAAAAGGGATTGGAGTTCCTTCAGATTACAGTCAGCAAATATAAAAGCACAGTTACACGTATGCAGCAGTTACACCACAGCAGAGGACAGAAGAGCAAACAGAGCTGAAAAGAGATAAAACATAGTCACAGAAAAGACAAAGACACAGTCAGAGAAAAGACAAATGCGCAGCAAGCCAAGAGACAAAACGAGTGAGCTGGAGTTCTCATTTAAATTTGAATGTAAATGTTTTATTTAAATTTATATTGTTTTGATGCATTGGCAAGTCTCCCGAAGAGAGCAAATATCCCACTGTAATATTAAAATAAGCACCTACAGTTACATTTTTCTGAGTGAGCTGAAAAGAGATGAGAAGGTAGAAGGCAAAGAGACATGGTTGTCCATTTCGAATTCCCAGTGGAATACAAACAGCCATGAAGCTATTTTTGTATAAAACAGGGCAATATCCAAGGGGAGATTGTTGACGAAAAAGGATTGAGAGAAGAAGAGAGTATGCAGCAGAATTAAAGAGAGTTGAAGAGAATAAGCAAGCTGCAAGAAGAATGTGAATAAGGAGGAGCTGAGCAAAGAAGAAGAAGGGGCTGAGCAGAGATGATGCAGGTCTGATATAAGATTTGATGAACAACAGAGAAGAAGGTACAAAACAGAGCTGATATCCAAGGTAAATCAGCAAGTGTTTTTCTTTTGAAAGAGTAAGGAAGTTGGAGCTTCCCTATCAAGTTGTAGCTTGATAGATGTCAGTTGTAGCTGACTGAGGTAGGAGCCTCCTGTAGGTTGGTGCCTGCAGAAAATAGATGGGAGTTGGTGCTTTCACATCAAGTTGTAGCTTGATAAAATGTCAGTTGTAGCTGACTGAGGTAGGAGCCTCCTGTAGGTTGGTGCCTGCAGAAAATAGATGGGAGTTGGAGCTTCCTTGCAAGTTGTAGCTTGCAGAATTGAGGTTGGAGCCTCCTGCAGGTTGGTGCCTACATAAAATCAGTGGTGAGAGGGATTTGGAGCTTGCCTTTGCATCACAACAATAATAAGATGTGGTTTTCTCCCTTTATTGGTTTCCACGTATATCTAGTGTCTATGTGCATGATGTCTATGTGTTGATATGATATATCTATTATGCTAATACTTGCTGCTATCATTTTAAGACTGCTGGTACATTATCTAATCTGCTTATTAATTGCTGCTCATAAATAAAGATTGCTCACACATTATGTTGATCATGAAATGAAGGTGTTAATGAAGTAAAATAAGTTTTAAAGGAAAAGCTTTAAGAGTCCATGAATGTGTTAAACTGATTCACCCCCCCCCCCCCCCTCTCAGTTTAACTAAGAGTTCAACAATTGGTATCAGAGCAGGTTCCTTGTATAACAGTCTAACAACTGAAAGGAGATCCTAGGCTCTCAAGATGGCAAGTCAAGAAGGAAGCTCAACCAATAAAGCCCCTTTCTTTACAGGTGCAAATTATGCCTTTTGGAAAATAAGAATGAAAGCTTATATAATGTCTTTAGGATTAGAAGCTTGGGATGCTGTGGAAATTGGATATGTCACAAAGTCAACTGATACAGAGAAAGAAGCTAAAGAAAGCTTTGTAGATAATGCAAAAGCAATGAATGCAATATTAAATGGACTATGTGAAGCTGAGTTTATCAAAATAATGCACAGTAAGACTGCCAAAGATATGTGGGACACTCTAGAGAATATCCATGAGGGAAATAAAAAGGTTAAGACTGCCAAACTTCAAGTATATAGAGCCCAGTTTGAAAATTTAAAAATGAACGATGATGAAGATGTTGGGAGCTTCTTCTTAAAAGTTGCAGAAATTGTTAACAGTATGAAAGCTCTTGGAGAAACAATACCAGAAGGTATAATTGTACAAAAGATTCTAAGATCTCTTCCATCCATATTCAACCCCAAGGTGTCTGCAATAGAAGAAACAGCTGATTGGGAGACCTTGACCATGAACCAACTACTAGGAAACCTTACAGCATATGAGATGAGGCTCCCACAGAAGAAGCCAAGTACAAGGGAGGCAGCATTCAAAACAGAAAAGAAGAAAGAAGAAAAGGAAGACATATGCTCCTGCTCCGATGAAGAAGAGGCTAAATTTGTCAAGAAATTGGATAGAGGATCAGGTAGATACAAAGGTAAACTTCCTTTTAAATGCTTTAACTGTGGAAGAGTTGGACATTATGCTGCTAGATGTCCTCACAAGAAAGTAAGAAATCAAGCTCAAGAATCAGAGAAAGACACATCAAAGAATTGGCAGAAAGGAAAGAAATTCAGCAGAAAATCCTTCTATGCTCAGCAAGACAGCAGTGCATCTGAAGACTCAGATGAACTCTCAAGAGAAGAGGGAACCTCTGAATTTTTATTAATGGCCATAGAAGATCTTGAAGGACTCTTGCTAGAAGAAGAAGAAGAAGGGGAAGTCGATCTTGAGGGGGAGCTAAGAAGTGCTCTGGAGGAGATTGACAAACTCAAACTAAAATGTAGAAAACAAAAAGAGATTCTCCTCAAATGTGTGAAAGAAGAACAAAATTCAGAAGTCCTCATGCAGCTGAAGGTAAAGCTTGAAGAAGCCAAGAAGATAGAAGATATATTACTTGAGCAAATCAAAGATAAAACTCGAGAACAAGAGAAGCTGGAAGAATAAATTCTATGTCTGAGAAGGAAATTAGAAAGTGCTCAACAGAAAGTTTCTATATACCCTTCTCAAATGACAAGTTCTAGTAGGTTGAATGATATCCTGGTTGCTCAAAGATCCCCAATGATAAAAACAGGAATAGGCTATGAAGGAAAATCGAGTAAAGGCAAAGAAAAGGAAAACAAAAATATAATTTTTGTAAAAGCAAAGAAGACTGATGAAGAAGCCCAGACAATTCCTACAAAAGAAGAACCATGTAATAAGGATGACAGAGATCAAAAGAAATCTCTAGTAACAAGGAATATAATGAATACTAAGATGGCAGAAAAAGAATCATATGCCCCTGAGTATATCAAATTTGGAAGTCATCAGAGGAGATTCTTGCCTCCTATGAAGAATGCCACCTGTTATGTTTGCCACAAGCAGGGACACATTGCTGCATATTGTCATGCAAGGAGGAATGATTCAAACCAGAAAAAGAGGCAAGCATGGAAGAGACAACCTTACATCAGGTATGCAAGTAATTTCTATGGTTATTGCTTTTATTGTAAGGATTTTGGCCATAGAATTATTGAATGTAGAAAGTATGGACAAAGACTAATGTTCAATACCTCAAGGAGGTTTATGAGTCAAAGCAATTTTGTTCATGCTCACAATTCTGTAAAAACTATAATCAAATGTTGTATATGCAATCAAGTTGGACATATATCTTCCAAGTGTTCTCTAAAGGGATATAATTCATCACCTCACAAAAGATACCAAAAAAAAGGGGGCCTCCAGTGGATAAAGAAGGTGAATAAATGTGACTTGGCTTTAACTGCTCAAGATTTGAAGAGTCAATGGTATTTGGACAGTGGCTGCTCTAAACACATGACAAGAGATAAAAACAAGTTTTTAACTCTTGACGAAAAGAAATCGGGCAATGTCACTTTTGGAAATGACAAATCAGGAAAGATCAAGGGAAAAGGATCAGTCAGCATAGACAATGGCAGAGGAAAGGCCCAAGATGTATTATATGTAGATGGACTGAAAGAAAATTTACTGAGTGTCAGTCAGATGTGTGATAAAGGATGTGAAGTTCTCTTTAGAGCACAAGATTGTGTAGTCAGATCAAGAACAACAGGAAAAACTCTACTCAAAGGTGTTCGAACAGAGAGTAATGTGTACATAGTGAGAGAGGAGGATGAAGCCTACCATCTTAGCAAACTCGAGGAGTCATGGTTATGGCATAAGAGATTGGGACATCTCAGCTTTGACCATATCATTAGACTGAGCAAGAAGAAAGTTGTCAGAGATATGCCAGAAATAAAAAGGCCCTCAAACACAATATGCAAATCTTGTCAGTTGGGGAAACAAACTCGCACATCCTTTAAATCTAAAGAAGAGTTATCAACAAGAAGACCACTGCAACTTGTGCACATGGATCTTTGTGGACCTACAAGAACTAAAACACCAAGTGGAGAGTCCTACTTTATGCTGATAATAGATGATTTCTCCAGAATGACATGGGTTGCTTTTCTCAAGAATAAATCGGAAGCTCTAGAAAAATTCAAAACATTTAAAGCATTAGCAGAAAATCAGACAGGATGCAAGCTGAAATGCATCAGATCAGACAGAGGAGGTGAATTCACTGATTATGACTTTGTAGACCTATGTAATGAACATGGAATAAAGCAACAATTTACTATTGCAGGGACACCTCAGCAGAATGGAGTAGCAGAGAGAAAAAACAGGTCTGTACAACAAATAGCCAGAGCTATGATGCAAGAGAATAATATTGCTCAAACCTTCTGGACAGAAGCAGTGCACACAGCAGTACATATCCTTAATAAAGCTCACTTAAGGCCAAGCAGTGACAAGACTCCCTATGAGATATGGCATGGAAAGCCAGCCTCAATCAAACATTTCAGAATCTTTGGAAGCAAGTGTTACATAAAGAATAATGATGAAAATCTTGGCAAATTTGATGCAAGAGCAGATGAAGGGATATTTCTAGGATATGCCTCCAAAAGCAAAGGGTACAGGTGCTACAACAAGACCCTTCGGAAGATAGTTGAAAGTATTGATGTGAGATTTGATGAAGAACTTCCAAACAATACTAGAGATACAGACTATTGCAGTACATCAGACAACAATGAAGAAGAAGACCAGAATGATGATGAAACCAACAAGACAACAAAAGATGCAGAGTTGAGCTCAAAAACCCTTTCAAGATACACTCAGAAGAATCATCCTGAAGATTAGATCATAGGGGACAAGAAAGCAGGAGTCCAGACAAGAAGGTAGCTAACAGAACAAACAGAAGAAGTATACATAGCCATGTTATCACAAATAGAGCCAAAGAAATTTGAAGAAGCCAGCAAGGACAAGTATTGGATAAAAGAAATGAATGAAGAATTGGACCAAATTGAGAAGAACAATACCTGGGAACTAGTTCCTAGACCTATTGAGAAAAATATCATTGGTTCAAAATGGGTATTCAAAAACAAAATGAATGAGAAAGGACAAGTAATCAGGAATAAAGCTAGGCTGGTCAGTAAAGGATACTCACAAATAGAAGGACTTGATTATGATGAAACATTTTCCCCTGTAGCTAGAATGAAAGCTATCAGAATGTTCCTGGCATTTGCATGCTATCAAGATTTCAAGGTATATCAAATGGATGTAAAATCTGCTTTTCTTAATGGTGATCTAGAAGAAGAAGTGTACATGGAACAACCAGAAGGTTTCTCATTGACAAATAAAGAAGACTATGTATGTAAACTGAAAAAGGCCCTATATGGACTGAAACAGGCTCCTCGTGCTTGGTACTCAAGACTGGATAAATATTTGCAAAAACAGGGTTTTAAAAGAGGTGGAGTAGATAGCAATCTATACATAAAAGTGCATGAAAATGAACTCCTAATTGTTGTTGTATATGTTGATGACATTATGTTTGGAAGCAACAGAGATGAGCTAGCAAAAGGATTTGCAGAAGAGATGAAATCAGAGTTTGAAATGTCCATGATTGGAGAGCTCAGTTTCTATTTAGGACTTCAAATTCAGCAAAGGAGCAATGCTGAAAAAATTCAAAATGGAAGATTGCAAACCTGTGTCAACTCCCATGACCACAGGTTGCAAGCTGTGTGCTGAAGATGGGTCTGCTAATATAGATCAAAAACTCTACAGATCCATGATTGGAAGTCTATTGTACCTGACTGCATCAAGACTAGACATCATGCTAGCAATAGGACTAGTGGCTAGATATCAAGCAGCACCTAAACAAAATCACCTTCTTGCAGTCAAAAGAATATTCAGATATCTACAAGGAACAACATTGTATGGAATTTGGTATCCTAAAAGCAAAAACTTCACTTTATCAGCATACACAGATGCAGATTGGGCCAGTTGTGTTGATGACAGGAAGAGTACAAGTGGAGGTGCTTTCTATCTAGGAGAAAGCCTAGTTGCATGGTTAAGCAAGAAACAAACATCCATCTCTCTGTCTACAGCTGAAGCAGAATATATAGCAGCAGCAACATGTTGTACATAAGTCAAGTGGATGAAGCAAACTCTTCAAGACATGAAGGTAAGAATTGATGAACCTATTTCAATCAAATGTGATAATACAAGTGCTATAAGTATATCTAAAAATCCTGTACTTCACTCAAAAACTAAACACATTCCAATCAAGTATCATTTTCTACGGGAACAAGTGGCTCAGAAAATAGTAAAACTGGAGTATGTACCAACAAAAGAGCAGACAGCAGATATATTTACTAAACCACTTGCCAGAGAACCATTCGAATATTTGAGAGACATACTAGGGGTAGTATCTGCAGATACTATTCTCTAATATGAAGAGAAATTACAGTCTCAGGGGGAGAACAAAATGAAAATATCATTCCAGGGGGAGAACAGCCAGCAAGATAAGCATAAAACAAGTCCACAGGATCAGCATAATCTCAGTATTATCAACATTCAACATGAAAAAGAAACAAGGACCTTTCAATCGTTACATACATCATCTCTGTCTGCCACAAATTACATGCACTACAAATGAAACACAACTATAGAACATATATCGGCTCACTATATCAGACAGAGAAAAAACGTATACTCAAGTTCAACAATGTATATCGGCTCACTATACCAAAGTGTTCTCTCAACAAGTTTCATACATCACTCTGGAGCAGCATAGTACAATTTCAGCAGAAGAGGACCTAAAAGTAATTCAGAGAAAGGAAATGCAACGACAGAGCCCATACGGAGAGATGAGGCGTAGTCCTTTGCCATTGATGTCAAAGGGGGAGGAAGAACAAACAACAGGAGAAAGAGAAGGCAAACAGAGAAAGTGGATTGCCATCAATGCCAAAGGGGGAGACTGTTGGAAATATTGTCATTGATGGCAAAGGAGGCAGCACTCAGGCAAAGGAGGTAGGGCTGAAGCAGAGGAAGGCAAAAGAGGCACAGCGAAAGAAATAGAGGCAGTAAGAAGAAAGTCAAAATGTAACAGTCATAGAAGCACAGTGAAGAACCGTTATCGAAAGGTAGAGACAGAGGCAGAGTGACAAAAGCAGCAGAGGCAGAGGAAAAGGCTAAGTGATAGAGGCAGAGAGCCATTAAAAAATTCCGGGAATCGTACACTCCAACCGGCGTTATACATATAATACATAATCCTTATTCTGGGAATCGCTTAACTCCAGCGGCAATGCAATGCATATAATACAAAATCGTATTCCGGGAATCGCACACTCCAACCGGCGTTATACAACACAAATATTATTCCGGGAATCGCCTGCCTCGATGGAGGATACATATATATACATCCATCATCTTACATATATGTGCAGCGCATCACATAAACAAAGGTCTAAGCTTAAATATATAAGTGGAGCACTTTATTAAAAGAGCGCACAAAACGAAGATTTAAATGGTGGGACCCCTCCTCAATCGCAATAGGAGAAAAATTGTGAAGCGTAATATGTAACCCACAGAAAATTGCGACTGCGATGAGAATTCGGACCCGATGGGTCTATAAATCATGGCTAATATATATTTGAGTTCCAGGTCTAATCGCATCAGCACTGGTCAATCGCATCGGAGAATATATGAGTTGCGATTGCGATTGGAAGTCCAGACCCGATGGAGGTATGAATTATAATTCAAACATGTTTGAAGTCCTTTCCCAATCGCATCGGCAAAATACAATGAACAGTGGCCAATCGCAACACATATTAAAAGACTTGCGATTGCGATTAAGAGTTCGGACCCGATGGGTGTATTAACGATGGTTTATATATATTTGAATTCCGGCTAATCGCATCGGAACTTTCCGATTGATCGCAAGTCCTTTGTAATATGCTCCGATCAAGTGGCGGACCCGATGGCGTTATAAGATGGAGTTAAACGGTTCAATCGCGTCCGATTGATCGCACGATGTTTGTAATATGCTGCGATTGAAGTGGCGGACCCGATCCTATTATATGCGAGAGTTAATATGTGCAAATTGCATCCGTGTTCTAATCGCAATCGGAGCAGGAGCGATCAATCGCAATCGGAGGAGAATCAATGCATCAAAAAGCGTGTCAGGTGGGCCCGAAAGGGCATTTGTTAAGTTTTATCAAGATTATTCATTGATTATAGTAGAAGCGGAAGTTTCTTGTTAAAACCTTATATAAGGATGCCGAGAGTTGATTTAAGTTAAAAGGCACTGTTATATATATAAAAGGCGAATGTATTAAAGATGTGCTGCGTGGTCTGTGGGTTGTATGTATATGCCTCAGCTTAACGGGAGGGCGATTATTAATATACAACGACTGTAATATATGTTTGTTCCGCTTGCGGAGCTTCCACATCAACAAGACACTAATGGCATAAAAGGGATTGGAGTTCCTCCAGATTACAGTCAGCAGATATAAAAGCACAGTTACACGTATGCAACAGTTACACCACAGCAGAGGACAGAAGAGAAAACAGAGCTGAAAAGAGATAAAACACAGTCACAGAAAAGACAAATGCGCAGCAAGCCAAGAGACAAAACGAGTGAGCTGGAGTTCTCATTTAAATTTGAATGTAAATGTTTTATTTAAATTTATATTGTTGTGATGCATTGGCAAGTCTCCGGAAGAGAGCAAATATCCCACTGTAATATTAAAATAAGCACCTACAGTTACATTTTTCTGAGTGAGCTGAAAAGAGATGAGAAGGCAAAAGGCAAAGAGACATGGCTGTCCATTTCGAATTCCCAGTGGAATACAAATAGCCATGAAGCTATTTTTGTATAAAACAGGGTAATATCCAAGGGGAGATGGTTGACGAAAAAGGAGTGAGAGAAGAAGAGAGTATGCAGCAGAATTAAAGAGAGTTGAAGAGAATAAGCAAGCTGTAAGAAGAATGTGAATAAGGAGGAGCTGAGCAAAGAAGAAGAAGGGGCTGAGCAGAGATGATGCAGGTCTGATATAAGAATTGATGAACAACAGAGAAGAAGGTACAGAACAGAGTTGATATCCAAGGTAAATCAGCAAGTGTTTTTCTTTTGAAAGAGTAAGGAAGTTGGAGCTTCCCTATCAAGTTGTAGCTTGATAGATGTCATTTGTAGCTGACTGAGGTAGGAGCCTCCTGTAGGTTGGTGCCTGCAGAAAATAGATGGGAGTTGGTGCTTCCACATCAAGTTGTAGCTTGATAAAATGTCAGTTGTAGCTGACTGAGGTTGGAGCCTCCTGTAGGTTGGTGCCCGCAGAAAATAGATGGGAGTTGGAGCTTCCTTGCAAGTTGTAGCTTGCAGAATTGAGGTTGGAGCCTCCTGTAGGTTGGTGCCTGCAGAAAATCAGTGGTGAGAGGGAGTTGGAGCTTGCCTTTGCATCACAACAATAATAAGATGTGGTTTTCTCCCTTTACGGGTTTCCACGTATATCTGGTGTCTATGTGCATGATGTCTATGTGTTGATATGATATATCTATTCTACTAATACTTGCTGCTAACATATTAAGACTGCTGGTGCATTATCTAATCTTCTTATTAATTGCTGCTCATAAATAAAGATTGCTCACACATTATGTTGATCATGAAATGAAGGTGTTAATAAAGTAAAATAAGTTTTAAAGGAAAAAGTTTTAAAAGTCCATGAATGTGTTAAACTGATTCACCCCCCCCCTCCTCTCAGTTTAACTAAGAGTTCAACAACTTCTTCTTTCAGTTTGGAGAACAAGATTTCCAAAATCAAGATCCCAGTACTTTTTGGAGAAATTCTTAAGGTGAATGAATATATAAATAAAGTAGTAAAAATGTTGAATTCCCAACCAGGAGCCACAGACATCCTTAATTTTTAAGAAGACCATCCTACCATATATTTGGGACGAAGATTGGAAGATGAACACAATGAAGAGGTACCTCCTTTCTATGTTAGCCTTAGTATCCATGACATGGCATTTCACAATGCCATGTTGGATTCACTAATAACCTCATCCCTAAAGTGATTATGGAAAGGATGGGATTGGAAATCACTAGGCCATACAAGGATTTGTTTTCCTTTGATTCAGAAAGATTTCAATGCATTGGTTTCATAAAAGATGTTGTTGTTGGTCTTACACAAGTCCATGCCAAAACAGTGGTAATGGACATTGTGGTAGCATATATTCCATCTAAGTTTGGCATGCCACTATCTAGGTCTTCAGCAACAAAGATCAAAGGCACCATGCAGATGGACCTAACATATGTCACCATTCCTATTTTTGGTGAGCAAAGAAGACTGTAAAAAGAGACAAGGATGGATTATATGGTAAGAAGTAAGGAAAAACCTCAAAATTTCCCAATTTATGATGTTGAAACTAAATTAGGATCAGAAATTATTTTCAATTAGTTGACTAATGAAGCAGAAGGTGAAAGAAAATAAGAAATTCAGGAGGTTTAAAATCATAAAGTTCAAAATCAGGAAATCATTGAAGAAAAGGCTAAGGGCTGGTGGTTGTTGCACTTTGATGGATCAGCTAGAAGAGAGGGGGTTGGAGCATGAATTTGGATCACAACTATTGAGGATGAAAGTAAGTTCTATTCTTTCAAATTGAACTTTGATTGCACAAATAATATGGCTGAGTGTGAATCTCTATTTTTGGGTTTAGAAATTTTGGAAATATTGGGTGCCCAAAAAAATTGAGTTTGTGGAGATTCTGAATTAGTTATTAAACAAGTTGAAGGTGTATATCAAAGGAAGGATGTGAGAATGAGAACATTCAGAAATTTTATCATGGAGATGTTAGAAAATTTTCAAGAATATTCATTTATTGTGAAAACTAGGGATCAAAACTCAGTAGATGATTCCCTAGTTGTTTTTGCAAGTCTGTTTGTTATCCCTATACATTCCACTGAAAAATATGAGGTTGAAGTTTCTCATAGGCCTTCTATCCCAGACAACATCATCCACTGGAAAGTTTTTGAAGATGACCAGCAATTCAAAAACTTCATAAAATTGAAAGAGGAGTTTGAAAGCACACAAGTAGATCAGCAAAACATGCTTGCTGAAACTAAGGGTAATTTTGAAGTTTTATAGCTGAAGAATAATTGTATACCCAAAGGTCTCATTCCACTTGAAAAACTTTTTGACCAAAATGATGTGTTCAAAGTTCCTAGGATGCAAGCTGATGATGAAGAGGTAGAGAGTTGTAACCTTGGTACAGTACCAATGCTTAAAATGATAAAACATTCTAAGTTTCTTTCTGTAGAGATGAAACAGAAAGATATTGAGATGATGAAAAATTTTATTGATGGTTTTGCATGGAGTTATGCTTATTTGAAAAAATAGGATCCTACTATTATTCAGCATACCATTCCTATTAAAGAAAATGAGAAGCCTTTCAAATAGAAGCTGAGAAGGATTAATCCACTTCTCATGCCTTTCATTGAGAAGGAAATTTAGAAGGTTTTTGATGCAAAAATTATTGTCCCAATCAAATTCTCAAAATGGCTTGCTAACTTGGTACCCGTCAATTAAACGAGTGGAGAAATAAAAATCTTCATTGACTTTAGAAACTTGAACAAAGCTTCTCTGAAGGAAAATTACCCTCTCCCAAAGATGGACCAAATTCTGCAGAACATTGTTGGTTCCGAAAGGATTTCTATGCTGGATTGTTTTTTAGGATACAATTAGATACTAGTGCACCTAGTAGACTAGGAGAAAACTTCTTTTACTACACCATGGGGGACATTCATGTATGCCAATATTCCCTTTGGTCTGATGAATGCAAGATATGCCTTTCAAAGAGAAATGGACATTTCCTTTGCTAAGGAGAAGGCTAATTTGGTCGTTTTCTATCTGGATGACATAATAGCTTTCTCAAGAAGGGAGGAAGACCATTTGAAGCATCTGGAGAAAGTTCTGCTGAAGTGTAGAAGGTTTGGTATTTCTCTTAGTACCACTAAGAGTATTTACGCTTTAAATTATGGAAATTTGCTTGGGCACATTATATCTAAATATGGGATAAATATTGATCCAAAAAGAGTCAATTCCATTCAGAAATTAGATCTTCCTAGAAGAAGGAAGGAAATTCAATCTTTCCTTGGAAGAGTGAATTTTGTGAGAAAGTTTATTCCCAATTTTTCTCAGATTTTAAAAGATATAACTAAGATGTTGAAGAAAGGAGCTAACATTAAATGGAAAGTGGAAGCAAAGCAGTCATTTGAAGAAATAAATTCCACACTCACTCAGGCCCCAGTGTTGATTAGCCTAGATTTTTCAAAGGAATTTATGGTTTTTACATTTGCATTAGAAAACACAATTGTTTGATTTTTTCTACAGAAAGAACAGCAAGGTACAGAGCAACCCATTTCATTCTTTAGTTGAACCCTTTCTAAATCAGAGCTGAAGTATAACATCTTAGAGAAACAGGCATATGCTTTGGTCAAATCCATCAAAGATTTTAGAATTTATATTATGCATTCTCATGTCATAGCATTTGTGTCAAATGTTCTAGTGAAGGACATCTTGACTCAAGCTGATCTTGATGGTAAGAGAGGGAAGTGGATAGCTAACGTTTTGGAGTATGGTATAGAAATCATACCTACAAAATTGGTGAAAGGTCAGGGGCTAGCAAAGCTGATGGCACAATCCAATTTTGACTGTATTGATATGAATTTTATTGCAGAAATTTCAGAATTATCAGATGAAATGAAGAACTGATTCCTATTGAAGAAAATTATATTCTATCTAACTGGTACAGAGACATTTTCTTTGTCTTACATCATCATATAGGACATGTTGAATTGACTAAATCTAAAGCAAGATTTGTGAAGCTCAAATCTCTGAGGTACTGCATCATAGATAAAAATCTGTACTAGAAAGATACTAGTGGCATACTTTTGAATTGTTTGTTGGAAGAGGAAGCTGAAAAAGTGATTGAAGAGTTTCATAAAGGATATTGTGAAGGTCATCACAATTGGAAGGCCACAGCAAACAAAATTCTCATAGCAGGGTACTACTGGCCTACTATGTTCAAAGATGTCTACAAGAAGGTAGCTGCCTGCCATGAATGTTAGATTTTTTATGGTAAGAAAAAGCTTGTTCCTTTACCCTTGATGCCAATTTATGTTGAGGTGCCATTCCAATAGTGGGGGATAGATTTTATTGCTGAAATTCATCCATAATATTCAGGGTAGCATCGTTGGATCCTAACAGCAACTGATTATTTCACCAAGTGGATTGAAGCAATCCCAACAAGGCAAGAAAATGATGTAGTCATAATTTAATTCTTAGAGAATAACATATTGTCCAGGTTTGCCTATCCTATGAAGATCATCACTGACAATACACAAGCTTTCAAATCCAAGAGGTTGATCATTTTTTGTCATCAATATCACATTACACTTGGACACTCTACTAATTACTACCCACAAGGTAATGGTCTTGCTGAATCTTCTAACAAAATCATTGTGAGAATTATTAAGAAGGTGATGCAAGAAAATAAAATATCATGGAATTTGAAGCTGAAGTATGATTCGTGGGCTGATAGAGTATGTACAAAAGGTCAATTGGTACTTCACCGAGTTGGTGTATGGAGCTGAAGCCATTTCTCCTACATCCTTGAGAGTGCCTGTTATGAAGTTCCTGCAAGGATAAGAGGAGGAGCCTAATGCTATTTAGAGGAAAATAAACTAGTTGATAGCTGTTGGAACAGGGTTTCCTGCAAGTTGCGAAACTAGTCCATTTGGTACATTTTTTATTATATTTAGTCTAACGCAGGGGTTTTGGGGTGGGTCAAAGCCCCTAAAGCATTGTAATTGGGTCAAGGGTAGACCAAGAGTCCGCAAACCACATTTTGTGGACCATTGGATGCGTAGGCTAAAATATTATAAGTATTTGAACCTTTTTGAGTTGTAGGAAGATTAGTAATGATAAGAGATTGATGTTAAGTGTGAATTGTGTAATATTCCAAAATTTGCATGTAGAAAATTGGAATATTAATTTTTTATTATATCATATAGGAGGTGAATAAAATGGTAAAAGACCCCTGAGTAGGAATAAAATCCCTCATAGTGTGAAAGGGATCAAGGGAGTAGCTTTATTTTGCACCTTCCAGTGTGAAAAGGGGCAAGTGCATGAGGACAAGGTCAAGTTTGACCAAGTCAACAGCACTGCCTAAGAGGGTGTGGCTTGCTTGGGAAGACAGCGCAGTTTGAGAGGAAGGAATATCACTTGTGGAAGAAACCATAATGTGTGGGTTCCAGGGCAAAGATACATTCACTTGCATAAAAGAAGGAAGAGGCAGCCATACAGAGACGTGTTTGAGTATGTGATTATTGGTATAGTAGACTATTTGCAGTCTCCGGCTGTTCATCTGAGTTGCAATGTTGTTTAGCACGAGGGATTGCTATTTAGGATTTCCTCTCCTTCTTGAGAGTCCTCTTGAAGGAGTGCACTTCATTTCTCCACATCTAGGCACAAGGCCAAAGCCACTTCCTTCAGTCATTGCGTTATTTCTGCTGAAGTATAATGTAGTGTTGCGAGGGAGCTCCTATTACTCTGGGAGGTTAGTGAGGGAGATTCCAGAGCTGATTGGACATCTTTGGCACTAGGCCAAGAACTTCCTATTTCCTACAATGCAGTCGAGGTCCTTGACTACGTTATTTTAGAGTGTATTTGCAGTGGGGGATTGTACCACTAGTTTGGAGGGTGAGATCTTCAAGGATTGTATCATCCTTTCACCTGGAAGATCCATTGGATGAGACTCAGCTATCTCCATCCATATCTAGTTTTGAGTTGCAGTTGCTACCCAGCAACTCCGGCATTGCTGCAGAATTGCCATTTGTATATATATATCAGCTAATGCTTTTAAGGATTGTTGTACCATTGTTTTCAGGGGTTGATAGATTTCTCCCCCACATTTCTTGAGCTGATATTGTCATATCATACTGTTATCATTTATTATGTTGCAGTTTCTCCAATAAACTGTGTCCTTTAGCCTACAAAATTTCTAGTGTAGTAGTGCTCATCTATTTTATGTACATGTTCCTTGAGGCTATATTGCATTGCTTGAGTGTCTATTTCCTCAAGGATTTGTATGAAAGTACTGTTATAATATACATTTTTTTGGCTATTCATATCTTCATGTATTCTGGATCATTAAAATAACGTTGATACTCCATTTTATGTTCATACATTGTTGTAGTCCCTTCATTGGGCAATTTTCTAAGACAACTAGGTGTGGGATATATCTTTAACCCACCTAGAAGGATTTCTTTTGAGCCACCTCTTGGATTTCAGTATTAGATGCATTGATATAAGGGATCAAGGTCTTGGTTTCAAATCCTGTAGCAGCCATTCCTAGAAAATGCATTTTCCAGTCATGCCTTGCTGACAGTTCCCATTTTGGGATATTACAAATTAATAGATTTGGTTAGGGTTGTTGGGGAAGGACTCATGTTGCTATGTGCACGAATATTCTCTGTCCTGCTATGTGTAGACCCTACTTCTATGTGCACAGGTTGGGATTTGGGTATTGTAAGTGGATCTAAAGGATTAATGAATGCGGAAGTATTGTTGGATGTTTGAATCTATTGGAATTACTCTGTGATGTTTGTTTGATTAATATATGTTGATGCGTTATTGATTTAAGCTACAAATATATTTGTGTTACTTTTTTATGCTGTGATCTGGGTCTGTTCTTCAAGGAGGCCTGAAATATATGTGTTATATTTATTCATGATCTGTTGATTACTGTGAATATCATTGTTATTAATCACGTGGATGCGAAAGGGATCTGTAGATCTAGGCTCTGTAATAAAAGATCGAGTCACTATAAGACTGAACGTAGCTCGGCTTGACTTTCCTACCCTCTCCCAGGGTGTGGAAACCTAGTTCCAACACCCACCCACACTACTTTGAGTGAGACTTTGGCCTACGCAAGTAGGTCACTGTCGAAAGGGCTAGTAGTATAGGGGTTTGTTGGCAAACCTTGAACCTCCGAACTTGGGTCAGGACCCCTCGAGCCAACAAATGGTTTTGTTGCCCGGACCTGGAGCATTTTGAGAGAGGGATTGGGTAATGCCAAGGCCATACTGGAAGCCTAAGAAAAAGGAAATCGATGACTAGTTTGAACAGCAAGTTCAATCATTTTCCGTAAAATAAAACCGCAGTAAGAGGTTGACCACTGAGGAGTGGAAGAATAAGTACATTTTCATAGACGTCTACGAGATCTTCTTTGTAACGATTGAAATTGAGCTCCAAGAGTGGCTAGCAAGGATGGTAGAATTTCATAAGTGTTGGAAGGACGAGCGGATCACAGAGTGGACCCCCGAACTAATCCAGCAATTAGAAAATACTGATACACCATCACTCACACAGTGGACCATTGGGTAGAAATTTTGTTAGGAGGATTTGTGACAAAATTTGCCATCGATCAGTTTGTCTCCTACTCTGAAGCAGAGCGAAGATTATTCATAGGGTTTCGAGGTAAGTTTCTAAAGACCTTACCATTGTTGATCAAGATATTATTATGCGAAAAGAGTATTCTGTGTAGCCATACTGATTGAATGACCTCTGATATGGACGGGAGCACAACGCGAAGTGGAAAATACTACATGAGCAACCTAGAAGGAGATAGGTTGGTCTACAATATGGTAAGAGAAGCAGCTTCGCAGAGTCCTCCAGCCACACCACTTTCAAACCATCCTAAAGGTAAGAATTCACCTACCCTTCTGCCACCAGAAGACGACATGGCGGCGCACCTGAAGTTGCCAACCTTTAAAGGTGTAGGAGATGAAGACATGGATCAGTTCTGGTTTGTCACATAATTGGTATGGACTGTGCAGAATGTAGCTAGTGATGCAGTGAGGCGGGCACAACTATCCCTTGCCTTTGAAGGAAGAGCGTTGGACTGGTACATGGGATACATCGGACAACATACAAACGCAACAATTGAGGACGTTAAGAATGCTTTGAAGCAATAATTTAAGAAGCCTAAGTCATACTCGTAAATAGTGGTGGATCTCAAGGATTTCAAGCAAGGGTCCGCTGAGTCTGTGTGGGAGGCCGATCAACGACTGAAGAAATTGATTAGAGAAGGAGGATTTCAATATGATGACAGACAACATACAGAATGGTTCATCACCATGTTATTGCCTCACCTGCGCACACCTATGGGTCACCAAACTTTTGACTCGCAGGAGAAATCCTTGGAAGCTGCGATGAAATTAGAAGTTTCACCTTGAGTTGAGACCCAGCTAGGCGTCCAACAAATCCAAGGGTGGCTAGAAGCAATGCACATGGACATCCAGAACCTACGACAAGATCAAGGAGCACAAGCTATTCCTGAAAGGTGGTGCATACAATGCAGGGTTAATGGTCACACCAAATGTAATTTCCCACTACTAAAAAACTATATGCAGGCAGGAGGACCTAGTCTGCTACATCTAGGATCAAATAGAGGACTTAGTCTGTTGCATCCAAGCTCCAACGGACCTGCGTTGTGGTGTGATAATTTTCGCGTACCCGGCCTGCATGGTATGAACCATTGCCCCCGCCTAGGTCTGTATGTCCCAGAAGTAAAGCAGCAATGGTGCAGGTTTTGTCGGTCATCAGGACATGATGAGCAGAACTATCGAACGTATGATTTGATGATAGATAGAGGAAAATTATATAGGGTACAAATGGATCCTACGTCACCAAGGTCTCTGGCAAGCATAGGCAGCTCCCTAGCTAGGGGTAGGGGAGGCAGTCGAGGAGGAAGTGCAGGACAAGGACGAGGTCAGCTAATCTGTTATAACTGTGGAGAAGCAGGACAATTTGCAAGGGACTACCCAAACCCCACTAGGAAATCTTGCTAATATTGCAGACAGTTGGACCATGCGATTGAAGATTGCCCAATATTGATAGCAAAAATGCAGGAAAAGCAGTCGACACCTACACACAATTTGCATAGAGTTAAGGCTGAGCTACGAAACAAAGATCCAAGTGTGAATGTGGTGACACGCAATGGATGGCCACCAGGGGACCTGAGGAGGAGGTTGCGATGGAACCTCTGGTCCGACAAGTTGTTAGTAAACAAGAAGGTTTGCGCCTAAAAAAGGGGAAAGAAACATTTATCACATCTCAAGGACTTTGTTGATGTAGAGGCAGCTACTACTCGGCCACCTGCGAACCTCAAGGTAGATGAGGAGGTCGAGCCCTTTTTGTAGGCATGTATGAAGCTACTGTGTAACCCAAAGGCTGTGGAGAATCTTCAGGCATTAATAGATATCTGTGCAGCTCGACCCGATCTACCTCCGTAGGTCAAGGATGTGCACAAGCTATACAGGTATAAGAAATGTACCGGAAGATAAATGTGGTTTTCTGCACAGATTGGTGACTACGAGATGAGTCAGGTTATTTTGGACCTGGGGTCAGATGACTATTCAGCTACACATGGAAAATCAGTAGAAAATCATCCCATTAGGAAGGTTGTCTAAAATTACAGTGGATATCGCAGGAGTAAAAGCCTGAGCCGACTTTGAAGTAATTGAAATTGTAGAAGATGCAGATCCCTACCCTGTGCTCTTAGGGCTGGACTAGGCCATAGATATGGGTAGTATCATCAACCTCAAAAAGAGAAGCATGGTGTTTGACAATAACGGTACAAGGGTGACAGTACCATTAGATCCCGCGAAAGGCGAATGATACACAGAGCCAGTGCGCGATGAAGAGGAGGTGGATCACATTTATAAGTTGACTGCACGGGATGAAGATTGGATCAACCACACGGAAGAAGGAGTACTCTACTGGGAAAAGGATAGTGAATGCTTCTCCGACTCTGATGGGGAGATGGAGAATTGGAAAAATCAATTGCACGATTTCTCGGCTCTATGATGTCTTCGAGTCACAAGGGACTTCCACTACATTTCCTCGGAGGTAAGATATCTAC
Source organism: Pinus albicaulis (assembly GCA_034641835.2). Taxonomy (NCBI): domain Eukaryota; kingdom Viridiplantae; phylum Streptophyta; class Pinopsida; order Pinales; family Pinaceae; genus Pinus; species Pinus albicaulis. Next base: position 275,211,459 of record CM076573.1, read on the forward strand.
CCTACTTTGATGGTTCAGGTAGCATTAAGGAATTTTTGTGAGCATTTGAAGCAGAAGTTCCCAAGGGACGAAGGTTATGGGCCCTTAAGCTAGCCTTGCGTGGAACACCTGTGCGTTGGTGGGAGATGCATGAGGAGGCAGTCCAGGATTAGGAGGAATGTCAAGATATGATGATCCTGTGATTTGAAGCCCCAACTGGCATGCAAGTCAAAACATTCCTTGGATCAAAAGATCCACGCGAATATCTGTCTGCATGGGAAGAACAGCGGTGTGACTGGACGACAAAGGAGTGGGTTCACCTGTTGATTCATGACCTAGGGCCACTTCCATATACATGGTACTTAGAGGTGGAGCTACATCGGTGTGCTACCACTGGGGGATGTTTAAGGAAGAGTTCCTAGGAACATTTGGGTTAGTAGGCGGGATCAGGGCGCTTGACGCAGTTCTGTGAGACATTGACGCTGGGGTATGGGGTAAATCGCACTTGTTTATTGTACCAGAAATACCCACATGGGAAACAAGTTTACCAAGCATGGTCAACTACCATATCCTAGCCCTAATAGAGGGTAAGGATGATTCGTGATCTGTGTTTGATGCAGAATTGGAAGGAGTGCGCACGACAACCAAGCCGCTCAAGCTGCGAATGAGTAGCAATGGGACGCACCCTATGTTGGCTAAGAATAGGGATGCAGATACAGAAGGTGGAGTTATCATATATTTGGCGACCCTCACAACAAGGAAAAAGCTGCGGTCACTCCTCGGCCATACAGGGTATTACAGAAAGTTTGTTTGGGAATATACGCTACTTACAGCGCCTCTGAAAGACTTGTTTCTGCAAAGGGTCCGATTTGGTTGGGTTGACACCTATCGGGAAAATATGTCTTTGGTTGTGAGGTACCTAGGGAACAAGCCTGTGTTGGGGGAGGATTCACAGAAGGCACAAGTTTTTGACCCAAACGTAGCAGGAATGTTGAGCGCACAGGAGATGCAAAAACTAGCCATTGGCACACTAATAGTTGGTAGGAAGAAAAAGTTCTCGTTGAAAGGCGTGGCCCCCTGGAATTTAATGAGGTGGATTTTGGGGACTTTTGACCATTTCTCCGATGGTAAGTTCCAGGTGAAGTTTACCCTACCATTGGGTGACTGCAAGCGCTATAAAAAAGGCAGGGTAGCTTAGATAAGGGATCCACCTCACTTGCTTAAATTGTACTTCTCACCTTTGTCTCGAGCGAACTTGAGCTATATGATTCTTTGGGTCTGGACTATCCTTTTTATGTCTGATCAGCCTACTCCTTCTGATAGTAGCCATCCAGAATTGGGATTCCTTTTCCGCGCTAGGATGACAGCCACAAACCCTGCTAAACCCTTAGTACCAACAAAGCTGGAAAGTGAGGACGTAATATAGATTGGGGCTAAGGATGAATAAGTGCTCTCTACACTAATAATAAAGAAGGAAAAAGAGAAAGAAAATGGCTTGGGGAAGCCCCCGAAAGCTGCAAAATGGGCTGCACGAAGACCTAGGACTTCCCCGAGGCATGCCAAATCTCCACGAACAACACCTCAGGATCAGGATGCACAAGAGCAAGCCCAGCCCACCAATCTGATCAATTGGTTACCCCCCTTCATCCGACCACGCTGGACCTCAACTCGCACACCCAAAAACTTGGATGGTTTGATCACCTATCTGCAAACACTTCTAACCCCAGGCAAAGTCCCAATCATCAGTGACCCTTGCGAGCGGCTCCACGAAGTTAAATTTGATGATCACAACTTGGTGAATTATGAAGCCTTCCCTGAGCTGGCTCCCGTACTATACTTTGACACAGTTTATAAGAATGATGGGGTCACAGTCATTCCTCAGTGTTGGGTATGTGGATTGGCTGGATCTGGGCTCTTGAACTTGTTGTGGATGCCCCATTTTAGCCAGTACAATGTCACGGACCAGCTGGCCCGACAGTTGCTCGCCTTGATTCACGAGGGCTTCTTATGGATTCGGGACTGAGTCCCCATTGATGATGTGCTAATTCACTAGATTACGGGCCTTCCCATGTAGGGGCTGCACCCTCTAGAGCAGGTGGGCAAGAAATATGAAGGTGATACTGCTGTATTTGTTCACCAAAGGTATAAGGTGGAGCGAAATACCCAAGGTTTTATCATCAAATCCATCAGCGACCGTGCTACGCAAATGGGTACCTTAGAATGCAAGCTAATGCGGAAGTTCCAGGTCACAACCGTCCCTGCCTATTTCATTCGATTAACAGGCCAATGTATGAAGGGGGTCTGCCTTAATTGGGCCCAATATTTGTGTGACGAATTCTTGACCAACGTCCGCGAATCTCAAGAACAAGGGAAGGCCTTTTGCTATTCTTGGCTATTTCTCCTTATAGCATTGGTTTCATGGGAGGCCCCTGAGGATTCGGTCCTCCTCGAGCTCACTTCAGAAATGTGCGAAGGAGCTCGCTTTGCCCATCTATGGGACTCCAAGGACACCCAGTGCGTGGAAGATAACCAAGTTTTTTGGGTCCTATTCCAAATTAGCTTGGCCACATCCATCAACTCTCAACCACGACTATTCCGAATGGTGTACAATAGGTACAAAAGTATTGCAGCATTCCAGGTTACGATGCACCACATCCAGATCTGCGGTCTCAAGAGTAAAACCTAGACATCCCTCAATTATATGGTAGCAGATGAGGACATTGACCGTGTGATCAGACTATGGCCTCTTGCCTAGAAGATAGGCTTCAAAAATCCCACCAAGGAGACTGCAGGACCAAGCAAGCAGGGCTCGAACGCAGCCACGAAGAAGAACACGCCACGAAAATCCACCAGGGCTGAAATCCAGGAAGATTTTCCACCAGAAGTAAACCTGGGAAGAACAAAGCGAACAAGCGAGTCTTACAAGGGGTCCCGAAAGAAGCAGCATGCACAACGGGGAGAATACGATGCGATGTTCACACTCACTTACGGGGACCTCAAAACAATAGTGGACGCCATCACAATGGCCACAGAAGACAAGTGGGTAGCACTGGAGGAACACTAGAAAGGTGCCATTGACACCCTCCAGGCTGAGTTCCGCACACTACAGTTAAAAACAGACACACTACAGGCCAGCTTAACTCAGGTACGGCCTCCCTTGGTACCTATCTACACAGTTCTCACCACAAAGGAAAGCCATCTCTATGCCATACCTAGTGATGCCCTTGTGATCAGTTTGTCGGATCAATCAGTCCAACTCGATGCAGACACAGGGGTGCAGCTGAATTTGGCCATGCTACCCCACGATGCATTACAAGGCCTCCACACTATTGTATTCCAGGATATTCGCCTTCGGGACTAGCAGGTGCACCAACAACTAGGGGTGGCCGAGCAGACCATCGCGCAGCAGAACGCCGAAGCACTTTGCGCTGTCACACAGCAAGCGAAGCTCGAAACATTAATTCACCAGCTCTCCATGGAGGTTATAGAGGAGATCCCGACCGCAGCTACCTCTCAGGATAAAATTGAAGGGTTGTTCGCAGCATTGAAGGTGTCTAGGATGGAGATGCAAGTAGTGAAGATGTAGCTTGAGCAGCAAATCACCAACTTACAGGCCAAGCTGCAGCCCAAAACACCTCCAAAGGTACAAGCCCAGCGCGCTGCACTAGTAAGCGAGGCCACCAACACCATTATAGGACAGATTTCTCAAGGTGCCTGACTACTCGAACATGCCATGTAGCTTTGGACCAAGATCCAGCATGATCCAGTCCTCTAGAGAATCAATCAGGACTTGTGGCAGAAGGAAGAAACTTTTGACCAGGTCGAAGCTACATTGCCCTCCTTAGTCCCTGCATAGCATCTGGCACGCTTGAAGACTAGCAACGCACTCCAAGATGATATTGAGGAACTCCAGCGCAAAAATCATGCCATCACAGAATGATTAAAGCCTTGGGCCAACGCATCCCTCTAGCTATCATAGGATACCGATGTTGTAGTCAAGCAACTGAATCAGACACTGGAGAGTGTCACCGTGGTGACCGAAGGACCAACATCCCAGAAGCTCGTGGATATTGTGCAGAGCGCTGCTGCTCAGATTCAATAAGTGTTGCCCCTACTAATTGTTGTCGTCAACACACTACGTGCACAGGTGGAGACCCCACCACCACAGTGACTCGAGACGAGTCACATGATTGTGTTGGGGGACTGTTGGAACAAGGTCTCCTGCAAGCTACGAAATTGGTCCATTTCCTACATTTTTTATTATATTTAGTCTATCGCAAGGGTTTTGGGGTGGGTCAACGCCCCTAAAGCATTGTAATTGGGTCAAGGGTAGAACAAGAGTCCGCAAACCACAGTTTGCAGACCATTGGATGCGTAGGCTAAAATAGTATAAGTAGTTGAACCTTTTTGATTTGTAGCAAGATTAAGAATGATAAGAGATTGATGCTAAGTGCGAATTGATAGATCCAGTCAGGGTTGTTGGGGAAGGACTCCTACTGCTTTGTGCGCGGAGATTTTCTGTCCTGCTGTGTGTGGATCTTGCTACTATGTGCGCAGATTGGGATTTGGGTATTGTAAGTGGATCTGAAGGATTAATGAATGCGGAAGTATTTTTGGATGTTTGAATCTGTTGGAATTACTCTATGTTGTTTGCTTGATTAATATATGTTGATGCGTTATTGATTCAAGCTGCGAATATATTTGTGTTACTTGTTTATGCTGCGATCTGGGTTATTCTGCAAGGAGGTCTGGAATAGCTATGCTATATTTATTCATGATCTGTTGATTACTGTGAATATCATTGCTATTAAGCACGTGGATGCGAAAGGAATCTATAGATCTAGGCTCTGTAATATAAGATCGGGTCACTGTAAGACTGAATGCAACTCAGCTTGACTTGCATACCCTCTTCTAGGATGTGGAAACCTGGTTCCAGTACCCACCCATACTACTTCGGGTGAGACTTTGGCCTGCGCAAGCAGGTCATTGCCGAAAGGACCAGTAGTATAGGGGTATTTTGGCAAGCCTTGAACCTCCAAACCTGCGTCAGGACCCCTCGAGCCAACAATAGCTCTGTAGGAAAAAAGGGAGTAAGTACATAACAACAATTATCAGTCTCAAAACAGAATAAAGAAGACATTTGACAGGAAGGTCAAAGAGGAGAAATTTCAGATTCAAGATGTGGTATTGAAGTGGGAGGCCATAATTGAAGAAAAGGGGAAACATGGTAAGTTTTAGAATATCTAGAAAGTACCATTCATAGTAGTTGCATTCCATGGCAACAACACTTACCTACTGCATGAGATGGATGGACAACCATGTGTTGGAGGACCTATCAATGGCATGTTTTTGAAGCACTGTTCCTCTTAATTTCTAAAGATTTTTCACTCCATTATATATATTCCATTTTGTTATAATTTTCTGCTAATAAAGACAAGTTGATCATCAAGCTTGAGCTATAGGTGAAGGCCATTAGATTTTGAAGAAGGCTTGACAAATTTCATAGTTTTTTATTTCCAAAATGATGGATGGCACTGGAACTACAGGTTCTTTGGTGTACCACAGGGGAAAACCATCCCAAGTGGAGCCACTATTATCACTCAGAAAAATTTGAAACATTACTTGACATGGTCATACAGTTCATTTATCAAAGGTCTCCTTAGATCATTCAAGTTGGTATAGGAAAATGTCAATTTTTACTTGTTTAACCTATCCTAAGGTTCAAAGCCACCTTCATTTAGGTCATATCATGTCCCATCAATCATCATTAGATGTTAGTTTTCATTTCCCAAGCATTTAAATTTGAAAAGGATACTTAAGCCAGTTTTACAAACTTTCGTAGCATTTTATACTCAAAAAAGGCAGTTTTTGCTACGAAACTGCCTAATAGTTTCATAGAGAAACTATCAAAGAATAAACTAGATACGCTACGAAAAACTATTTTTCTATCTATCTTATCAAATCCAATGCAAAGTGTCATTTCATGATTCGAGGACTTAGGGTGGAGGTCATGCGAGTCTGTTAGGGTTAATTCAAAAGTACAAGGTCATGTCTGAGGTCATCATTACCCTTTTTAGCATGCATGTGTCATGATTAAGGCATGAGTTGTCATTGAAACCATAAAAAGTTACCCAGTTAGTATTTTTATCATACTCCAATTTATCTTTACATGTTATTTGATTTCTGGAGAGTTGCTTCATCGATCCAAGTAGGTTGCTGGCATTTTCAAAAGGTTGCACGTGTCATCAAGCAATCGAGGCTGAGAAGATATAAAGCCACCATGGCTGCAAGGAAGAAAACTAACAAAGGTGGTCATTGCCACAGATATGAGCCCATGGACATGAATTTACTCAATGAACACCCTACTGCCATGGAGGTATTCAGAAGAACAGGTTGTTTGCAATTCTGTCAAAGGCTACAGGGTTGTCATCTATAGGTTTCTAAACATTTTGCTAACAGTTTCACTAGGAAAGCTTCAAAGGTAGGAATGCTAAACCTCACAGTAACACCAGACAACATTTTAGCAACAACAGGAATCCCTAGAGGGGATCAGTGGTTTAAAGGCATCAAATTCACCATGTAGGATTGCAGAGAGTTCGCTAAACCAAAGAATAGTGAAATTGATCTTAAAAATGACATCCCTAGGAGTTATATGAAGGACAACTATTCAAAGTTTTTGATGATCATTCAAAAGTATTTCACTTGTGAAGGAATATTTCACATGGTCTACTCCTACCACCTTAGGCTTCTGCTACATTTTGTGGGTAAGAGGTCTCTTGACTTGCCCTTTTACTTATACATAAGTCTAGGTAAAATGTCAAATAAGGTTCAAGGTAAAACAGAAGACAATGAAACTTCTCTTTTTCACCATGGTTTGATTAATTTGTTGGTATTAGAGGAGTTGAAGAGATTAGCTAGAGATATGAAATCCTTTATGTTCATGAGTGGTTTTTAAGTTGATGTTGTCACTCCGAAAAGAGTTCCCAAACCTAGAATTATTTCATCACCAACAGTAGCAGAGGAAATTGAAGAAGGGAATAGATCATCCCCACTAGGACCAATGAGCATGGGGACAAAGCCTTTGCAGAAGATTGACACACCTAAAACTAAACCTACAAAACAGAAGCAAACAGTAAGCAAACATAGCAGCAAGAGAGTTACTAGGATCCAAACAATAGTTCAAGGTAACTTAGAGGACATCTTGCATAGAATTGACATTGAAGAAACTCCCATTGTTCAAGCTAAAGATGTTGAAGATGCAGGAATAAAGCTAAAGAAAGGAAAGACAATTAAAAATTTAGAGTTTGCAGGTGATGATGTTGGTTTCATGTTTCAACCTAGAAAGACAATGACCAAACATGCAACAAAGGTCATGGAAAGCAGCAAAGAGACTCATAAGGTCTGTGAAATTTCTCAGCTACCAAGAATTGTAGATCTCCCTTCACCTGCAAAAGAAGAGCTATTTATCAAACAAAAGAAGGGTAAAGAGAAAATCACTGAAAAATCAAAAATTGAAACCCTTAAGGAGCAGTTAAAAGAGGGAGGTGAAGTGATATTGGTCTTTAAGAAAGAGGTAAAGAAGCATAGAGCTGAGAAGGTTCAGTTTGAACAAATGAGGAAGATGTAGGAAGATCAAGTCACAAGTGTCTCAAAGACCTTGGACAATACAGAAAAGCTAATAAAGTGGACTCATCCACTAAGAGGAGAGGTCAAGCACATCAAAAAGTTAAAATTGCACTTGCAATCCAAGAACAGTGCATTGAAGGACCAAGTGAAAGATATTCAAGAGAAATTGGATCCGAAGATAAGATTCTTGGCAATGAGGAAGCACTTTTTCTAGATTTTTGGGGGCTCCCTGAAATGAATCACCAAACACAAAAAAATCATCCATATAGATTTCCACACACTCAAGGTCAACAAAAATGGCCAATACCACCCTTTGAAAGGTAGTTGGGGCATTACACAGCCCAAAGGGAAGCACTCGTTAGGAAAATGTTCCCCATGGACATGTAAAAGTGGTTTTGTCTTGATCCTCAGGTGCAATCTATATCTAGTTAGAACCACTAAAGCCATCTAAAAAATAAAAGTACTTCTTACTAGCAAGGGTATCAAGTACCTGATCAATAAAAGGAAGGGGGAAGTAATCCTTAAGAGTGGATTTGTTCAATTCTATATTTTCAATGAAAATACGCCATCTCCCATATTTCTTCTGGACTAATACTAGTGGAGAGACCCACACTACAAGAAAAAATGACATTGGTGAGGGTCATGCTTGTGACGGACCTTAAAGGTCCGTCACCAATGTCACATATGGTGACAGTCCTTAAAAAACCATCACTGTAAGTGTATATAGTGATGGTCCTTTAAGGTTCGTTACCAAAGCCATTTTCAATGACATTTTTAGTGAGGGTCGTTAAAGGCCCATCACTAATTCTCTCTTTGGTGACACTTCTAGTGACGTACTTTTAATGACCCTCACCAATGCTCTTTTTGTTACTTTTGGTGACGGTCAAAAAATGTTCATCACCATTGGTTGTTGAAATTTGGTACCGGAGGACAGGTGGTTTCCTAAGGCTTTGATCTTTGGCCTAGGGAAAAGTGTCCAAAAGAATTTAATTTTTCTCCTAAAGTGACTTTATAATTTTTATAAAGTCAAATCTAATTTTAAAGTGATAAAGTTACTAAAGTCTAATTTTAAAGTGACTTTAAGTGATAAAGTTACTAAAGTCTAATTTTAAAGTGACTTTAATAAAGTCAATGTAAAATTAGAAAGGAAAAGTGACTTTGGAAATAAATGACTAAGTGGGTCTTTATTAAAGTGGGGTGAATTAAAAAAATATAAAGTGAGATTTAAATGAGCATTTAATCTCAGCCCTAGATCTCAATCTATTTCAGCCATTGGATTTAGGGATTCCCCAAAAGTCACTTAGGGTTAGGTTAAAGGAGGAAAATGAGGGAAAAGGTCATTCATTCTTTCATGAGCAGATTGAGAGAAGGAAAGCAAGAGAGCAAGGGAGATTTCTGGGCAGTGAGGAGAAGGAGGCAGAAGCTTGGCACACTTTCCAAGGCAGCATTTCAGCAAGACCGTACAGCTGAGTTAGCACAGTGAAAGGCAGAATTTTTGGGCACGGTTTTCTAGAAAAGGAGGCCGTACAGCAAGATTGGGCACAGAAATCGAGGCATCAGAGGGTTGTTCCGTACAGCAAAGTTTTGCTGTGTTTTTGGCACAAAAATCGAGATTTTGGACAGCAGTATTTATTGTTGTTTGCACAGATTTTGAGGAGGCCGTACAGCTGCATTTATTGCAGATTTCTGGGCACGAAAATCGAAGAGGACGTACAGCATTTATTGCTGTTCTGTTTTTGTTGTTTGCACATTTTCCGAGGCGGTGGTTAAGCACGGAAAACGAGATAAGTTGTAAAGTTTGTTTGCTGATTTTTTTTTGCTGAATATTTCTCTCACTGTAAAAAGCATTTTCCAGAAATAAGAAGGAGCTTTCGAATTGGTTTTCCCCAAGAGTTGTAGGGGGTTTTTCCAGGGTTATGTTGACCAAAAATATATGTGTCAAAATGTGTGAATGGCTGTTTTATGTGTGCTGATATTTATTTCTGCATTTTCCAGCATTCTGTAATTTTTCCAGAATTTGTGTTTTCAGCAAAATTTATTTTCCAGTTTGTTGAATGTAAGGATATGGGAAAGGGCATTTAACTATTTGGAGAAATAAGGTGAAACTGAAAACCGGGGTGGGAAAGCAGGAAATTTCTATGGTATCAAAGCTTGAGTGCTGAAAGTGCAGTTTGGGACAGCAAGGAGAAAAATACAGCCTGCTGATTTTTCACTCAGAAAATTCCAGCAAGCTGATTTTTTCACAAACATAATTTTTATCTTTACTACAGCAGTGCTATTTTTCAGTTTTAGGACAGCAGGATGTCATTGGGATTGAGGGTGGAGGATAGGTTGGATGGGCATACCAATTACAGCGTTTGGAAGAAGAGAATGCAGAGTATCTTTGAGGAGGCAGAAGTCTGGGATATCATGGTTCATACCACACAGCAGCCTGTTAATGTGCCTACTGATGCTACTCAGTTGGAAGCATATAATAGGAAGAACAACAAGGGTAAGAGACTAATTCTAGACGGAATCAAAGACCATTGCATTCCTCATGTGAGAGGAAAGAGAAATGCTCATGAGATGTGGACAGCATTGTCCAATCTCTACCAAAGTACCAATGAGAACCGGAAAATGGTCCTGAAGGAGAAGCTGAAGAACATTAAGATGGGTAAGACTGATAGTGCAGCTGGATATCTCACAAATATTACTAATGTGAGAGATGAGTTGGCAGCGATTGGAGAGGCCATTCCACCCACTGAGTTGGTGCGGATTGCAGTGAATGGCCTCCCCCGTTCATGGATGAACTTTGTTGATGGGGTTTGTGCACGTGAGACCCTTCCCACATGGGAGAGGTTTTGGGATGATTGCATTCAGACAGAGATCAGAAAAGGTCAGCTTGGGGCAGCCAAGCCAGTTGAGCAGGATGAGGATGTAGCACTGTTGGCAGGAGGCAAGAAAGGCAAAGGGAAGAAGCAAGCTTCCACAAGCAATGGCGGGGGAAAAGGCAAAGGTAAAGGTAAACAGGGTAACACACAGAAGGACTATTCCAAGGTGAAGTGTTGGAATTGTCAGAAGATGGGACACTATGCAGTTGTGTGTCCGGAGAAGAAGAAGAAGAAGGGGAAGAACCAGAGCATGGCAGCATCAGTAGAGGTTGAGGACTTTGCAGATCGCTTTGACTAGGAGTTTGGGTTCATTGCGTGTGAGTCCTCTAGTGCAGGATTACCTACCATAGAGGTTCAGAGGGAGCATGCATTTCCCTCGACTAGCGGAGCATCTTTGGGTATCTGGTATGTGGACAGTGGGACTTCACATCATATGACAGGAGTCCGTGAGTACTTCTCAGAGCTTTCAGAGAGTGGCACTGATATATAGAGGTAGTACTCGGTGATGACAGAGTTGTTAGAGCAGTCGGTGTGGGAACACTGACATTTTAGAGGGAGTCTAAACCTCCCTTGAAGGTGTCGGATGTTCTTTATGTGCCAGGGATGAGGAAGAAACTCATATCCGTCTCAGCTTTGGAGGACAGAGGATATGAGATACTGTTCAGGGGTGGACAGGTGCTGATGTATCCCAGGGGCGCTCCAGCTGATTCAGCTAGAGTGATAGTTGTACGCCATGCAAAGGTGTACAAGTTTGCATTTCAGCCCCTTTTGGCATTGAGCAGTAGTACTGACAGCAGAGCTAGCATTTATGAGCTGTGTGAGATTTGGCACCGCAGGATGGGTCACATGTATCATGGAGCCTTGAGGACTTTGCGGGAGATCACTACAGGTGTGCCAGATTTCAGTACTGATCACTTTGATACTTGCAGAGGATGTGCGATGGGCAAGTTTTCCAAATCCCCTTTTCCCAGCAGTAACAACAGAGTTACTGGGATACTTGATTTGATTCATTCCGATGTGAGCGATCGGATGTCTCATGTTTCCTTGAGTGGATATGAGTACTATGTGTTATTCATTGATGATCACTCCAGGAGGACCTAGATTTATTTCTTGAAGACCAAGAGTGAGGTCTTCAAGCGGTTTCAGGAGTTCAGAGCTCTTGTGGAGACACAAATAGGTCGGCAGATCAAGTCCCTGAGGTCGGAAAATGGGGGAGAGTACACCCTTGGAGAGTTTGTTGACTATTGTGCGGAGGCAGGCATTAGGAGGGAGTTCACTGTTCCTTACAACCCCTAGCAAAACGGGGTTGCGGAGAGGAAGAACAGATCCATCGGAGGGGCTGCCAAAGCCATGTTACATGATCAGGGGTTGCCATTGTTTTTGTGGGCAGAGGCATGCAACACTGTTGCTTATTTGCAGAACAGGGGTCCGCATCGTGCCTTGGGGCACATGACTCCGGAGGAGGCTTTTTATGGGAAGAAGCCTGATATTGGTCATCTTCGTATCTTTGGGTGTATCACATACTCCTACATACCCAAGGAGAAGAGGACCAAACTAGAGCCCACCGCAGAGAAGGGTATCTTTGTGAGCTATAGTGAGACCTGAAAGGCCTTTCGGATTTACATTCCTGCACAGAGGAAAGTTGTTGTCAGGCGGGATGTGAAGTTCGAGGAGGACAGGGCGTTTAGGAGTCCATGAGGAGTTAGAAATGTCTGAATCGACGAGACCCTCGGCGACGGTTAGGGTCAGTCGTGGAGATCTGGTGGGCAGAGATGGGAAGGTCCAGGAGGCATCTCTCGACGATATCGAGGTCCGTCGGTGGCGATTGTTACGAAGTCGAGAGGGGCCAGTGCTACGAAGCGACATGCAAACGGTCCACGAAGAGCGACTCAGCACTTTGAGAGTCCATTGATGGACGGTTCACGGTACCTCGGCTTCTACGAGGTTCGGGTGCAGCTAGGAGGACGGACGGCAGAACGGACAATCGAGAGTTCGAGCTCTGATGATGAGAAGGAGGAGTTTCATTCTCCAATGGGAGAAGTATGCTCAGGGAAGAGGAAGCCCAAGTGGCTTCAGGACACCTTGAGAGAGGCCACATCTGTTGCTGGGCCTAAGAGGCCGGTCAGAGAGAGCAGACCACCTGAGAGGTTTTGTAGCTATATGGCAATGGCTACCAGCGTCCTTGACTCCGAGCCTTCTAGCTATGAGGAGGCAGCTAGCCAGCAGGTCTGGAGAGAGGCCATGCAGGAGGAGTATTCTTCTATCGTGAAGAATGATGTTTGGGAGGTGGTGCCGAGGCCTGAGGGCAAATCCGTGGTTACTTCCAGATGGCTTTACAAGGTAAAGCATGCTGCAGATGGCAGCATTGAGAAATTCAAAGCGAGGTTTGTGGCTAGAGGGTTCTCCCAGGTAGAGGGAGTTGATTATGAGGAGACCTTCGCTCCCGTGGCTCGATATGCTTCGATCCGCTCCATTATATCGATAGCAGCAGAGATGGGTTGGAAGATCCACCAGATGGATGTGAAGACCACATTTCTCAATGGCTTCATACAGGAGGAGGCGTACATTGAGCAGCCACAGGGCTTTGAGGTGCATGGGAAGGAGTCCCATGTGTGCAGACTGAAGAAGGCCCTTTATGGCCTGAAGCAAGCTCCCAGAGCTTGGTACTCCAGGGTAGATACATACTTGCAGGGGATGGGTTTCACAAAGAGTGAGGCAGATTTGAACCTTTACTATATTGTGATAGGTGAGGAGCCTCTCATTCTGGTGCTGTATGTGGATGACTTAGTCATTATAGGTGCAGAGAGACTCATAGAGCACTGCAAGAGAGATCTTGTGGCGGAGTTTGAGATGAAGGACATCGACGATGCATTACTTTTTGGGTTTGGAGGTGTGGCGGGGAGGAGGGTGATTTCTTCTTTGGGGCGGGGGGAAGTATGTGTGGACATCCTTGGCAGATTCCACATGGAGGATTGTAAACCCATGTCGACACCGATGATCACCAACTGGAAGAAGCTTCATGCTTCAGATTCCGAGTTGGTGGATCCCACGTTGTACAGACAGTTGATTGGTTCTTTGATGTATTTGGTCAACACTAGACCAGATATTTGTTTTGCGGTCAACACGATGAGTCAGTTTATGTGTGAGCCTAGGAAGGTTCACTGGGTGGCTGCAAAACACATTTTGCGGTACTTGCAAGGGACAGTGGATTATGGTCTAGACTACAGGCAGGGGGATGGAGTTAGATTTGCAGGTTACACTGATTCTGATTGGGCAGGTTGTGCTTCTGATAGGAAGAGCACTTCAGGGTGTTTTTTTGGGTTGGTTTCGGCTGTGGTGTCATGGTTCAGCCGAAAGCAGCAGTCAGTAGCATTGAGTTCAACGGAAGCGAGTATATAGCAACGGTGTAGTTGTGAGGCCATACGCTTATCAAGATGTTGTTTGGCTTGTTGGTAGTTGAGACCTTCGATCGTTCTTTGTGATAATAGAGTTGGTCAATCACGAAGGAATCCGATGTTATGACGGGTCAAAGCATATGGGACCAAATATCATTTCATCGAATATGTTAGAAAGGGCTTGTGAAGCTTGAGTATATTCCCATGATGAGCGAGGGTTACTGAGATATTCTTGCAAAGCCATACCATGGGGGCAGCATGTCTACTTGAGAGACAAGATGGGTGTGTGAGAACACCTTCCTCGGTAAGAGGAGTGTTGAAATTTGGTCTTGTTGGAGGACGGATTTGCGTGGTTCCCTAGGCTTTGATCTTTGGCCTAGGGAAAAAATGTCCAAAAAGAATTTAATTTTTCTCCTAAAGTGACTTTATAATTTTTTATAGAAGTCTAGTCTAATTTTAAAGTGACTTTAAGTGATAAAGTTACTAAAGTCTAATTTTAAAGTGACTTTAATAAAGTCAATGTGAAATTAGAAAGTGAAAAGTGACTTTGGAAATAAATGACTAAGTGGGTCTTTATTAAAGTGGGGTGAATTAAAAAATAGAAGTGAGATTTAAATGAGCATTTAATTTCAGCCCTAGATCTAAAGCTATCTTAGCCATTGGATTTAGGGATTCCCCAAAAGTCACTTAGGGTTAGGTTAAAGGAGGAAAATGAGGGAAAAGGTCATTAATTCTTTCATGAGCAGATTGAGAGAATGAGAGCAAAGAGCAAGGAAATTGCGGGCGATTGAGGAGAAGGAGCGGCTGACTTGGCACACTTTCCCAAGGCAACATTTCAGCCGAGCCCAGGCCTGGCGAGGTTAGCACAGTGAAAGGCAGAATTTTTGGGCACGGTTTTCTAGAAAAGGAGGTCGTATAGTAAGGCTGTACAGCAAGGTTTGGCATAGAAATCGAGGCAGCAGAGGGCTTTTCTATACAGCAAAGTTCTGCTGTGTTTTTGGCACAAAAATCGAGATTTTGGATAGCAGCATTTATTGCTGTTTGCACATATTTTGAGGAGGTCGTACAGCTGCATTTATTGCAGATTTATGGGCACGAAAATCGAGGAGGACGTACAACATTTATTGCTGTTCTGTTTTTGCTATTTGCACATTTTCCGAGGCGGTGGTTAAGCACGGAAAACGAGATAAGTTGTAAAGTCTGTTTGCTGATTTTTTTGCTGAATATTTCTCTCACTGTAAAAAGCATTTTCCAGAAATAAGAAGGAGCTTTCGAACTAGTTTTCCCCAAGAGTTGTAGGGGGTTTTTCCAGGGTCATGTTGACCAAAAATATGTGTCAAAATGTGTGAATCACTGTTTTATGTGTGCTGATATTTATTTCTGCATTTTCCAGCATTCTGTAATTTTTCCAGAATTTGTGTTTTCAGCAAAATTTATTTTCCAGCTTGTTAAATGTATGGATATGGGAAAGGGCATTTAACTATTTTGGAGTAATAAGGTGAAACTGAAAACCGAGGTGGGAAAACAGAAATTTCTACATTGGTCATTCCAATGAGTTTTTGATGACGCTATATGCATTTTAATATTTTTTTTCAAAAGGTAAAAATTTAAGGCCATTATTGTGGAGTATTTTTTATGATATTTCCAAGGTGATAGTGGTTAGAATTAGTCAATTTTTTAAGAAGCAATTAGTGTGTATCATTTCGCTCAAGTAATCATTAGTCGAATAGAGTTTTCCTATGAGTCAACACATGATTCATATCTATTAAGTTTATTATCTATCAAATTCCCTTTAGATAAAGTTCCACTAGTGTGTGTAGGAAATATATTATTTAATACATAATCAAGCTATGACAATTCTATTAATGAGAAATACCTAACACTCCTCAACAATCTGGGCACACCTTAATTAATTTTTTTTCACACATTAACATTTCTTAGCACCTCGCATGTCTTGGAACATTGTTGTACCTATAACATCTTGTCATGAAACTGATGCCAAAGCACATGGTGGCATGCACTAGCATAACATTGAACTCTCCTAGCATGTGTTGGCATGCATGTCGTCCCTAGCATGCCCTGAAACACCTTGGTTGAATGCATTGACATACATTAGCACTTGGCACACAATGCCACTTGACATGTATTGGGACCTATTATTAGTGTGACTAGCATGCCCCTTTTGAAAAAGATAAAGTCCCAACTTATTAACGCTCTTATGTGTTCATTTAATTACATTTTAGCTTGGTTCTTCCTTTTGTTGCCTTGACACTTCTTGACACATATTGACATACCCTGGCACCCTGCACATCCTTAGCAACTGGCATGTATTGGCATATCTTGGCACTATTTGGCACATATAATTATCACACCCCGGAACTCCCTATCAAACCTTGTCACTTCTTTACATGCATTGATATTCCCTAGCATGCCTTACCAATGCTTAGCATACCTTATCACTCCCTCCTTGGCATGACAGCAAGCACTCATTAACACTAGTCCCTGGCACACATTCCTCATATTCATTAACTTCCATGAATTTTTACCTAGTGCTCCCTTAATTTTTTGTCCTAGTACTCCTTAATACTCCTCAGCATGAATTAGCACTCTCTAGCACACCTTAGGACTCTTCAACATGCCACTCCACTTCATAGCATGCATAACACTCCCTGACACATATTGGCACTTGGAAAGTCTTGGCATGTATGGAACACGTTGAGATGCCTTGGTATGATTTGGCATGGTTTAATATTAAATTTATTTGAGATCAATTTTTGGAAAGTAGACGAGAAGCAACAAAGGAAGACTTGGCACTTAGAATGCACTAAGAATTTTCACTTGGCACCTATTGGCACCTAGTGTTGGTGTGCCTAGCATGCCCATCTTAGAAAAGGTAAATTGATGACTCATTAACACTATTATGTGTTCATTTCCTTGTTGTTTAACTTGTTTCTCCCTTTTCTTGCCTTGACAATCCCTGGCATGCATTGACACACCCTTGCACATCTCGGCATGCCTTATCACTGGGCATATATTATCATGTTTGACATGCCTTCACATTATCTAGCACATCTTAGCATTTTGTAGCACGCCTTGGAACTCATGTCCTCACATCTAGCCTTTACATTTTTTCATGACTGGGAAGCTAATCAAGTCCTTGGCTACTGCAGTTCATGTGAAAACATTGGCCTGCTCCAACCACAACAACCTGACCAATTGCACCAACTACAAGTAGATTGTGCCTTGTTCACCTAAGAACTACCTGTAACTCATCTTATGCCACTCATGTCCAAGCTCAACTTGTCTGACTTAACTATTTACCAAGACAAGGATCACATGGTCTAGCCATGGCCATAAAATAGCTAATCAACATGGCTTACACGAGCAATATTTCAGATGTATGTTCAGATCATATAAACAATAGGACATTAACTGAGAGTTTTCAAGAACCACAAGTTTCACAAGGCACACAAGATATAAGCTGACACAAGCTGAGTGCCCCAAAATTATACACAACAATGTACAATATGCAATTATCTATAATAGTTTAAAACATGAGCATGTAGCCAAAATGTGACACATCTCATATATAAAAAAATAACTAAATGAAAAACAATGTTGTGCATAGCACAAAGTGATCTCCCTTTGTCTAAATCTGTTATGTTGAGCCCCTTATAATAATCGTAGGCTTGCCTCCTGTAAATCCTATTCTAAACTTCTCCTAACACACTTTGTCCTTAACACACTTGAATTCACTAACACTCCCTGACACACCCTCTTATTTTTTCCTTTCCATGCATTTTGACCTAGTTATCCCTTGATATGCCCCGACACTCCCTAACACTCTAGTTCAACATGCATCAGCATTTTCCAACATGTGTTAGCATGCCTTTTCATTCCTTTTCATGCCCTGACCCTCCCTAGCTATCATGCCCTCACAACTACCCTTACTTAATTTTCAACTTGGGAACCCAACCAAGCCCTCGCTTGAATATACCTTGTCACTCCCCCTTTGGAATGATAGCTAGCACTCATTAACACTAGTCCCTGGCACACGTTCCTCGTATTCATTAACTTCCATGAATTTTGACCTAGTGCTCCATTAATATTTTTTCCTAGTACTCCTTAATACTCCTCAACATGAATTAGCACTCTCTAGCACACCTTAGCACTCTTCAACATTCCCTTCCACTTCATAGCATGCATAACACTCCCTAACACATATTGGCGCTTGGCACGTGTTGGAACTTGGAAAGTCTTAGCATGTATGGAATACGTTGAGATTCCTTGGTATGATTTGGCATGGTTTAATATTAAATCTATTTGAGATCAATTGTTGGAAAGTAGATGAGAAGCAACAAAGGAAGACTTGGCACTTAGAATGCACTAAGACATTGCACTTGGCACCTATTGGTGCCTAGTGTTGGTGTGCCTAGCATGCCCCTCCTGGAAAATTAAATTGATGACTTATCAAACCTTTTATGTGTTCATTTCCCTGTAGCCTAACTTGTTTCTCCCTTTTGTTTCCTTGATATTCCCTGGCATGCATTGACACACCCTTGAACATCTTGGTATGCCTTATCACTTAGCACATCTTAGCATGGTTTACATGGCTTCGCACTATCTGGCACATCTTGGCATTCCTTTTCACACCTTGGAACTCAAGTCCTCATAGCTAGCCTTTACATTTTTTCATAACTTGGGAACCCAATCAAGTCCTTGGCTACTGCATTTCATGTGACAACATTGGCCTGCTTCAACCACAATAACTTGACCAATTGCACCTACTACAAGTAGATTGTGCCTTGTTCGCCTAAGAGCTGCCTATAACTCATCTTATGCCACTCATGCCTAAGCTCAACTTGTCCCACTTAACTATTTACCAAGGCAAGGATCACATGATCTAGCCATGGCCATAAAACAACTAAGAAACATAGCTTACATAGGAAATATTTCACATGTATGTTCAATTCATATTAACAATAGAACATTAGCTAAGAGTTTGCAAGAACCACACGATGCACAATGCACACAAGATATAAGCTGACACAAGCCGAGTGCCCCAAAACTTATACACAAAAATGTACAATATGCAATTATCTACAATAGTTTAAAACACGAGCATGTAGCCAAACTGTGCCACATCTCATAAAATATATATATATATCTAAGCAAAAGACAATGTTGTCCCTAGTACAAAGTGATATGCCTTTGTCTAAAACTGCTATGTCAAGCCACGTATAACAACCGTAGGCTTACCTCCTGTAAATCCTATTCTAAAATTCTCCTAACACACTTCGTCCTTTGCACACTTGAATTCACAAACACTCCTTGGCACACACTCTTATTTGTTCCTTTCCATGCATTTTGACCTAGTTATCCCTTGATATGCCCCGAAACTCCCTAACATTCTTGTTCACCATGCATTGACATTGTTAGACATGTGTTATCATGCCTTTTCATCCCTTTTCATGCCCTGGCCCTCCCTAGTTATCATTCCCTCACAACTACCCTTACTTAATTTGCAACTTGGGAACCCAACCAAGCCCTCGCTTGACTACAAGAGCTTGACCACGTTATAGTTACTACAACTAGACTGTGTTGTTGAATTGTGTAGCTTTGGAGGTACTCCACAAGCCTAGTGAGATGGCTTTGTCTGATTTTGGTCACAAAAGGATTTGTGGGAAAAGAAGCCAAGCAAAGGGATTTTGGACCCAAGATGGGGTTTAAAATTTAAAAGAAAATTAAATTAATATTTCCTAAGGTCTAAGTAGATAAAACCCGTAAGTTCTAGGGGGTTCCTAAGAGGTCTAGGAAAAATTATTTAAGGAGTCCTTAGGATGAAGGAAATAACATCAAATGATAAGGATCTCATTTTATTGAGGGGGCGAAGAGAGATGTAGTCCTAAAGAGGTGATGATGATTAGCATGTCTAGCATACATTAAGATCCCTCGGTATGCTTTGGCATGGTTTAATATTAAATTTATATGAGATCAATTATTGGAAAGTATAAGAGAAGTAACAGAGGATGATTTTGCACTTAGAATGAACTAACACTTTTCACTTGACACTTATTTCCACCTAGTGTTGGTGTGCATAGCATGCCCCTCTTGGAAAATGTAAATTGATTACTTATTAACCCTATGATGTGTTCATTTCCTTGTAGTTTAACTTGTTTCTCCTTTTTGTTACTTTGATATTCCATGGCATGTATTGTCACACCCTTGCACATCTTTGCATGCCTTATCACTTGACACATCTTAGCATATTTGACATGCCTTTGAACTATATGGCACATGTTAGCATTCCCTAGCATGCCTTGGAACTCATGCTCTCACAACTAGCCTTATATTTTTTCGCGACTTGGGAACCCAATCAAGTCCTTAGCTATTGCAGCTCATGTGACATTGGTCTGCTTCATCTGTAAAAACTTGATAAATTTCACCTACTACAAGTAGATTGTGCCATGTTCACCTAAGAACTGCCTATACCTCATCTTAGGCCACTCATGTCCAAGATGAATGTTTTCCACTTAAGAAGTTACTAAGACAAGGATCACATCTAGCCATGGCCATAAAACAACTAAGAAAGATAGCTCACATAGGCAATATTTCAAATGTATTTCCATTTCATATAAACAGTAGAGCATTAACTAAGAGTTTGCAAGAACCACAAGATACACAAGACAGTCGGCACAAGCCGAGTTCCCCAAAACTTATACACAACAATGTACAATATGCAATTGTATAAAATAGTTTAAAACATGAGCATTCGGCCAAAGTGTGCCACATGTCAGATAAAAATAATAGATAAAGGCAAAATAGTGTTGTGCCCAACACAAAGACTCCCTTTGTTTAAAACTTCTTTGTTGAGACCCTTATCAAAATCGTAGGCTTGCCTCTTGCGAATTGTATTATGAACTTCTTCTAACACACTTCATCCTTGGCACTCTTGAATTCACTAACACTCCCTGGAACACACTCTGATTTGTTCATTTCCATGAATTTTGACCTAGTTCTCCCTTGTGATGCCTCGACACTCCTTAACACTCCTAAACATGCATTGAAATTGTCCAACATGTGTTAGCATGCCTTTTCATTCCTTGGCATGCCCTAACCCTTCCTATTGATCATGCCCTCACAACTACCCTTACTTAATTTTCAACTTGGGAACCCAACCAAGTCCTTGCTTGAACATAGGAGCTTGACCAAGTTATGATTATTAATACTAGAATATGTTGTTTAATTGTGTAGCTTGCAAGGTACTCCACAAGTCTAGTGAGATGGGTTTGTGGGAGTTTGGCCAAAAAAGGCTTTGTGGGAAAATAACCCAAGAAAAGGGGATTTGGACCCGAGATGGGGTTTAAAATCTAAAATAAAATTAAAAAGAAAAAATAATATTTTCTAAGGTCTAAGTAGATAAATTTCGTAAGTTCTAGAGCATTCTTAAGAGGCCTAGCTAGGAAAAGCTATTTAAGGAGGCCTTGGTATGAAGGAAAGAACATCAAGTGATAAGGAGCTCATTTGATCAAGGAGGCCAGGAGAGATGTATTCCTAAATTAGGGCGAGTTGAAGGGATAAGAAAGCATTGCTAAAGGGAGGCCATGATCATCCACCAAGATTAAGATCATTATGTGAGGGTTCACAAGAATTTCACATACCTTAATGGGTTTGATATAGGAAGTAGGATGGCATATTGTTGGTTCTATTATGGCAGATCAAGCTCAAGAGAGATGACTCATGATAATTTGGGCATGTGATTTCAGTGGTGTTTCTATGTGAAGGCCGCATCAAATTTTGAAATAGTAGAGAGGGTTGAGACCCTACCTTGTGGTGGTTACTAGGTTGCAAGGTCTGTGATAAATACCAACACAAATGAAGGAGGGCCTGCACTAGAATTTAGGGTGAGAATAGAAGTAGTCACAGGTGTAATATTTACTGAGGTAACCATAGTTTGAGGGTCGTAGAGATCTAAAGTTTAGGTCAATATTCAGTCAAATAAATGACAAAAATCTATGGATCCATATGAGTTATGCCGAGTCTCTTATGGAGGAAATAGTTTTCGTTTTTTCTATGGGTGGATATGGTTTGTTGTAAAGAAATTATAATAGAAGTATAATTCCCTATTTAGGGCAGTTTCCCAACATGTTCAATCCATAAGGTATGCCATTAATACTATGACAAATATGCATAGAAGAAGAGGGGTTGTGACCCTTAGAGAGAGGTTTATCTCTGCAATATATACCACAAATTTGGAAGATGATTTGCAGAAGTATGTGTAGACATAGAAAATCCAAAGGAAGGTGGAACCTGAATAGAAGATGGAGCAGAATAAATGTGCCATATGAGGAATGGATTGGCATGAAGAGGAGTTGATTTGTTGGACTGTCCATAGAGTTTTGGACAGAGATCTGAAGTATCCTATAAACAATTAGTCAATGGACTATTAATGGAGGATTTGTGATCCTAGTTCAGTCATCTACAAATTCTTAGAACGATGAGAAGATGAGTAGTTAAGATTTGTTCATATATTAGACAATAAAGAAATTGGTACACAATAAGAGTAATTTTGAAAGGACTCAAATCACTATTAGGTGGCACATTTGAAGAGCCCTAAATGAGGGCAGTGTTGTGGGAACTAGATCAGTAAAATAATTTACTGTGGTTGGGAAAATTGATGGCATTCCAAGTACAATTGGAGGTTTGTTAGGAGACTGTCAAAGAATAGATCTAAGTCCTGTAATTGTGAAGTAAAACAAGACTAGTAGAAGGGTAGGTGTATTGGGCCTAAGGACATGCAGACTTTGAAGGACTAAAGTAGTAGTAAAGTGGGCTAGCCAACTAGCCCTAGTTCATTGTATTATAGAGGATTGCGTCATTGAGAAGAAGGGAAACCTCCATATCCCTAGACTTGTCATCTTGGAGCAGTAGTATGGAAAAAGTGGGCAGACCAAAGAGTTTTCACAATGGAGTTGTGAAAAACTGATCGAAAACCTTAAGTGTTGCAGACCTTAAAGGAAAAAAGAGGTAGATAGAAGGAAATTTGTTTTGAGCTGAGTTCATTAATATAAAGAAGTTGAGTTCAATGATAGAGGAATATTGAGGAGTTGCATAATGGGAGGCAATAGAACCAACCAGATGTGTTCAAGACATGTGGATTGAAATGGCTATGTGTGGCCACCATCAAATAGTGGGTCAAGCGTTGTCTTGTTCAAGGTATAATGGTTGTCAAAGGACTAACACCAAGCCCTATTTGTATTCCTTGTATCAGTGTGATTGCAAAGGGCCATTATCCCTGGTACGAGAGCTCTAGCCTATTCTATTATATTTTTTAATTTAACGAAGAACGATTTGAAAAAGTTAAAAATTTTCATGTGCACTAGTTGATTCCCTGATGTGTGTAGATTTCATTGTGAAAAGATGTGCTGTGGCACTTGACTGTATTTGCATCAAAGATTATAATACCAAACCCAAATTGTCATGTTTCTTGTAAATTCAACATATGCTTTGTTCACCTAAGAACTACATGTAACTCATCTTAGACAACTCATGTCCAATCTCAATTGATCCCACTTAACAAGTTACCAAGACAAGGCTCATCACATCCAACTATGGTCATAAAATACCTAAGAAACATAGTTTAAATATTGACATCCCATAGTTTACATTCCTTGGAACTACCTAGCATACCTTGTCAGTCCCTCCTTAGAACACCTATAACTCAATGACACTCCCTGTCACACACTCTTATTCATTTCCATTCATTTGAAACTAGTGCACCCTTGAATTTCCTTGTCACTCCATAACACTCCCTGACATGCATTGGCACACCTTATAACCTGGCACATATTGGCATGCTTCCCTGACCTCTAGAATACCTTGTCACTCCTTCCTTAGCACACCTGGAACTCACTAACACGTCCTGTCACAAACTATTATTTTTTCATTTCCATGCACTAATTTTACCTAGTGCTCCCTTGTGTTTCCCTAACACTCCCTAACACTTCCTAGCACATGTTGGCACACCTAGCACCTGACACATCTTGGTCGCATGCCCTCGGCACTCTAGAAATGACTTAGCACCGCTGTGCTACTTGCCACCTTGCCACTCTCTCCTTGTTTTCAATTCCGGAACTCGCTAACACTCCCTATCACACACTCTGGTCTATTCATTTCATTCATTTTAACCCTATTACCTCTGGTGGTTTCTATCACTCCCTAACACTCATTAGCATGCACGGGGCACACCCCGGCCTCGACACATTCCTATGTCATAAGACTCTAGCATGCCTTGGAACTCCATTACATACCCCCTGGTCACTCCCTCCCTTAGTACACCAAACTTGTGACACTTCATTTGCCATTTGAAACTATTTTCCTGTGGTTTCCCTAGCACTTAGACCTAACACTCCTTAGCAGCGCTCGCACTACACCTAGCACTCCGGCACATCTTGGTGCCTTAATAGTTTCTGTCTTGACATGCCTAACATACTGGGATTGTCTAACATGTGTGTTGGCTAGAGGGGTCCTAACCTGTGTCTTGTGAGGGTTAAGGCTCTTCATAACAAACCCCTATACTACCGGCCCTTTTCGGCAATGACTGCCTGCCAGGCCAAGGTCTCACCTGGTATATGGGAGGGTGGGCCGGAACCGTGTTTCATGACTCGGGAGAGAGTAGGTAATACAAGGCATCTAGGTTGTGTACTATTTGGTTCTGCATTAGTTACTTGAGTCTATTCTACAACTCTCTTTAACAAGCAGAACTTGATATAACTATAACAAAGCCTACTGATCTAGTCACATCTACATCCACGTGACATTACCAAATACCACTGCTGCAGAAAGCATTAGAATCATAGCTAATTTTATATCGTAGATACCTATGCCAATTCCAAAACATAGATACATTCACAACTTAAATCAATATCACACAGATATGCCTACAAAGATTAAACATAATTGATTCAGATAACAATACGTATACTTAAACTATACTTCACATTCATTAATATCATGGATCCACTTAGAATTTACCCAAACACAAAATTTGCACACAATTAACGTGGTCCACACACAATGATTATGAGACCTGCAGCACAACAAGCAGTGGAGTCCTGTCTCCAAAACAACCCAAACAGACGAATACCCGCACGTAGCACCAATCTCTTATGAATTCCTACTTACTAGACCCAACTATCTATATATTTATAATATCGTAGCTCCCACATCCTATATCTGCAAATCATGGCTTCATGGACCCTAGAGCTTACCCTTAACCCATTACAAATATTAGGGGCTGACCCACCCCAAAACCCTACACAAGACCGATACTAGTACAAAATATAGTACAAAACCCAAAGTTAGGGAACCCTATTCCAACAATGTGTTAAGTACTGCATTCTCGGCATCTTAGTGCTCCTCCTAGTTTTCATGCCCTCATAGATAACCTTACCTTTTTTGTGACTTGGGAACCAACCAAGTCATTGGAAAACAATGTTGTGCCCAACCCAAAGTCTCCTTTATTTAAGTAAGTCTCACTTTGACTAACCCCTTATTGTAACCAGGATTCCCTCCTACAAGTTCTATTATGACCTTCTCCTTAACACTATGTCCTTTAGACCCCTAGAATTCATTGACACTCCTTGGACACACACTCTTATTTGTTCATTTGCATGCATTTTCACCTAGGTCTCCCTTGTGATTCACTAGCACTCCCTAACACTCTTCTAGCATGCATTGAAAATTTATAACATGTGTTAGCATGCCTTTTCATTCCTTGTCACACTTAGAAACACCCCGCTATCATGCCTCATAACTGTCCTTTAATGTTTTTGGACTGGGAACCCAACCAAGTCTTATCTCGACTACAAAAACTTGGCCAAGGTATGATTACTTATGCCTATAGTATGCCTTTTCACCTAAGAAATCAATATAACTCTGGTATTAGGCTACTCATGTACAATTTCAACTAACCCACTTAACAAGTTACAAGTTACCAAGCCTCAAGGCTCTGTCAACCATGGCCAATAAAACAACTGAGAAACATATTTTACATCTTGACATGCCATAGCACTTGGAAACATATAATAACCTTGGCACTATGTGGTACATGTGTTAAAACTTCTACATTCCTGGCATGCTTTGGAACTCCCTAGCACACCCTACCTCACTCCTAACATGTCGTGGCACTCTCAGTGCATTCCCTTGGCACCGCCAACATATAATCTTGTCTCTCCCTCCCGTGAACACACCTCGAAATTAATGGCACTCCTTATCACTCGCCTATTCAACCTTCATTTCCATGCATTTTGAACTATTTACTCCTTGTGTTTGTACTGGCACTCCCCAAGACTCCCCGGGGCATGCATTGACACAACCCGGCTGCTGTGGCACATCTTGGCATGTCACCCTAGAAGTTTAGCATTCCTTGCACTACCTAGCATACCTTGTCACTTCATCCCAACACACCTAGGAACTCACCGACACCATGCTACTCCGTCAGCACACTCTTATTCATTCATTTCCATGCATTTGAAACTATGCCTCCATTGTGTCAAGGCACTCCCTAAGTCCCTAGTATGAAATGCACAGTTCTAGCACACCTAGGACACCATCTTAGTTTTACCTTGGCATCTAGCATGTCATAACACTCCCTAGAAGATATTATTACCCATCCTTAGCAATCGGAACTTCCATTGACACTGTCAATAATATATTATTCATTCATTTCCATGTACTTATTTTTAATTTCCAAGGCTCCCTTCTATTTCCCTCGGCATTTTGTAACACTTCCTAGCATGTAAAGTTATACACCATGGCACCCAGTACATCTGTTTGCATGCTTCCAGTACTGAAAGAAGACGCCAAAGATCATGGAAATGATAATAAGGGTCACTTCCCCTTCTCCTTAGTAATTTGAACCTACATGACACTTACCTGTCACACACTTTATAATTCATTCATTTCATGCATTTGGACTCAGTTCTCCCTCAGGTTTGCCTAGAAATAAATAACACTTTAAATACGCATTATCACACCTTCGAACATGATACATATTAGCTCGTTCTTAGCCAAAGCCCTAGCCTCCTCACTACAACTCCCTCTTGCCTAGCTACCAAGTGTCTGAGTGCCTCTAGCTCAGCGTTAGGTTATCTGCAAATTTTAGCCCTAACCGAACCTTGACCTCCCCCATGACTTCAACTTCCTACCGCTCTCATGTCCATTGACCATTACATTCTCAAAGTAAATATTAGCATAATCAAGTGAGATATTGTATACGATGCATCCCATTATGGGATGAGGAGAAAGGAGGATTCTTTTGGTGGTTCTTGGAAAACCTAGGGAATGTTTTTTTCCCAACTACTGAAATAAATGGATTGCTAGGTACCTGAGTTTATTGTGAGGTCTTCAGAGCTTTGTAAGGAACCACTGCTTCTCTAAATGATACCCTGGGAGTGGCAATAGTAGTTTATAATCAAATAATGATACTAGAAGATGTCTTAACTAATTGGTGAATGATATTAAAAAACAATCAATTTAGACCCTTGTGTGGTCAATTATTGTGCCACAACGTGCGGTTCTAGAGAGATCGGATTTTTATAGTTCCCCTTCAACCAATATTTTTCCTGCTGGGGCGATGCGCTGAATGGCGTGATCGTGCCTACGAAACTATGTAATTTAACCGTTGTGGAGGCATGAATGAACACCAGGATGTATCCCTAAAATAACTTCAATATTAGTCCCTTTATGGAGTCATTATAGTGAGCTACAAACTCCGTACAGCCTCGGTCCGACTTAGCCAGATCTGCAATATGGAACACACAATCTCGAATCTACAAAAACACTACTACAAGACAAATACACCACCAAGGAAACATTAACATGTGTAGGGATGCCTCATGGTAAAACTTACAACATGCAACTCCGGAATATTTGGGTTTGCCTCCCAAGCTAAGAGGGAGAAACAATTTATTTAGCGAAGGTAGAGATGTATCATCATCCAAGATATATAGTCGCTATATATAATACCAAATATAGGACCTCCTCAGATGTCCTACTACTTCAATACATTCCAAGTATTGGCCTTCTTTGGCCTTGATCACAACAACTCCTTCAAAATCCTTCTTAGAGTTTCACCAAGGTTCCAACAACCATAAAACAAAGAGGCATACATGAATTATGCATCTGATAAGTAGGCATAGTGAGCACTTCACTCTCATTGATGTAATTAATACCGATGGCCTCCATGCAACACAAAAACAAAGGGAGAGTCACACTAGTCACACTTGTTACATTTTCTAGGGCATTCAGACAGGACTGGGCAATTAGTGGAGGCCGTATTGTCGCTGTGTCGGTAGGCTGTATCGACCTCGGCTTTCTGAGACCACGACTTCAAAGAATCGGTCCCAACTGGGAGAGGTCGCATGACCTCCAAATTATGAATACTTGAGGTCATTCAAAATTGATCTGTAGCTCAATATGAATTTGTCATCGTATGCGATTCTAATGGCTTCAACTATAATGTGAGGCATCCTACGCACCAAATTCACTTGGCCAATTTAAATTCTGAAATAGTGACTAGATCAAATTCTTCGTACTATCCTTGAAACCTAACAGATTGCGCTGCAACCGTCATCCACATGCAAGAAGAATTTTGAAAATATGTAATAGCTTCCGTTCGTTGACCACCTTCGCAGATAAACTCAACGTTATCAAGTAATATGAAAGAAAGAAACTCGATAATCCCTACAACACAACCGTAAACAAAAACCTTATAACTTGAGCATAACCCCCATCACAAGACACATAGCATCTCATGGGCATTACTATAGTAGAACGTGCCTCATCTGGAAGACGATTTCAACGGGTGGACAAAGATAACTAATGTTCGGTGATTTTGGTCCCACTGCATCATCGTGAACATTTCTTGCATTAAGTTTAAATAATTTGGTTCATATTCGGTGCCTCAAAATCGTGTGATTGTAAAGTCATTTTCAAAGTGCTTGCATTCTCCAATGCATTGGTCACATCCACAATCAAGAGGTTGTATACGTAATCTTATTTGTGTTATTTCTCTTGCACTCCTAATAACACATTAACATCATTAAAAGGTCCTTGTTATGGGATGTTAGCTAATATACATACATACGTGTTGTATTCCCATGGAATTCGGCTTTGTATATAAATGTCTATCGCCCAAAATAAAAGTACCAACTCCATCCTCTCTCTCTCTTGTAATTAGAACTCATTAACTCCTTGCAATTATTTGATTTTATGCTCTACTTTGGAGTGCGCATTGTGTTGTAGTGACCAATGTAGATTTTATCAATAATTCTTTACATGCTGCACTTTTGAGTAACCATATGATTCAAGCATGTTCAAGCAAGAAAAGCCAAAACCCAAGCATGAGCCACTTTTCTTAAATTTTTCACACATACTATACTATGTCGGGAACACCCTCCTTAATGCAAAACCAAGTCTAATTTGGAATTAATTTTTTCCAAAATAGTTGCAACAAATTAAATGGGGTTGGCATAAATGACTAATGCATTTTCCTTTGCTTTAGCCATTGCTTCGCAACCGTATTAAAAGACTGAAGACCCACGTGTTTTGTTTCTAGTCTCGCATGTTCATCCGTATCCAATGATTTCTCAATGTCCAACATCTTGGTGCTTTCCATGTTTTCATGTGAGGCCCAAGGCCACAAGGTTCTTCATTGTTTGTGGCGATGCTTATCCAAAAATCTGCTGTTTGGTTTATCCATGCACACACCAACCTCTATGACAGTTATGACCAAATACACATATGGTCGAGAGCCCTCTTGTAGACCACCGTGTCTTTATCTTGAATTGGTGTTCCTCCCTTAGTGGTTTAAGAAAAGATCTCGTAATGCCACATTACAAGAAGGTAATAAGACACAATTTATAAAAAACAATACGAATAGTAGTCCTCCTTCTATGGCTCTAGGTATCACTATATCCAAATTTATTCTACAAATACAATATAAAAGATGTGGTTATCACCAAATAATGTAGACCTCTAAAAGTATGCATTAAGTAAGGACTTCAAATGGTATACGTGATGGGTTATCCTCAACTTAAGCATACTTTGCCATTATTCACTAGAGAATTCCTGTGGTTTTGTAAGCCATTATGACTTGAATGTTCAAACATTTCTTCATTATTAACATTATGAAGCTAATTCCAAGCTTTGGACGCTACTCTCACACACAACAAACCTGCTTTTGGAAAATAATGCCTATGCTCATGGATATGATGGATATGATTCCCAAAACCTGTGGAGCAAGTTGAGTAATAAATGCCAAAGTGAAATTCAAGAGAAAAAAGGTTTAACCATCATTCATACAGGATAAATTAGATTTTATAACATATGGACAAGACCATGATAATACAAACACTAAATTAATGGAGAGAATAAGGGCACATGCGGAATATGACCAATGGGAAAACACACTCTTCTGTTGGGACATAAGGACATCCTCAAAACAATGTAAAACCCTAATGGAAATGAGAGAATGAGGACTACGTTATATGAGTAAAATTGTAAACTTCATGTATATGAGTGATCCAATTTATATAATATGAGAAGGTACAGAGGTAGAAGGAAGCACCTCAAGAGTAATTGTTGACACTGTGAATAATGATAAAAACACGCTCCCTATAGACAGTGTTTAAATCTTTGTAATAATGAGATTGTTTTACTATAATTAATTATTTCTCCTAACTAATAACATAATAATGTGCATTTGATTAGAGGCTACCAGATCATGCCTAAAATATCTTTCATTTCGCTGTATCAGCCCAAATCTGCTGTTTGGCAATTCTTTCCTGTGAAATGGTCAATTTAAACAATGAAGATAGCAATAAGATGATGTTCAAGTTATTTTGATAAATCAAGACGATAAAACCATATGCTATACCAACCAAGATCTTGCAATATGGAAAATCAAAGCCAATACAAGATATATAGAAAAAATAAAAGCTAAGAAATTTTATTGATGGATAGAAGAGAGGCTACAACTTCAGTGACCTGATTGAAGTTGGATCCTCCAAATGAACACTTCTACCTTCATCACAGATAAATCTCTCCAAAGAAATGCCAAGTGAATAAATCTTATCCTCCCAAATTAGGGACTCACCAACACCTCTGCCCAATTCTTCCTTACCAAACACTCAGATTCATAAACACTGAAAGGAGAGATGAAGGCTTTACAATCAGAAATGACTTTTCCAACAAGGAAAAGAGACAGAAGCTTCCAATCTTGTAGATGTCAAATGGACACTTGGATTCAAGCTGACATGTGAACTCTTTCTTGTAGAAGGCACTCCTCCGGGCTCATGGATATTCAAACAATGAAGTAGGTTTCTGCCCCAGTCATGGATCCACCCATTATGAATGTCTAGTGCTTTTGGTGCAGACAAAGATTGTGATGTGGGGCT
The DNA here is from genome assembly GCA_034641835.2 of Pinus albicaulis. Lineage (NCBI taxonomy): Eukaryota > Viridiplantae > Streptophyta > Pinopsida > Pinales > Pinaceae > Pinus > Pinus albicaulis. The sequence goes on from CM076573.1 coordinate 275,242,788, forward strand.
ACCCGCATATGCAATGCACTTAGCTCCTTTAGGAGGCAGTATTAGTGAGCTCTATGCGATAACAAATTCTCAAACTTGGAAACCCTTTGCTTGATGGAAAATTCAAAGTTTGATTGTTTTGTTCTTTTGTCTTTTTAGGCATGGCAGGAACATAGGACCTCAATCAGGTCATCCTAGAGATGATGTCCATATTAACCAGGTCATTGGGAATGGTGCCCAACGTTAACCTATGTGGGACTTTCCTTAAAGCATAATAAGCTAAAATAATAATAATAAATTTAGATCGTAGCGCTGAGCATCGTGGATGGCTGGAGATGAAGCGCAGTGGTCACACCGCATCAATATTAAAATTATTATTTACATCATGATATATCCTCTTTATTTCATAATTTTTTAGGTAGGTATTCCAAACCAACATAATAAACAATTTTAATAAACATGTACATAATTTTAGAAAGTCATATTCATTGAACATGTCTAATGTGTACACATGCCTGCCACATAGCCCCGTGCTTTTCATTGACAACTATATGTATATCACCCACAAGATGATATGCAAATAAAAATCAAATCACAAACCTTGATGGCTGAAACCAGATTCGGGGTCTTCTTATTTTTGCTCACCTTATCATTCACAACAAGGCTTGTTAATATACACATTTTAGCCCAACATGGAAACACACTGTGCTTGATTACTAGCCAATACAAGTGAGTTGTTAACAACGCGTAGGAACCACCTATTAGCTACTAATGGCCTCAAGGGTACCAATAAATACTTCACATAAGTGTTGCAGAATATGTTTTCATGGTCATCTGAAAACTTAAAATTTTTTCATATGAAGGTCCAAATAGAGGATCTGTCTATGTTAAACAAGCCCTATGAAATGGAATTTTAATGTTTCTAAGTTGAACTTAGATTTTGATTTAAGGTTCTACATGAATTCACTTTACTGCGAAATGACTACTAATTTATATCAAAGTTAAAAGGACTTGATATATAAATTTCTTCATGGAAAGAGTGACAAAATAAGGGAGAATGAAGGTTTATGAAAGCCATAAGGATGAAGTATTTCCATCACTTTCTAACATATCAAATACACTGGGATGAGTTGCGTGATTTCATCTCCAAAATCAAGTGGAATGTATTGAGAACCAGAAGTGATTGAACCCGTCGTAAAAGATTACCTGAAACCCAAAGGTCACTGGACATGGAGTGAAGGAAGTGTCATGTTCAAGAGCAACTTACAACATAAATAATTCCTTTGCCTCATTTTTCCTAAATTTTCCTATCATTTGTCACCGCACTCTCTTTATTTTTTAACAAGCTGAGGAGGATAACATTTGGTTTCTCTGATTTATAGTCCTAACCTTTGGCGAATAAAATACTTATTTTTAATAATTTAATTAAGTCTAGCTTATGAATGAAACTGATTTCTGCTGTTGATCGACAAGACCCGGTCGTTATTTTATGTTTTAATGAGTTTAACGATGTGATAAATCTGACTTTCTTTTTCATATTTTAGAGTTTTGAAAGAGGATCAAAAGAAAAAATCAGATAAGTACTTTTTGTAAATTTGTCACTGCATTCCTAAAAGTGTAAAATAATATCTTAGAGACCTCTTTGGTCATGTTTAACCAAGGTATTCTTTTTCATAACATCCATTCAAACTTAAAAAAGGTTAAACTTATACTGCAGATATCAATTATTTAATTTACGAGCTCGAAAAGACAAGTGTCGCGATAATCTTTTCACATTATCGTAGTCCGGAAAGAGTCGAAAGAAGTACCCTGTAATAGTCTTTTTGTCGTTATCAGTTTTGAAAAAAGAGATAAAGTGCTTCCAAATCCTTTTTCATTTTTAACAAAGTTCGAAAAATATGAGAAAAGTATGTTTGTGGTCAAGTCATTTCTTGAAATAAAGACAGTACCACTAATCTATTCATCGGGCTAGAAACTCGTCTGCATAACAACATCAAATGATTAAAAATAATCTGTTTCATGATAAAAATATAATAAAACCATAAATACAAAGAATAAATATTGTTTGTGAATAATCAAATGTCTAATTAAAAAGAGTTTTACCTTTCTATTTTTACCATTTTAAAGTTACCATTTGGATTTTTGAGCTCAACTAGTTTTTCCCGTAACTTTGAGGGACTGTGGTCATGTGAAATTGGTAGGAATGTTTCTCTGATGCCTCTAAGAGTAGATTCCCCCAAGCTTCATTTAATCTACCCCAAATAATAAAATATTAGTTACCGAGAATGGATGAAATGAAGGTTCATTAGGGGAGGATTTGTTTCCATTTTTTTAATCATTTCGACATGTGAAAAGAACTAATAGTGCTCTAATCTATTTATTTTTTAATCGAGGTTGACAAAAGAACTTTCTTTCCCAAAGGCACTTGTTGCATTTTTAAATAAGGTTGCCATGCACAAGAAAAAAGAAACCATCCTCATAGGCACTTGTTTCATTTTTTAAACGAGGTTGACACAAGAAAAAAACTACCTCATAGGCATTGTTTCATTTTTTAACGAGGTTGACACAAGAAAAAAGAACTATCTCTAGCAGTACTTGTTTACTTTAACGCAGGTTTCACAAGAAAAATAACTATCTCGTGGGAACCCGTTTCGCCATTAGAGGCTGGACACAGGAAAATAACTATCCTCGACACTTGTTTCATTTTTTAACGTAGTTGACACAAGAAAAGAACCATCCTCATAAATCGTTTACATTTTTACGAGGTTGACATAAAAAAGAACCATCCTCATAACTCAATTTTTTTTAACGAGGTTGACACAAGAAAAGAATCATCACAATAAGGTAAAGGACTAGTGGAGGCGTAAAAGTAGTCTAACAAATTCATCATTTAATGATTTTGATGAACACTACTGTGTTATGATGTGCTAACGGGATTTTCTGTGGTTTCCATTGACCCTTGGAATCTCTGAGGGTAATTTTTGTGGTATCACCAAATGCTACCATGATAATAACGGTGGGATTCTACTTGATATTGCATCAAGATGTGAATAAAGGATCAAGCCAAGATTTATAAAGGAGGAACCAGATAGGATTCCGCATGATGACATGGGTCAATTCAATGGACAAACATCGAAGATGAAGCAACAAGAGATATTGTCGTTAAAATTAAAATAGATGGTTCACTTCCGGGATATTATTTTAGCCATGGTCAAATGGACCTGGAAGCAGTATACTCTATAGAATCTATGAGAATCAAGGAACAAAAGATCAACAAAAGTAGAGGAAGGTGATTGAGGAATGACTCGCATAAAACTCCTACCAAAAATGAGTTGGATTTAAAGTTGGTGTTCTGCCTTGTGGTATTTCTCTAATCAAAATAAACCAGGAATAATCAATGTCATGCCCAAAGTATATTTTGTGTGGTTGAATGCATGATATGGGAGACTCAATGGATACAATAGATTGTGGAGTGACTAACACAGGAACAACTGGTTGTTGACTTCTGATCAAGATTTTCTCCACTTAGGGAATATAGAAAATTGAAATATAAGGGGATGATATGGGAAATTCATTTCATTATCCTAGGGATGATGTCTAGTTTGACCAACAACTACCCCTAGCACATGGGATCCCAGATCAACTTCTAGTTGAACAACGTCAAGTTCTGGATGTAAGGGTCTCGCCGCATTGGATGAATTGTGACCATGGGTAGCTGTGAGAACTATGTCTCAAACAATAGATAAACCAGATTTCAGAGTCAACTTGTGCCGACTCTCAGCATATGGAAGACATGCCCACTAGAGGTGCCTAGATAGTATCTACGTAGATGGATGTGTCACTCCCTACGACTAGGAGTAACTTCCTGTGTAAAGGTGGTTTCAATGCTAACGATTTAACGACGGGGAAAACAGATTTGTTCTTCCTCCACGATGATCGGTTTATTTAAACAAAACAAATAAACAAAATAAAGGGGGTATTACTAGGCAAAAAAGGCAGTTTTACCAATAAATCAGGATCTATAGAATAATTCTCGTGAACCAAGAAGTATGGGCAAACAATCTCCCCGAATGTTGTGTTCCGATGTATCTACCCATAAGGCTGGCCGACTCGGGTTCACTATGGATGGATAGCACCTAAATTCTTCTCCAAATATACCCCAAGGTACGGGAGGCCCAAGTTTGTATTAGCACCGGTTCGATGAAACCATTGCGTTGAGAGTCCTTTGTTTCCTGATTGCATCAAACACCTTCCCGATGCTACCCAAAAGTACGTGGACGAGCTACGATATACTTATGTGCCGTGGAGTGAGGTATCACACTCAATGTATCACAGACAAGTTAACGATGTTTTAATTATGTTTAATGCATGCCCATAACACATCTCTAGCCTATACTCTTCTAAATTTTATCATTATGGTTCCAATGCTTTCTTAGGTAAATTGAGATAAATTTTGTGTTGATCTTGCTTAACAATTTTCCTTTCAAAGATTCACCTACATAGATGTGTAGGAAACCTCCCAAAATGCAAAACTAAGAAATGATAAATAAATCTTTCACTTTTATTTTCTTCAATGAAAAGCTAGCTACTAAGGGTGCATGTTCAATTCAGGAGCAAACAAATCAATGCAGCACAAACTAAATGCATATTTCAATTGTTCCTTTGCAAAACACATAAAATACTACATGGAAATGCAAGTTTTTCTTTTCAAATTTATTTAATGTTATGAATGCAGTAAAAGAAAACTAAGTGCACTAAATCAACAAAATCAAATTTACTTTCGAGAAAATGAAGAATACAAACAACAAATTCTCCTTTAAAGGAAAAATGAGGATCTACAACAATTTCTCCTATCAAGGAAATACCCTATTTACAATTTCCTTTTTCAAAAGCAAAAAGACTTAATGCTACAATGAAAAATACTTTGAAATCAACTTGTCAATGATGTTTAATTTTTTAAACAAACATTGGAACAAATTTTCATTCAAAGAGGAAATAAAGTATGTGATAGATTCACTAGTCATTGACATGAGGATCAAACTTTTCAAAACACGTAGGAAAACAACCGAATCAAATTGTGCAAAATTCAAGGAATTCCGGATGGTTTAGGAGGCAACGCAAATAAAGGGGGAGATGGCTTCCCCCGTAACACAATCTTGAAAGGAGACAAGGTTATGCAAAGTGTAGTGGTCCATCCATAAAAGTAATGGGCTAATGTATAAGGAAAATACTAACAAGAACACATCCTTTGCAGGCAAATTTGGCTTTAAAAATTTTAATTATTTATGAGTAACAACTGCTAAGGGATAAACAAAGAGTAAATCAGAGGCTCAAACACCTAGAATCTAAGAGAAATTCTATCCCTAGTGGAGTCGCCAATTTTTTTGATAGAATTTTGAATTACGGATAAAAACATGTTTCCTAGACAAAAAGTAATCTAGAACAAATACTATTAAAGACTATACTAATTATTTCCCCTATAAATAAGAAATTTACACACATAATGTATAGGAGGCTTACTTGGGATCCAAAGGGTATTTCCTGCAAATGGCTCCTTGTTGCTTCCATTGCAACTTCAAATTCAAGTGGTTTTAGCAAATGCTCTGAAGAATGAACACTAAAACAATAGAAGATATCAATGTTACGTATGTCTATCTCAAGTTAGTTTTCTAAACCATGAAAGAAGCCAAACTATACATCAACCAATATCTTTGCACATGGAAAATCAAAGCCAATATAGATGCATATAGGGAAAATAAGTTGTAGCCTTTATTGATGATAGAAGGAGAGGCCATAAACTTTCCAGTGGATCGATTTGAAGTGACCTTTCCAAAGAACATTCCTCACCATCATAGTATAAATATCTCCAAAGAAGAACATACTGTAAATCTTAACTCTCAATTCTATAACTACCCAAGATCTCTACCAAAATTATCTTACCAAGCACTCGCATATGTGCTCAATTTGTAGAGGAGATGAAGGTTGCTTTACAATAAATGACTTTCCAATAATAGAAAAGATATAAGCTCTTAACTTGTAGATGTCAAAATGGGCGCTGGATTCTAATCTTGACACATGTGAACTCTTCTAGAAGGCACTGCCAAGTGAGATTCCGGAACAATGAGAATTCCGCCTCAATGTGACCAACACACCTCGTGAATGTTAAGGAGTGCTTTGCAGAGAAACAGATGGGCTATCTCGTGATATGCAATGAATTAGGCCCTCTTTAGAGGCATTGGGTGAGCCTATATTTATATAATAAATCCCAAACCTTCAAAACCTTTGCTTGATGAAAGTCATGCTTGATTTATCTTGTTCTTGTCTTAGGGCATGTAGCAACTTGAAATGATAGGAATGATAGGACCTTAATCATTGGTCCTAGAGATGATGTCCAACTGTGTTATTGGAATGGTGCCCAACTGACTCATAAACATTAATGATTAATTCTAATGGAAAGGTTGGAACTTCAATCACCAACGCCGAAGGTTTCCAAGGATGGTCGTGGGAAAATATAATTCTCTCAAACCCTAATGCACATGTTGAGGACAGGACCGCCAAGGGCCTAGTGACATTCTATGCAATAAATCCCACCATGGTGTCAAGCATGTGGGTTGATGAAAAGTAGGACTAGTGCCCCCTTTAGAGGCGTAGGCTAAAAACAAAAGGGGGTCACTTTTCGTAAAATTAGGGTTTCTCCTAGTATAGTCAACATAAGGGGAGAGCTAAAAACACTCTATAATGCTAAATTTGGGCAATTAACTTCATTATGATATGTAGCTTAGTCCAAAAAAAATAATAACTATCAAATCTTTTAGAGAGGACATTTTATCATACATTTTTATGTCTATATTAACATAAGAAAAAACCACAAATTTAATTTTTGAGTCTTTTAATTTAAATATGAATAACTACTAATTATTTATGTTTATAAGTTTTATATATTAAATAATTTATATGCTTCTTAATATCTTATTTATTTATTTATTCTTAATTTAGTACTATATATATATATATATATATATATTTTTTTTTTTTTTAAATATTTTATTGATGATTTAATTTTAAATTTTAAATTTTAAATTAATTGCAATTCCGCCTCCAAAAAATCTCCGCTCTCGGGGTGAGCAACAATTGAATGAAGTTCACGAGCTAAAAATCACCTACAAGGAAGTTAACTTCAAATTAACCGAACGATTCTATTTTAATTCTTTTTGATAATTTTATTCCCATCCTCGCAAAAAAATCCAAGCACCATTCAAGAGCAGGAGAAAGTGGAACCCTGGTGAGCATTCTGGTCGGATTTCTAAGAGGGATGCTCTTCTCCTGCTGGAGATCTGTAAAAGATGATGGAGCTTAGTGAAAATAAATCGCTTCACTAAGAGCCTCGCGTAATTATTTTTAGGTGCAAGTCTATTTTTAGACTATGACTATTTTGAGACATATGACTTATTTCTTAAGCTGTGATGTTATTTGTGGGATGGTTGGTCAAGTTTTTGGAAAAATAGATGAAAATTCTTAATTTAGAAGATTAGCTTAAGTCTATTTTACATCCTCGACTTAAAATAGATGTACGTCGCATTATTACTAGCCCTTAATAATAATCGACAATAAACATCAACTTATTCTCTTGGAGCACTTTTATTTGCAATAAGCGTATTTGGAAAATTATGTAACAATAAGGAATACTATAATTCCTAGGGTTGACTCTGGTGGTTCATGGCTGAAGACTAAGTTAGAACCGAAGTGGAAAAGTGATAGAGTTGGAAGAGTATTTCATGGAGTTATTCAATTAACTCCGCTAGTGAGTTAGAACTCATGAGCTAGTTGTATCTATCTAACTTAAATGATACACTAGTGAGAGGTAAGGAATTAATTTAGTTAATTAATCTACAACACAACCTATTAATCAACTGAATAAATACAACGCTTAACTACGTTGCATGTCGGCCCAAAGTGGAGACTCGTGAGTAGATAGGCAGGGCAAGATGGACTATCCGTTGTGGACGATAGATGCATTTGATTGTGACCACACAAACATTGGAGTTGCCACTGAGATTCTCATCAAGGTAAGGAAAATTCAAATCTATTCAGAGCTATTCTTCAAGTAAGGATTACAAGTACAAAGGGGAGGCAAAGTATCAGTGGCAAGAAATAAGTGTGCTTTGATTTAAATTTTTCTGTTAGGTGATCACTGATTGTATTGAGAGCCTGATACTAAGTTTTGTATGAGATTGTTACATGATCTCCATGATACATATTATATGATACATAGATTTAGCTCACAGATTTCAACAACCGTGTTACATGTGCGATTTTTTTTATTGCTTACAAGCTGGTAATTGAGTTTATAATTTCCGCAAAAGATTAACAATGGAAGGATTCTCGTATTTAGCAAGAAGATAAATATTGTTAGATCAGGAGAATCTGGATATATAATGCATATGTTATAATTTCTATGGCTATATCGCAGCAAGTATATAATTTGAAGATCGCAATTGTGAAGAATTGTTGACTTTGGGTCATGGACAATTTGAATTTGCTATGTAGTACCCTTAAAAGAAGGCTATATACATTGAAATGTCTTTCAATGGGTTGCTATTGGAGTATTCCTTTGAGGGCGACTTGAATTGCGTTAGTCTCGAGTGATAGGGATGGAGGCTGCACAGGATAATGGATCAAGGAGTTCATCGAGAAGGAGTGTTCCTAAGCTGGTCTTAGTGATGCTACATTACTTGACACATGGCAAAAGAAGGTAGCAAAGATAAGAAGGTCAATTTTGTTGGAAGGTGTGAAGGACTATATTGTGTCCAACCTTCATGGGAGTTTACCCATTTTCTGAAGGGAATGCTTGAAAAATTTGTTCCAAAGCAAATTAAAGGATCAAGAGGAAGTTGGCGCTCGAAAGATAAGTCGTAAAAATAAAATGGAGAAGGGCTTACAATATTCAAAATATTCCCAATGGGTTTGTCCTGAGGGGATGAACTGGAAGTGTGGGGATTACTCTGTTGATGATGAAGACTTGTGATTTATTCTCCTTTGGGCTTTCAAGAGTTAAGATAGCTATACGAAGACTCTCACAATGGATGGGAGAAACTATCAGTTGGGAGAATTTATCGGATTCAGCAGGAGGAGATAAGGCTATGTCAGATGGATTCTTCATCAAAGAATGAAGATGAAGAGTAATTTCGCTTTTGCTAAAAGCAAGGAAAGGAAGGAAGAAATTACCTTCTAAAATCCGAGGCTAAAAGCAAGAAGTAGATTCTTCCAAAGGTAGCAGCCTTTTCATCATTGCATAAGTATTTCTGCCACTAATCGCCCACACAAAAGAAGAAGAACAAGAAGGGTCAGAGTCAGAGGCAGAGTAAATTATCCTCACTTAAACTTGATTTCTCTTTGATCGCATGCTTGGTTTCAAGTGCAATGGATTTGGTGTGGGCCTGATAGTGGTGCGCCTTTTCCATGACTTTATACAGCCGTAGAAGATCCGATGGAGAAGGAACTCCAAATGCATATAGAGGAAGCCAGCGACGATGGTCGAGCAAGTAAAGTGACCCGACATTGGGACCATTACCTTTCTGAGAGGAGTCATAATCCATTTCCTCACAAGATGTTATGCATACCTGTAACCAAGAAGAACTTGGCCCCAAATGCGTAATGTTGGAAGACAAAGGTTGGTGATGTTGTTGTTTTCAATGAGGAAAAAGCCTTCTTAGACATAAAGTCATCAGCAAAACCAAGAAGATAGGGATTCGGGAAGTTAAGAATCTCACAAGATGGAGGTAGATAAGACGCGCCGAAATGATGTGCTGCATAGCGGTGAGTTAGTGATGAGGTGAATTATGGCACGAGAGATTGGGCCATCTTCACCATGGCGTTTTGAAGATTTTGCAAACAGATGTTTCTGTACCGGACTTCCAAGGTACTGAAAATGTGATCAAAGGCAATGGATGTACTATGGGTAAGATTGTAGAAGACCAACTTTCATGAGAAGGAGAACCATGCTCAAAGGATCCCGGAGAGAATTCACATAGACGGTGTGGAACTTTTCAGCGTGCTTCAACAAAAACACAGATGATAGTTATATTTAATATGATGATCATTTCACATAGATGCTTGATCTTCCTTCAGAAGAGCAAAGTACCTCAAAGCTTAGTGAGTTTATGCTATTGGTGGAGAGCCTGGAAGCAAGGAAAGCTTCATTTGTTACAATGGTATGAATAGTATCTCGTAGCACCAAAGACTTCTATAGCAAAGGAAGAAATTCAAGAGAACTCAGGCACCCTTACAAACCTGCAAACAAGGCTGGCAGAGAAGGAATGAACGATCATGGGTGCTTTGCACAAACTATGCTACAGATCTGTGGCTCTACCCATGTACCCTATGGTGGAAGTGTATGCAACATCATGGTTACAGGTAAACCATTTTCCCATAGAGTAATTATTGAGTACACCAGAAGAAGATTTACCTGTAAGAAGCTGATATTTCTATCGGAAGATTTTTACCCATTCCATGATCATGGACAAAGGTGCCATGGAAGAAGTCGGGAGCTCCTTGATCGTGTTGGGATATTTGTGGGTACATAGAAATCATAATTATCGTGGGTGATTGCTGCAAACAATCGAATGAATGTGGTGCCATGATGGCATCCAAATGAGGGAACCACAGTTATCACTTGAGGAGCCACACTCCCGCATGCAGAGGAGGAACCTATGTTCCCAAAGATACCTCACAGGTATTCAAATCACAGGAGGAGATTCATGGAGGGGAGGGAGTCCATCTATGTAGAACCAAACATCGACAAGGCAGAGTTACCAGAAGATGCAGAGAGACCTAAGTTTGATAAGTAATACGAATGTAGGAGTCCCTACATCACAATCTGCATGTAGACATTGGGCCACACTAATCATGCATTTATATATGGCCTTGGTAGTGAGCAAGTGTATCGCATGAGCCATTCTTTTGAAGAAGAAGTGCTGAGCCCAAAGATGTCCTCTTCTTTTTGGCACCACATTTCATTTCTTTGTCCTCAGTCAATTGGCTGTGCTTAAATGATCACTGGATTCATTAGGATTACTTTAAGAATGTATATACAATGACTAACTTGCTGTTTTCATGGTTTTGTTGTCGTAGTATTTAATTAGACCCCGCCTGCTGCATGTGCATTCTCGTAGCTACGTTCGTCTCCGTAAACTATCTTCATAAGCTTACGTAGGTTCTAGGTGTCTCATGAAAAAAAAATGTACATAAGTGAAATCCACAACACTTCCTTCATCATCTCTTTCTCTCCGCGAAGTCCGAGTTAAAGTCTCCAAGTGGTTATGCATGTAGAAGAGATCAAACTAAATAGCTACTTCCTGAGTCAAAACACCACTCTGGGCGGTGGATGTCCGGCAGAAATACAAGACCTTCACTGGAAGAGTTTTAATTGATTTAGAAGTGGAAAAAAGATATCTCTATCCCCGTTTTTCAAGTGTAGTTATGTACCTTTATAAGTATGACTGAGACCGAGAAGACAAATAGCTAGATTTTATTTTGTTGCTAGATCTCGCAAGACCATAATATCTCCGTTTTTAAAGAATTTCTCCTTTAATGAAAGATGTATCACTTTATTGGGTATGAGCTGAAATAATATTGAGTGGTGATTTGCGTGCTAATCGGTGGTGTAGAGGCCTCAAGGTTCTATAGTTTTTGTTCATATGGTTTAGATAAGTAACTTAGTCTGCTTATCTTCCTATTAACTGTCACCTCTAGTTTTTATATTCACTCGTATTGGATGCTGCGTCTTAGTCTTGTTCTTACAAATTATTTCAAAATATCACTAATATTGAAATGAGGTATAACCGTAGTATTTTAGGAGTTAGTCAGATTTCTTTCCGAACTTTACGTTTTGTGCTCAATTACATCAGTTTGTTACATCTAGTCTTGTTCGTATTAATCTTCCAGTAAAATATCACTAACCGAGATAAGACATAGCTATGGTGTTTTAGAGTTACCGCGCAGGTTGAACTTATGTTTTATACCTATTTTTGCATTGAATGATACAAACAGATTTGTTTTTGCCAAACTATTCCAAAATATCACTCATCTTGAACAAGACAGTGAGTCAATAGGGGTATTTGTTGAATTAGGCTGTATTTTTAGTTTAGTTTGAAATACTGAGGTAGATGTCACTTAGTTTAATTCTGCCACTATATTTCAAGTTTGATAATGGCACCTTGGCCCAACCTATTTCACCGTATTCCAAGTAGATTCTAGGTATTTTAGTTCGCCCATTTCACCGTGTTCGTTGGGATTAGTGGCATACTAGTCTTGGCTCTGGTCATCGTATTTCTGCTAGGATAATGGACATTATAGTTTAGTTGTGGTCATTGTGTTTCACCTTGAATACTGCATTTAGTTCGTGTTTATCCATTGTCTTTTAAGTAAGACAATCGTCAAAATTGGACTATGGCCTATTGAGCCATACCATCTTTGTTCGACTTTCTATTCATGACCATCATATGGATAGAATTAGTGATATCAGTTTAAGGCCTTGATTGTTATGCAATATTTTGTAATTTCACAAATAAGCTGTTCCCAAACTATTATAGAAAAACTCTAACTTCTCTTGACATGAGGCTTAGTAGTGACAAGTTGAGCACATGAATGCATTTGACCCTGAACATTGCTAATTCTAGAGTATAAATCTTATTGTGCTGCCAAAATAATCTTTTCCAATTGTGTCTAAATAAACTTCCAGCCATGGATGAGATTCTTTGCAGAAGATGATCATACGTGGAGAACCTCATTTGCACTAAACTTGTCCTTTTTCTCAAGCTTATTCCAACATATTTCTGGTGCCGAATGATTTGGATGGGTTTATGTTATGAGTTATTTAAGTTCATGTTGTGATTTATTTCTGTTGTTAGAGTCCTTATCAACTTGTATCTCTTCGATCTTTAGTGCCATACAAAGTTTAGGTTTTGTCATTTTAGTATAAACTATCCACTTCTCTTTACCAACATTTAGTTCTTTTCCTTCTTTAACATAAAACCATAAAACCAAAAACATTAGAAAAAAACACTAAACACAACGTAGTGAGAAAAAAAAATACCTAGGCACATATAGTGCACCTCACTAGTAGTTTACTAGCCCCGAAGCATAATTTATGACCTCAATTTAGGAACACTAAGTTGAGCACAAGATTTGGCGTCAAGGCTCTGGAAGTGTAACTAGGTAGCCTTATTTTTACCTCCCAAAAATAATGACATGTATAGAGAAAGATGAGACTCATGGGTAGATTCATAAGAAGTGTTAAGCTGATTCCTAGAACACCACTTTGTTTCACCAAGACCAAGAGCCAAGACATTCTTCAACTCAAACCCATACCATCCATCGATCCTAGACTTCCGTAGAACTTAAGACCTTCCACTTTACCGAACTCCGTCTTAGAAGAAGATTCATGAACTGCTTAGGGAATTAAACTTTTCAACCTACTTAAGAATCAACTATGGAAGAAGAAGATGAGGAGTCTTTAATGGATAAAATACACACTATTTGAGGAGGTAGAGTGAGAAGGAGGTAGGAGGTGCGTATGAGAAGGAGGTGAGGGAAGAGGTGGTAGGAAGAGAAGGAAGCCTGGGTTTCTATAGACAGAAGAAATCAATAAAACTATTAAAAACATTTCACCCTTCTATCCTTCCAAAATAAACCTTTATGGACTTAAACTAAGACTTAGAAACCTTCCTATTTAATAAAGTCCTATGTAGAACCCATATCTTTAGATGCTCAAAACTAAATTATTTCCTTCAACATTGAAAAAGAAGATTAAGTGGTTTATGAGTTTGATCAACAGCTTCATTAGACATGGGAAGACATACAAAATGTTACTTTTAGAGAGGTATTTCTAATTACTCGTATGCTGGCCAACCATAAAGGAGGAAGTGTTTAAAAAGGTTAAAAGAGGATATGTAATATAAGATGAAGGATAGATTAACTAAGCATAAAAAGAGAAAAATGGAAAATTAGGACCAAAGACACTTAAAGATCTTTTTTGTTGAAGAACAATTAGTAATGAATGGTTGATATCTGCAATATGATGAAAATAAGGGACATATCTCTAACCCATTTACCTCAAAGAAATGGAATTATGTATCAACCTTTCAAAAAGGGAAATTAAAACTATAAAGACCAGGACCTTTGCCTTCTATATGAAATGCTCAGATGTTAGTAGGTAGTGACATATGCTGATGTAATCTAAATCTGATATCTTGGGGAGCCCTAGGAATTTATTAACTTCAAGTTACAAAACAAGTAAAATGGTTAAACTGATGCCTTAGCAATCTTTTTTTCCAAAATGTAGGAAAGAAACATGCTTTGAGAGGAGTTTCTTCCTTGGATGCCAAGTTGTGGAGACTGTGTAATTTGTTTGTGAAAACATGAGATCAAGAGTTGTCCTTCACTTTCCGGTCTGTTTCATGTTTTTCTAAGAAGATACTCCTACAAGTTCCACATAATCTCTCAATTTGTCTCCAGAGGCCTGCAAGGACCTCAAACACAAGGATTTCATGATCGGGCCATAATCAACCCCACCCAAATTGGAATTCTCAAGTAAAGAAGTTTGGCCTCAATTTCACAAATCAATCACAAACTAAAAATAAGGATAATAAAACTCTAAGGAAGATACTCTCAAGATACCAATATCCACCATCCTATCCACCATCCACATTTCCCTCAACAAAATTTTCGCAACAATATCCTCAACAAAATCCTCAAAACTACAACATCAAAATCAACCACTTTTACCATTTCTCTTTAAAACAAAATCAGCTTGCCCGCCCAACCTATACTCAAAACCCCCAATAATAAGTAATCCTCGTAACACATACATGGAGGAAAGGCCACAATGCAGCTTTCCAACTTATTTGATCACTCCTTAGACCTTAGGCATACAGAACGTAGGTCTGGAAGAATACTTGAAAAGAGGAAAACCTTCAGAATCATATAAGAGCAAGAAAAAATCTCTTCGAGGAAGATCTTCTATCGATAAATAAAAGTCTTCAAGAAGAGAACACAACTTTCCAAGACTAAACATTGAAAATCAAAACAAAAAGAATAAAATAGTTTCAAATTCTATATTAGAGCTACCATCAACATCCACTTCTACACTCTCCTTTTCTGCAGATTACAAATTGATAAATTAGAAAACAAATTATGGTGCCTAATTATGATTTCCTAGATGAGGCCGAGAAATGTTTGTGGTTTAAGATCCCATTATTGCAAGCTATCAAGGAAATTCCAATCTTAGCAGCATTAACAAAAGGAGTTGAGCATGAAGAAAACAGTGAAAAAGAATGGAGACAAAGAAAATTCAATCCCACAGGAAAAATAGTGATATTATGAGATGGGTAAGATTGCTGTTCCAAAGTATCGAACCTGTGAAATCCAGCTTGTTAAAATTCACATCAATGGAATTGAGATCCAAAACACACCTACATTGGATTTTAGAGCAAAGAATCTCAATATCATGAGTAGACAACTGCTGATAACCGAAACTCTAATCTTTCTTTACACCCACATTATTACAATTAGTAGACAAGATTCGAGATCAAACCCGATGGGGTAATAGAAGACATTCCAAAAAAAAAAAGTAGATTTTGGAGTATCCTGTGGATTTTATGGATCCTAACTTTAAGAATAATTTAGGAGGGCATCCGTTATATTAGGAAGATTCATAGCTACAAATGATGCTTTCATTAGTTGCAAGATTCTAGGATATGTATGATTCCGATGGTAGTTCAACTAAGAAATTTACTTTGTATCCTCCAGCAGAACAATTACAAGACTATTGATACCAAAGGTGATGGAGGATGAAGAAGACTGATAAATCCTCTTCAATTTCAGAATTAGTGAAGATAGCCGTATCTCCTCAATACCTTTGAAAAACTTTGAATCCTTCAAAATACAAACATGCAACAATTTCCCTGAAGAATCCAACATTGAGTTTTATCATCAAGATGATGTCTCTTTACTCATAGATAAAATTTGCGCTTTACAATTGAGATATTTCCAAGAAAAACTTAAACATAAACAATCCCAGAGAAATCTCAACAGAAGGAGTTTGGTCAGATATTGCTTATATCTCCTTCTATATGCATGGGAGTACACTCCATATGAAAGTATGTGCTCCCAAGAATTACACCCATCACATCTACATAGATATAACCAATCAACCGTTAGTCATCTATTTTTACTTGCTAGCGATGACTAGATTCATAACCGAGTTTTTCTAGAAGCCGATTCCATATGTCAATTTATCTAGAAACCTCATAAAACTTTTTTTTTTTTCGGCCTCCTACTTTTCGCCCACCCATGTCAAGGCTAAACCTCATTATCACTATCCCATCTAGCTTAGCCCCATCGGTCTGCCATCAGCTCTAAAGACAATCCAAGTCTGTTTAAAGCTCTCTAAGTATATTTTAAGGAATTTTACCTGGCAACCATCAAAAGGCTGGTAAACCTCCACTGCTATGCATCAATCATGACAGACTCCCACTCGCAAATAAAATTCTGATCATAGCTCTAAGTCGCGCCACTTACATTGCACACCCCTAAGTCTGCAATGCAATGCACTACAATCTCAAGCTATTGTTAGGTGTTTTACAAGAGCTTATGTATTTTACAAAGGCAGAAACAGTCATCATCTCAGGAGAAAATTTCTTGAATCCACATTCGAAGAACAACTACTTCTCAGTCAAACATGGAGCCTAAGATACATCCGATTACAGGTAAGGAGTTACTTCCATCAAACTCTTATGTTTCATTCCACTGACAGCACAGAAAACAAAGACAACACCGGGTCAAAAAACTTTGTTGCTCGTCGAGGCCAAAAACCTCCTTCATCTATGTTGCAGGGTTAAGGCGCCCTCCTTCATCTACAAGCAGAGGGCGCCGGCCAATATTGACTTGAAGAAATTACAAACTCACTATACATGTGTAGTTTGTTTTTACTAGAATAAAGAAACAAGGATTCAAGGTTTCGAAAGAAAGCATTGATCAAAACAGGGTTTAAGATCCTGAAATGTGCAAGACAAAAGAAAGGGTTTTTAGTCTTATGTCCTAAGAAAGAAGATAAATTAAAATTTCCCGTATCATCATCATGGCGCATCAAAAAGAGACTCATCAACATCAAAGCTATCATGAAAATACCTTGCTGGGGTGTTTATTTATTAGAATGTGCTCCAACTGGCCGAGCAGAAAATACTTGCGTAAAAAGGACCTCCGTGTGCTCTTATGTTTCTCGTTGGGCCGTAGGATATACCTATATTTCTGGATGAACATAAAGAAAAGTGTGCAAGTAGTACATTGCACGACATGTGACATCTTATGTCATTCAAAGCACCAAGGTAAAGTTCATGGTGTTGCGATCACACTTCACCACAAAGACAAAATGTAGCCTTCATGCAAGAGGGTTTGGTGATTTCTAACTCCATTAGAAGCAGCTAATAAGAGCTTTGGTGTTTATGAGTAACTCTAGCCGTATTTTACACCTCATATGTTTGTCTCCTCAACACAAGGATATTAAAAAAAGTTATGATCCGAGTTTTTGAACCCTGGAAAAACATGTAAAGATAATTCACTGAAACAAACAGATAGAATATTCAATGGACAAACATCATAGTAATATTTTCTTTGAAAGCAGAAAGTGTATTGGAAAACAACTTTCTGGATAAATAGACCATGACAAAGTCTAATGAATGGCAAATTTTGGACACCTAAAGCATTGGAAAAGGTTGATGAAGCGCTTAGAGGCATAGTTTGTCAAACCGTTAAAAAGGTAAGCTATCTCCTTTAAATGTCGAGACAGTATGCTATTCAATAACCGAAAGTATAGTGATATTTGAGGCAACAAGCCTAATTTTCCTACAAAGAAAGGTCCCTGTTAAGTAAGTTGGCTGTGTCTATACATAAGGGAAGCACTTTGACATATTTTCGCCTGAGAATGATCCCTAAAACTTTGCATAGGCATGTTCTGTACTTTTAAAAGTCGAGTACCATATCAATGCAAATTGAGTAAGATAAAATCAGACTAAGAGATCTCTTTGAAATGGACTAAGAGGAAAGTGCCTCGAATAATGCAACCGCTTTCCGTAATCTACGCCGAAAATGTGCTTAAGGACACTTGATAATCAAATCAGTTCCACAATAAGTATTATCACCAACGTAACATCCGAGCATACACTATTATTTTCTGTGTTCAAAAGGTAAATTTGCCCCCTCAGCAGATGGCAAAGGATGTTTTATAAATTATTAGAAAGGTTATTTACTTGCTATGTTGGAAAGCAGGTTAGGCAAAGTGATAGGAAGGCACTAAAATGTGTAAATAAGATGAATAGCATTAACCTTGTGAAAGGGTCATATAGCCATTTGCTACCGCCGAGTAAGATATACAACCTTCTTTATATTACTCACAGCTTCAAATGTGGAACCCTTATCAACACATTCAAGGTCACTTTGTTTTATTTCTAATGGACAAAAGAAATGCTTTTGAAAAAGAGTGTTTTTCCAAACCCCTACGAAATTCATGTCAACAATGATTGGTTACTTGCATTCAAAGGAATAAAGATCGTTGACTTTAAATTCTGCAAGCACGAAATATCATTCCACTCTTGCCATTCACAAAGATCAATAGACGAGAAAATTCTGGGAATTTTCGCAAGTTTTTCCAGTTTCACCGCGCGCGCTCGCATAATAAACACATCCGGCGCATAAATCGTTGCGTGGCACGCCCGTACATGCGCGCGCGCGCCCGGCACTCCGGTCCCACGCGCTCACAAAGGACCCGACTCGGCATATTTGCCCGACGCTCTTCGACATATGAACATGCCGCACGTCTTTTGATGGTTTCAAAATTTTAAAGGTGTTCCAAATCCACTCAAACGGAATGTACCAAGCCTTGCCATTCAAATCAAGGTACTCCACGTACATCTTTGACATTTAAAATATGTAGGTTGAAGAACTGTACTGGGTTTGTCAAGACCAAACAAGGGTAAAGGTTGAACGTTCTGGCAGGAGTCAAAGAGATAGGTTTTATGTTTAAAAACCACCATATCTCCTCTAACCGAAAGCTTTGTTACAATTCGACAAGTCACCATCACGGAAGGAGAGAGTCTTCTCAAAGCTTGTTGAACTTTTGGAGCATTTTTCAAAACTCTGTCACCTTTGTTCCATAACCGTGAAATTGACTATATGACTACACTCAAGATTGACTTATATGAAAAGAACTGTTGATTGATTGACACACTAGACAAGGCAAGTTTGTGAAGATTGGAAAGTTCATTAACGGGTCGTTAAAAATAAAACAGTTTTGAGCCCAACATCAGCGTAAAAAGGCAATTTTGGAGTTATCTAAATTAAAGATTTTCACCTAACAAATTGTCTTCCATTTCAATCGTATTGTCTCTTGTTGAGGTCCGTATGGCTTAGATACATATTAAAGGTAGAAAAGGCCACTTCTTAAGGGGAGCAGGGGTTTTGTATTGTGAGGAAACTTTTTGGAAGTCATTCAAAGACATTTATTTCTCTATCTAAATGCTGAATTGACAAATGGTATTTGGCCCCAAGAAGGCAGCTTTAAAGGCAATGAAAGATTGTTTGGTGCTTCAAGAGCTTATTTAGCCCAAAATTCCGCCTGTGTTGTTGTGCAGTAAGTGGTTTACATAAAAGATATGAGCCAATCTCTACGGCAGGTCAATGCACATCTATCCATCCTCTTCTTCAATTTTCATGAGGTAGGTTGTTTTCAGAGTTCTCATTTAAGGTACAGGAGGTCAAGTTTCTCGCCTTTGACACACCTATGCGCCCGAGGTTCCAAAGCAAGAATTTCCAGTAGCAACCTTGATTTTGTTTTTCTTCCTTGAATGCAGTTATTCAAAGCCACCAAAATTCCATATCATGGTGAGAAATGGTTCAAATCAATCCATCTAGACTTGGATGACTTACAAGCCTTTCATCATCTTAGCATAGAGATACTTAAAAATCGCTATTTTTCCTTTCTTATCTTCTCTCGATGTACTATGTCTCTCTCAATGAAGGTCATAAATTTGGTATATTTTTACTTCAGGAAGGATATTTACCGAGTTTATATTTCACTTATGTTCGACTATTGATGCATTTCACTAGAACCAGGGCAAAATAAATCTCCATTTATACAAAAGCATCGAGGAAGATGGCATCCATTAAATCTGTGGCTAAGAAGACTGGCCCCACAAATAGCTTCCCTTTTCCATCATTCTCATCAAATGATTATCCACACCCGCCTAGAGAAGAAAGAGGTTCCATGGGATGTTTTCGCATTTCGGGCCACCCGTATTTCTCTATTGTTCCTCCTCACCATATCTCCCACCCACTTATTCATCACCCCACTCTTGTCCACAGCTTACCCTAGAAGGCTCAAGATCACCACAAAAGTCAAGACAACACAGCAGGTTAGCTGACATGAATAGGTAGAAAAGGAAGAGATAAACATGAAGAACCGATGAAGACCTGCAAGATGATTTTGATGGTCAAGGGTGGAAGTGTGCCTTTGAGCTACAAAGGAGCATGAGTTGGAACACACTAACAAAATTGGATGTTGGTGACCAGGGCAGCAATTTGAATGTGAAAGGAAATAGTGTAGAAGAGCAACAATCAAGATGAAGGGCAAGAAGAAAGAGCAAGATGAAAAGAGTAAAGCACAGATTCTAGCGTTGGAAATGAACAACAGGATTAGAGGAAGAGCAATAGCCTGATATTGAAGGTCATGAACAACAAGCTAAGGTAGAATTTGAGCAAAGATCTGAGCCACAGAATGAACAAGAAATCCAAGCACAAGAAGAAGATACGTTGATGATCAAGGCAAATGGCATCTCCTGAGGTGACTACATCATAACATTGAAGGCATAACTTTGAAGAAGACACAAAGAGCCTCAAGAGAGTGTGCCAGCTTCAAGAAGTTGACAAGGGTGTGCTGTCTGTGCCTTCCTCCCAAAAAGAAAAGCCCAAAGACAAGAAGAAAGAAAAGGGCGAAGGTCGCTACTCCAGTGACAAGAGTTGCCTTGCAAAGAAAATCGCCCAAGAGACCTCTCACTAGTATTCCAAGAAGGAAGAGTACAAGATTGGCCTTCAAAGGAAAGGCAAGATTGGAGAGAGTCAAGAAACAAAGAGGCATTCTATCGTCATTCAATCAAAGTGATGACAGTCAGGAGATAATGAAACCTACATTCTCTGAGCAAAACCTTCTAATTCATCATGAGGGTCAGCCTGGAAGACTGAGAATGACCTTCATCGAGCAAAGACTTTCATTCATTTTTTTGAGATCCAAAATGGGGTGCCAAATGAATGTCCATCTCTGTCACGATGAGGCACGAGTAATCACATAAGAGAGGTCAAGTAAAGCACAAGTAAGGATAGGAGTGAGCCATCGGTGAGTTTGATGAAGATGAAGAAGAAGACCAGCCTAGGAGGAAGAGGCCTAGAACCATAGGGCTTAAAATAGCCCCTGAAAAGCAAAGGGAGAATAGGGCCCATCTTCTAATCCTTTTCCCCCTCACTGCATCTACTTGAGTAAGAAATTGGAAGAAAATAAGGAGGCATGGCTGAAAAGAGCCAATAAAACACTTGGAGATGAAGTTGAAAAAGACAAACAGAGACTGGAGCTGCAAAGAAGATGACACTAAGACTATCAGTGGTTGGAATCAGCTTTTCCTGCCAGTTAAAGGCCACCCAAGAGAAATCTAAAGGGGAAGAAAAGAGGAAGCACCCGGCACGGAAAGAGGGAAGAAAGGCAGGACAAGACTTGACATTTTGGCTTCAGCTTAAACATGTTGCTATGACACTTGAGGGTCATGCACACCCACTTTGGGCCCATTTTGACAACTTTTGGTTTTTTTAAGTATTTTGAGTTTTTGATAAAACTCATAAATTCCTATTTCATTTTGAGGATTCATCAAGGGGAGTGAGAATGGTATCATCGGATGCCATAATTCTGCTGCTGAAGTGTCCCCTGATTTTCAGAGAATTTGGATATCATCTCCGCCCTCAAAATGGCGAAAAGGCCTCGCATTTTGTACACTCCCCGCTCCGTTCTATCAATGTGCCTTTGTAATTTTCTGGGCTTTTTACACATTGTGCAGATTTGGAGGACTTCTAGGCATCTGATTGGAGAAATTTCAGTTATACTTCGGAAAGTAGACACTCAAATATTTCCAACGCAGCTATTATGAGCCTCATTGACATCATTTCCAAATGTTTCCTGAAAGTCGAACTTTTTCCTCGATATAAATTTGTTATTTTTGTAATTTTTTAACCTCTAAAATCGCTTTTTCCAAATGTATGTTTAGCTATTTTTACACTTGGAAAATGATGCAGTCAATTAAATTTTAGCAATTTTAGATATTTTATGAGATATTTTGTGCGTTGGGCTTGCAAAGCCTCAAGGACAAGTTTAGATATTTTCATTAGGCCAATGAGGATGCAAGTTGAAATCCATATATTTCACTTGAGCCCATATGGTATTCCATACAAGCTCTCATTTGTAAACAAAGGGCTGAATCTCTGAGAAGAAAAGCAAATATATTGTATTTGGCATGAGCTGTAGCTGGAAATGATTTGGGTTATGCTTTGGATTGACTTGGATGTTCTTGATGAATGAAGAAGGATTGTTTGTTGATTCCATAGACTGGGGTAGGAATGGTATAGTGTTCTGCTTTGTTGTTTCACTTAGTTTTCATTCATGATACATGTTTTTGCTTCATGATCAGAATAAATTTGAGATATGCCCATGGAGGCACCTGTAAATTTCCCTAATCTTCATAGCTTTTATGTTTTCTCCTCCTTAGTCATACTATGAATTTAACTTCTTTAGTAACTTAAGGATATTGTTGCTAGTTTTAACTATGGTTCTATGCATGTTAAGTAAAGATGTATGGTGTGCCCCGCTTTACTCATGGCTGTCCATGTTCTATCCATGAAACTATCTCTTTGAATGATTGATTGATTACTTTGTTTGAACCAAGGAGGCCTAGTCCTCGATTTGTGTTCCTTTGCCTAAAACTATGAAAGTTTCATGGTCAAAGTGCCCAATAACTTAAAGACTCGTGTTTAGGCGTTCGGCATAGTGTTTTGAGTTGTTAGTCCATCTTATGTGTTTTTCCCTTAAGTCTCGATAGCCATTTCCTGTTAGAGGGTCTTCTGTGCATGGTTTGAATGTTTATTTCTTATGTATTATTTAGCTTTGTAGTTACATTTTGCATGATTAATGGCTTCTGGCCATACCATGTTGAGAAGCACCGGCTATCAAACTAGTTATGCTTGAAATCCTTCGTCTTTCACAAAATTGATGTCCATTTATCCATTTTGCCCAAAGATTCCTTCTACTCTGAATCAAACGCCGGCATGCGAGCTCTGTATCATCATCCATAGCTTCCTAGACCTTTTGACCCCATAGCCCAGCTTGATCCTATTATATTTTACCCATTCATTTTTCGATCAGTTTCATCCCTCAACCTAAAACCAAAAACCAAAACTTACTTCATAACTTAGCCAAATATCAACACCATAAGCGAACACACCGATATCTTTTACATATAATAGAGAGCCCTTTTGGAGTCCAAGAAGGCTAGGTCCTTGGGCTCCAAAGCTTGGTTTGATGTTACACTGTCATTTATTTGCCAATCACCAAATCATGGGACACTAACATAATGGCGACTACTGCAAATGGGACTTTGAGAGTCAAAACATCCTAGGCATCCCCAGAACTCTCAAAATCTCACTAAACTAGAAGAGTAGAATCTCGGTTGTCTCACCATCCTAGAAAAATGATGACTCACCAGAGAGACACCTTCCAAACCTCAAGACCACATAAAATTCGTAAAAACCCCAAAAAATCCCTGATTGGTTTCTTGTCACATCAGCAGTGGACCATACACATACCTCAAAAACAATCTGAAAAATCCACCTCGCTACTCCACTCAGCCTCCCGTAGGCCTTACTACCTTGCTAAATTTAGAATACCATCTCAGATTAGACCCACCCCATTACACCCCAACATAATGGCGATCACTATGGGACCTGAGGATGAAATCCTAGTTTCCCCATCTTTAAAGAGACCTTTAAGAAAACTTAGTCGATTGATCTTATCCCACCGCTCACTAACATAATACATCACTATGGGACCTGAGTTAATGACAATCTACAGACACCTTAGAACTCTATAAGTCCCTTTATTTTCAAGTATAACACATTTTCATTAAAGGAGCCACCCCATCGCCCCCAACATGGGCCGACATCAATGCGGGGACTTATTACATACGAGCGTCTAGCAAACTCGACAGTACTCTTTAGTCCTTCAAAATTTTCAGTCCAGACCATCACCCAGGAATCATTCCTGGGAGTAAACTCTCTGCTCACCATCTTAACAGAAAGTTAGATGAATCAGTTCATAAATAAATTTCACATCCTAAGCTACACATAAAACTCAAAAAAAAACCCCAAAAAAAAAACTCCCTTAGATTGTCTTACGTAAGACTGGCCGGGTGGACCCATGGGGCACATAATCCTAAAACAACTCCCAATCTGACTCATGAATTCCTAATTCAGCCTCCCGTAGGCCTTACTTTTTTTACTCTAACCTCTAGTCCAATCAACTTATCCCACTACCTACTAACATAGAGGGAGATTGCAGGACACTGAAAGTACATGTTAGTTTAGCAAACTCTTACACCTAGTCCTTTAGATACCATAAACAGCAAGCAGCCCATAAACCCATTTAGAGTGTAAAACTCTTTTTGTTCTCTACTCACCCTAGCAAAGTGTTGAAACCTAAGTCTAGAATACTTGAAAGTAAACCATAGGGTCACATATAAAATTCAAAATCCAACATTTCCGTATAGTTACTTGGCACCATCGCTATCTTCTGTCGAAACAAACTCCGCCTCCACCTGGCGACCTTACCTTAGTCCATCCCTTTTTATTTTGACCATCCGTCACCTTAGTAGAAATTAGAGAGACCACTCATCCAAAAAAATTGGCCAATACCATCCTCTCTAAACTCTAAATCCTGCACCGTTTTCACGAAGAATCAACACTGCCGATCTGTCCGTACCCAAATCCCCTATCATAAGAGATGACCCGTAAAGATTCCCGTGGGTATGTTTCCAACCGACCATCTAACTACCGTGGTAGATCCATCCGTAAAACAAGACGGGGCATCTAAACGCCTACTATCCTACCGCATTCACCTTTGAATTAGAGTCATCAAAAACTCTTCTGCATAAAATCACATAGTAAGATAAACTTCACTTCATTCAACCCTGCATCCACCTCACAGGGTCCTGCAGATAAGTTTCCACCTTCCACACCCCCGATTTTCGCCTTCCATCACTTGGCTCCTACCATCCTGCATTCGCTCAAAACCCGCATCACTGTAGTCCAAGTTCATCCGTCAATCGTCCAAACCACCATCACTGCAACCATCCTGACCATCCCACTATTCCTCATCTTGTACATCATCCATTAGGCCCCGTCATAAGGCCGGGTACGCACCTGCCACCACCTTGGCTCCTCTCCCACAATATCAAGACAAAATCCCACACTTTACTGCAGGAAGACACCACCACACCTCACGCATATAAGTAGGATGAGGATGCTACAGAATACCCTGAGGTACAAGATGAGACCGGCTGAATGAGAATATTCGCCCAAAGCTCCTCGTAGTAAGGAACCCAAAACATGGTTCAAAAGCTTGACTCAAATGCATCCACGACATCCCGTAATCCACATCAAATCTTCGTAAATAGGTGGGAAGTCTCGAAGGAACCCTATTCAAATCCTATCGAATATACCAACCTAAAACGGAAGAAAGTGTCCAGTTTAGTATTAGGTTCAACAAAGGTGTATAACTCCCTCCCCACCTCATTTCAAACCCCTCACTTGTTTAGTTGGAAAAATTCTCGAGGTGGTTTCGATCCTGGACATGACATATCATCTGCAGAGACAAAGATCCCCTACCTTAGAGGAAATGCAACAACAGCTATGCGTATGCCAATCCAATAAAAGGGCTAGGACTAGAACTAAAGAAAGGTCACATATAAAGACAAGGTTCTACCATCACCTTCCCCAGATCCTAGAATAGATGACTGGGTCAAAACTATGGGTCAAAATGTGGGAAAGGATAATGAAAAAGGCCCCTTAGGGACAAAACCAATGCAACCTCTCCAAACAGAACCGAAACCAAAATTTTAGGAGGGAGCCTACCTCTGAATACCAAGGGAGAATGACCAACAAATTAGGCCACCATTTAGAAAATTAGCAGGAAGAAGAAGATAGGGATACAGAACCTATTGATGAAAGTCATTTCGAACCTCTATAGGGTCTCCATAATGAGAGCGAGTGGTGTACTGTACAGAAGAAGAACAAGAAAAAGCCCTTTTTTCCTAATCGTGATGAGGCCAACTATGAAGATCTCGACGACCTCATTTTACAGATTTTCAAAATGCCATAATAGAAGCTCTACCCAAGCAATATGACCTTAGAAGAAAAAGAAAAGAAACCAGATAATTCCAAGAAAAGGTAACTCTGAGCATCGTTAAAACCCTCGGAGCACTATCCTTAGGAAAGCAAGAAATTCAAGAACAAAATCATGGTCGAGAAGAGCACCAAAACAAGCTGGGAAAAGACCCAAACTAACTCGACTTCCTGTGTGCTCCTAGTACTTCCACAAAAGTTACCAAAGCAACTATGTGGCAAGAGAACTGCAAAACAAGGCCAACAACCCAGAATCCCAGAGAAGGTCATAGCTGAAAAGCTGAACAAAAACATATCCAAACTTCAACTTACCTTTTTATTTTAATACAAATCGCCAAGATCAAGAGCAGATCACCATGCCTATTACCAAACCTACGCTCAAAACTCTATAAACCTAAGTAAAGACAAGGTCCCGGTAGGGAATGATGTGAACACCGTTAATGGGATTTATGACACTCAAGTGTTGTTTGTCCGAAGATAGAGGGAAAATTCCAAGAAGGAACTACTCTTCCATTTTACATTAGCCTAAACATCCACGACCAAATCCTCCACAATGCCATGCTAGACTCCAGCCGCCTCTGCAGACAACGAGTGTCGAAGGTAGTAATGGAAAGACTAGGTCAGAAATCACAAGACCAAAGATTCTGTATTCGTTTGACTGAGTAGAGTCAAAAGCCCTGGCTCGATGAAAGACCTTTGTTTTAGTCAGCTCCAAATACTCCGTTAAAACATCTAATCATGGATATAGTAGTGGCGTACATCCGGTCCTAAGCATGGAATGCTTCTATCCGCATTCGGGGAGCCAAAACTCCAAGGGAATATTCAACTTGACATGTCATACGCCACCATTCCCCGTGTTCGACTGCATAAGAATACCTCTACCAAGAATCACACATGAAATACATGATTAGTAGTCAAGAGAGGCTGATAACATTCCAATGTATTCCAGATTCTAATTCGAAATCCCTCTTTCATTATGCATATTGATGAAAACATGGAGGAAGAGCTCTTAAAAGACCGGAATAAACTTAGATCCACCAGCATCAACACTCTGCTCTCATACAGACCAGGACACCCAAAAAATTACCTATGATCATGAGTTGTTCGTGTCTTGAAGCAGCAAGTATGTCCCTTCTAAGGTGGGATTAGAGCAAGAAGTGCAAACCCTTATGTACTATCAAGCCTAACGTTTACTCTAATCCGTAAGTCAAACACCAAAGTAAAGAATCATGGAAATTTTTTCCTGCAAAAGCTAGAAGACTTACACATCATAAAACCGTTTTTGAAACCCGTGAGCAAGGAGTTTAATGTTTCTACCATACCTCAAAGATTTACCATCATATGGATCATCCACCGCAAATGAAACTTAATTATAGCCCCATCAAAATTTCAAAACCTAGAAAAAATGCCTAATAAACTTACGAGCAAGAATGATAGTTTCTGCACCCAACATACCTAGTTAACAATTGGCTCATATTCTCGTCTTTTCATGAAGAACTCAGAATGCTAAAATCAGAAATCTCATGCAGTAATACCAATTTCTACATGAAACAAGGAAAAATTAGCCGGATACTTTCGTCTCCCTCAAAGAATAACTTCACAAGAGAAAATTAACAATATGAACCAACCGTGATAATCGTGATAAACAATTGGTCATAGAGTCTGCTTCGATTTTAGAAATACTATCGCATATCCATATAACGTAAATTTGCTTTTTCTACCCAAGACCATGATGTACCAATTAAAAGTGCTTTTAATCATGTGTTTTCGCAAGATGATGTTTCGGTGTTATGTTCAAAAGATTTCAGTAAAGTAGACAAATTTAAATATTTTTTTCCAAGCTTTGTGGAGGTAGATCTACTCTTAGAATCAAAATTGCAAAACCACCCAATATCGAAATCTGCTCATGAAGGCCATGTTCCTGCCAATTTATTTTTGCATACTTACGATGCTAAGTCATTATCTATTTCAAGACTACCAAGAGTACATGCATTAATGAGGAAGATGTACAAGAGAAGGGAAAAGGAGGAAATCGATATTCAAAGAGGTACAGCTGGAAGATACTCTCTTGTTTAGAGATTCTCTGGTAATGAATTCATATCATGTTAGAGAGAAAACTTTCCAAATTTCTCTTCAGAGTTGAGTGGGCCAAGGGTGAGAGGATATCCTTACGAGGGATAAGATACATTGGCCATTTCCAAGATTTAGGTTTGAAACACTTTTCATTCATCAGGATATACCTTACATCGTTTGAAAGATAGAAAGTCAAAAATATTAAAAGATAGAAAAGAGGGCGAGCAAGATAGGAACAAAAGCCCCATGTTCCAAAAATAGTCTTTCAGAAGTACAAGTCCTCAAAATGTTGCTACTAGTGCACTTCACGTCTTGTTCAACATTCATCCTAATCATACTGGCATGTTTAAATTTATTTATTACAGTTAGTGAGTGAAAAAGATAGTCTGACAGGCAAGACGGACTTATCACAAAGTTTAGATTAGGGAGAGATCAAGTTCCATGCCTAAAATGTGAACTACAAAGAGAAGTGGAGGGATGAAAAATACACTACATCTTAGCCTCCCGCTTTGTCTAGTTTTCCTTTTGTTGCAAATAATATTTGTGTGTGTAGCTTATTCTTGTGCTTCAAGAATGCATGACAAATCGTAATTGCCTAATCCTCGATTGATCATTTAAATTTCCATATTAGATTAGAGAACAAAACTATGTCAAATCGCTGCACTTTGACAGCTGATCTAGTATAGGTAGGGAACAATAAGTCTATCAGTTTTAATCAACTCCCTAGCAAATATAAGAGTAGAAATAGATAGGTTCATATTTTGAAAAAGAAAAAATATACATTGTCAAAAGGTCAGCTAGTTCAGTCATACTAAAGAGAAGAAAAATGTTAGAAAGATAGTGGGGTAGGTAGAAATATCATTGATGTTTAGTGTCCATGTCACAATTTTCAGAAATAGCATCAAAGAAAAGGTGAAATTTTGTGCCAATGGGTAAGGCACCGGTCTTCATAAGCCAAAGATCTGGAATTTCGGACACACCTCCTCACGAGGAGCCGCCCTCCCAAATGGGAGCCACCGTTATCATCAGATTTCTTTACTTGTTAGTGACATTCAGATCCATAATGAGTTTTCTAGAAGCTGATCTCCATATGTCAATTTTTTCATCTAGAAAACCTCATAAAACTTTTTTTTTTTTTTTCGCCTCCTACTTTTCTACCATGTCAAGGTTAAACCTCATTATCACTATCCTATCTAGATTTAGCCCTACCGTCCGCTTCTACTCACCAAAAGACAATCCAAGTCTGCTTTCAAAAGTCTCTATGCTAGGAAATGTCTTTAAGGAATTTTACCCTTTGGCAACCATCAAAAGGCCAAAAAACCTCCATCTCATTATGACTAATCATGAGCGTACCTCCCGCCTTCCGCAAATGAAATTGATCACAGCCTCTGAGTCGCCACTTACACACCCCAAGTCTCGCAATGCACACGACCACAATCTCAAGCCGATGTTAGGTGTTTTACAAGAGCTATGGATTTTACAAAGGCAAAGAAAACGTGTCATCATCTGGTGAGAAAATTTTGAATCCACATTCTAAGAACAAGGTTTCTAGCCTAAACATGGAGCCCCGAGATACCCTGTGGTAAGGAGTTACCTATCAAACTTACAAACATTCAACCGATAGCACAAGAAAAGAAAGACAACACCGTCAAAAAAACTTATGAAGTCATTTACCAAAAACCTCCTTCATCTATAAGAGGGGTTAAGGCGCCTCCTTCCATCTATGCTATGAGGGCGTCAATATTGACTTGAAGAAATTACAAAACCGACTATAAGCATGTGTTTGTTTTTACTTTGTGACAAGAAATTGATTCAAGGTTTTCCAGAAAGTGATGATCAAAACAAGGCTATGATCAAATGCAAGACAAAAGAAAGCAGAGTTTTTTAACTTTATGTCCTAAGAAAGAAGATAAATTAAAATTGTCAAGATCATCATCATGGCGCATCAAAAAGAGACTCCATTGATCAAAGCCATTTCCTATGACAAAATACCTCCAGGTGTTGATGTTATGAATGGCTCAAATCTGGCCTTGAGCAGAAAATACTAAAGAAAAGGGACCCTTCGTGTGCTCTTATGTTTCTCATGGCCGAGGGATACAAATTATATTTCTGATGAACATAAAGAAAAGGCAGTGTTAGGCACATAGCCCCATATGTGACATCTTGCTATCATTCAAAGCACCAAAGGGGTAAGTTCATGGTGTTGCGATCTACACTTCACCACAAAGACAAAATGTAGCCTTCAGCAAGAGGGTTTGGTGATTTCTAACTCCATTAGAAGAAAATGGCTAATAAGAGCTGTGTTTATGAGTAACTCTAGCCGTTTTTACACTCCGATATGTTTGTCTCTCAACACAAGGATATTAAAAGTTATGATCTCTAGGTTTTTGAAAACCTGAAAGCATAAAGATAATCAACAAGAGTTCAAAACATAGGTTGTCATTATTCAAATGGGATGTAGACATCATAGTAATATTTTCTTCATAAGAGAAAGTGTATTGGAGCAAAGATCTTTGATAAATAGACCATAATAGAGTCTAGAAATGAGTCATAAGAATGGAATAATCAACAGCTGGAAAATATGAAGCGCTAGAGGCATAGTTTGTCAAACCAAGTTAAAAGGCAAGCCATCTCCTCACCGTAGACAAGTATGCCATCTTGAAGAACTGCAAAGTATAGAAGATATTTGAGGCAACAAGCTCAATTTCTTCAAGAAAGGGTCCTACAAGTAAGTTGCAGTTCATAACATAGCATCTCTGACATATTTTTCGGGCTTTCTGAGAATGATCCAAATCATATAGGCATGTTCACTTTTAAGTCGAAAATTCATAGTATCAATGCAAATTGAGTAAGATAAAAGTGATCAAGAGATCTCTTTGAAATGGACTAAGAGGAAAGCGCCTGAATAAATGCAACCGCTTTTTGTACCCATAAAATGGTAACAGTTTAAGGACACTTGAGACCAACCGGTCACAAATAAGTATTTATCACCACTGAATATCCTGTGAGTATACACTATTATTTTCTAAAAGTTCAAAAAGGTAATTCTTCTGCAGATGGCAAAGGATGTTTATAAATTATTAGTATATTTGGTTTAATTTGCTATGTTGAAAGGTTAGTGATAGAAGGCACGGTTCAAATGTGTAAATAAGATGAATAGCATTGACCCTAGGGAAGGGTCATAGCCATTGCTACTACTTGAGTAAGATACACAACCTTCTTATATTACTCACAGTTTCCAAATGTGAACCCTTATTATCACATTCATTGGCACTTTGTTTTATTTCGAATGGACAAAAGAAATGCTTTTAAAAAAGTGTGTTTTCCCGAAAAACCCTCGCGAAATTCATGTCAACAATGATTGGTTATTTTGAATTCAAAGGAATAAAGACCATTGGACTTCCATTTAAATCTCTCAACAAGCACGAAATATCATTCCACTCTTGCCATTCAAAGGACTGGAGATGAGAGAATTTGGGAATTTTCGCAAGTTTTTCCAGGTTTCACTGTGCGGCGCGCTCAGAGGCAGAAATACACGGGCGCATAACTGTCGCACGACGCGCCTGTGCACTCCGGTCCTGTCGGCCCGACAGTGACCCGACGGCACAAATTTGCGCGTCGCTCTTCCATATGAACATGCCACACGTCTTTTGATGGTTTCAAACGCCTCCAAAAGTGCTCCAAATCCACTCAAACGATCAGCCAAGCCTTGCCATTCAAATCTCAAGGTACTCCACGTGCATCTTTGACATTTTAAAAATCTGTAGGGTGGAAGAATCACTGTGTTTGTCAAGACCAAACAAGGGTAAAGGTTGAATGTTCCGGTGTGAGTCAAAGAGATAGGTTTTATGTTTAAAAACTCACCATATCTCCCCTAACTAAAAGCTTTGTTACAAATCTTGATAAGTCATCACTGCTGAGTTTATATATCTTCATATGCCTATTGAGCTTCATATTAGGGTTAAGGTTTTGGTCAAATGGGAGCTTTTCGACATTGAACTGCCATAAGTCTTTGTTACCACAGCATACAAAACTTTTCAAACCCTGTCATCATATCTGTAAACTGTGTTTTTGCTGTGAAAGTATCCATTAATCAAAGTTGTGCCGGAGTGGTGGGCATACTAATAAAAGTGCCTACAAGGAAAAGAGATGTGTTGAACTAAGAGCTGTGTGTTTTCACCTCTACATATCAAAGAACAAGATACCTTATATCTTCAAAGCATCAAAAAGGCAGGTTACCCCTACCAACCACAGAAAAGATAAATTGTTCACTGTGTATTCTACTGCAATGTCTTTTGTTCTTCAAGCTTATTTGATAAGCTGATATTCAGATAGTTGTAAAGGTATTCTTCTAAAGGAGGACTGGGGTTCTACATTGATAAGGAGCCTTGATTATTTGAAAAGATAAAACTCTTACAAACTTTGTTGAACTTTTTGGAGCATTTTTCAAAAAATCTGTCACCTTTGTTCCATAACTGTGAAATTGACTATATGACTACACTCAAGATTGACTGTATATGTTGTGAATTGTGTTGATTGATTGACACACTAGACAAGGACAGGATGGTGGAGTTAGGAAGTTTACTTTGGTCAAAGATAAAAATGGGTTGTTGACCTCCAAACTTCACAAAAGCAAGGTGATTTTTACATTATACCCAGCAATTTCACCTAACAGTCTATCTCCATTTCACTGTATTGTCTCTTGTTAAGAGGTCTGCTGGCTGAGATACATATTAAAGGTGAAAAGGCCACTTTTTAAGATAGATCGGGGGTTTTGTAGTGTGAGGAAACATTTTGAAGTCATTCAAAGACATTGTTTCTCTATCAAAACAGTGAATTGATAGGGTTTAGTTTAAAGAAGGCAGTTTAAAGGCAGTAAGACTGTTTGGTGCTTCAAGAGCTTATTTAGCCCAAAATGCCACCCAGGCAAGACAACATAAGTGGTTTACATAAGAGATATGAGCCTATCTCTACAGAGGAGGTCAATGCACATCCATACATCCTTTTCAACTTTCATGAGGTAGGTTGTTTAGATTTCCTCCAGAAGGTACAGGAGGTCAAAAGTTTCTTGCCCTTGACACACCTATGCGCCCTGAGGTTCCAAAGCAAGCATTTCCAGGTAGCAGACCTTGATTTCAAGTTTTCCCCGAGGTCAGTGTCTAAAGACACCAAAATTCCATATCATGGCGAGAAATGGTTCAAGTAGACCCATCTAGAACTGGATGACTACAAGCCTTTCATCAAGCCCGAGCACAGAGATACTTGCACTACTATTTTTCCTTTCTCTTATCTTCTTGCCAGCTATGCTCCTCTAATGAAGGTCCTAATGAAGTATTTTACTTGTGAAGGGAGATTTACTCGAGTTTATGCCTACCATGTCTGACTATTGATGCATTTCACTAGAACTAGGCAGCTAAATCTCCCTTACTTTTTATACAAAAGCATCGAGAAGATGGCATCCGCAGTCCAGAAGAAGACTCCATCTCTACAAATAGCTTCCCTTTTCCATCATTATCTGATCAAAATTATCATCCTACACTAGCTAGAGAAGAAAGAGGTTCCATGGGATGTTTTCATTAGCCACCCAGATTTCTCTTCTATTCCTCCTGTCCATATATCTCCCACCCATCCTGTTCATCGCCCTGTACCTTTGTCCAGCAGGCCTACTCCTAGAAGGCTCAAGATCACCAAAGAATAGTCGGGACAACATGAAGAAGAAGGACATGAACAGGTAGAAAAGGAAGAGGATAAACATGAAGAAACTGATGAAGACTAGCAGCATGATTTTGATGGTCAAGGGCAGCAGCTTGAGCCACAAAGTGAGCATGAAGTTGAAACACACCAGCAGCTTGATGTTGGTGAACAGGGGCAGCAATTTGAACAACAAAAATAAATAGGTGAAGAGAAACAAACTGAAGATGAAGGTCAGCAGCAGGAGCAAGAAGAAAAGAGTGGTGGACAACAACATCTCAGTGAAGATGAACAACATGGACAAGAGGAAGAGCAGCAGCTTGATATTGAAGGTCATGAACAACAGTTTGGGCAGGACTTTGAGCAGCAGCTTGAGCCACAAAATGAGCTGGAAATCCAAGCACAGCAGCAGCATAATGTTGATGATCAAGGTCAAAAAGAATTTGAGGCAGATCAGCACCATAACATTGAGGGGTAGAAGCAAACTAAAGAAGACACACAGCAGCCTCGAGGAGAGAAGCAGTTTCAAGAAGTTGACAAAGGTAAAGCAATTGTGTCTCCATCTCCCAAAAGAACAAAGCCTAGCAAAGCAAGAAAGAAAGGGCCTAAAGCTGCCACTCCAAAAGTGACAAGAGTTGTCCCTAGCAAAAGAAAATCACCCAAGAGACCTCTCACTAGTATGCCAAGAAGGAAGAGTACAAGATTGGCCTTCAAAGGGAAAGGCAAGATTGGAGAAAGTCAAGAACATGGAGGTGCATTGGCTGTCATTCCAATCCAAAGTGATGACAGCGATAATGAAGCCCGCATCCTTGAAAACCTTCTAATCCATCGAGAGGGTCAAATTGAAGCATTGGAGAATGACCTTCATCGGGCAAAGACCTTCAATCACTTTTTGGAGATCCAAAATAAACAAATGAATGTCCATTTGGCTGTCCATGAGGCACAAGCTATCAAATACCAGAATGAGGCACCTAAAGCACACATAAGGATAGAGGAGCTTATCGGTGAGTTTGATGAATATGAAGAAGAGGACCAGCCTAGGCGGAAGACGCCTAGAACCATAGGGCTTAAAAGAGCCCTGGAAAAGCAAAGGGAAGAAGAACAGGCCCATCTTCAATCTTTTCCCCTCACTGCACTACTTGAGCAAGAAATTGAAGAAAATAAGGAGGCATGGCTAGAAAGAGCCAATAAACACTTGGAGATGAAGCTTGAAAAGTAAAAGAGAGACCTGGAGCTACAAAGGAAGATGACACAGCACTATCAAAAGTTGAATCAGTTTTCCCGGCGCAAGCTAAAGGCCACCCAAGAGAAACTGAAGGAAGAAAAGGGGAAGCGCCCGGCATGGAAAGAGAAGAAAGGCATATCAGCGCTTGAAAATTTGGCTTCAGCTTTAGAACATGTTCCTAAGGACCCTTGAGGGTCATGCACACCAATTTTGGGCCCATTTTGACAACTTTTGGTTTTTTGGCATTTTTGAGTTTTTGATCAAAAACTCATAAATTCGCCATTTCATTTTGAGGATTCATCAAGGGAGGAGAATGGTATCATCAGATGCCATAATTTCATGATCATGTCCTCAGCGATTTTCAGAGCATTTGGAGATCATCTTCCCCCTCAAAACGGCGAAAAAGGCTCTATTTTTGCACACTCTGCCCGGTCTATCAGCAGACTGTAATTTTCTGGTTTTTTACACACAGGTGCAGATTTGGAGGACTTCTAGGCATCGGATTGGAGAAATGTTAGTTGCTCCGGAAAGTAGAAACTTAGAGCTTTCCAACGAGCTATCATGAGCCTCGTTTTGACACAGGAAGGCTGCCAAATGTTTCCGGCAACTCAGGGGATCTTTTTCTGATATAAATTTGAAATATTTTTGTAATTTTTGAACCTCTAAAAACTGCTTTTTCCAAATGTGCGTTTAGCTATTTTTACACTTGGAAAATGATGCAAAGTCAATTAAATTCCCTTTTTTAGCAATTTTTAGATATTTTATGAGATATTTTTGTGCCTTGGGCTTTGCAAAGCCTCAAGGACAAGTTTAGATATTTTGATTAGGCCAATGAGGATGCAAGTTGAACCATGAGGTTTTCCTCACTTGAGTCGATATATTCCACAAGCTCTCATTTGTAAACAAAGCTGAACTTGAGAAGAGAAGTAATATATTGGTCATATGAGCTTTGAAGGAAATACTTGTGTTATGCTTTTGGATTGACTCTTGGATGTTCTTGGATGAATGAAGAAGGATTGTTGATGGATTCCATGACTTGGTAGAATGGTATAGTGTCTCTTGCTTTGTTGTTGTCTTCTAGTTTTCATTCATGATACATGTTTCTTGCTTGCTATAGATCAGTAGAGAATAAATTTGAGATATGCCCATGGAGGCACCTCAAATTTCCTAAATCTTCATAGCTTTTATGTTTTCTTCCTCCTTAGTCATACTAAAGAATTCTTAACTGCTCTTTAGTAACTTAAGGATATTGTTGCTAGTTTCAATCATGTTTCAATGCATGTTAAGTAGGATGTATGGTGTGCCCTGCTTACCTATGGCTATCCATAGTTCTATCCACGAAACTATCTCTTTGACTGATTAGATTATCATTTTGTTTGAACCAAGGAGGACTAGTCCCGATCTAGCCCTTTGCCTAAAACTATGAAAGCTTGTTTGTCAAAGTGCCCAATAACTTAAAGACTGTGTTTAGGCGTTCTGGCATAGTGTTTTGAGTTGTTAGTCCATCTTATGTGTTTTTCCCCAAAGTCTGATAGCCATTTCCCAAAGTTAGAGGGTCTTATACTTCTATGCATGGCTTGAATGTTTATTTCTATGTATTATTTAGCTTGTAGTTACATTTTGCATGATTAATGGCTTTCCATACCATGTTTATGTCTGCTATCAAACTAGTTATGCTTGAAATCCTTCGTCTTTCACAAAATTGATGTCCATTTACTCCATTTTACCCAAAGATCCCTTCTACCTTGAATCAAATCGGCCCTACAGCAGCCATGTATCATCATCTAATAGCTTCCTTGACCTTTTTGACCCCATAGCCCAGTTGATCTGACATCTTTTACCTATCTTACATTTTCGATCAGTTTCATCCCTCACAACCTAAAAACCAAAAAAACCAAAACTTACTTCATA
The DNA here is from genome assembly GCA_034641835.2 of Pinus albicaulis. NCBI lineage: Eukaryota > Viridiplantae > Streptophyta > Pinopsida > Pinales > Pinaceae > Pinus > Pinus albicaulis. The sequence goes on from CM076573.1 coordinate 275,280,208, forward strand.
AATAGCCAAATATCAGAACACCATAAGCGAACACACCGATATCTTTTACATATAATAGAGAGAGCCCTCTCTGAGTCCAGGAAGGCTAGGTCCTTGGGCTCCAAAGCTTGGTTTGATGTTACACTGTCAGTTGGCTTGCCAATCAGCCAAATCATGGGACACTAACACAAACAACCTCAGAGAATGATGAATCCAAATGTTAGGGAGATTGTTAAAGAAGAATTGCAGAAATTGTTAAATGTCAACTTTATCTATCCCATTTTAGATAGTCAGTGGGTTTCTCCTTTGGTAATTGTGCCAAATAAAAATGGTAAATGTAGGGTATGTATTGAATACCGAGAATTAAACAAAGCTACTCTTATAGATCATTTTCCCCTACCTTTCATAGATCAGGTATTAGATACATTAGCTGGCAAAAAGTACTTCTCATTTTTAGATGGGTTTAGTGGTTATAATCAAATCCAAGTAGCACTGGAAGATCAAGACAAAACCACAATTACCTGTCCTTGGGGTACCTATGCTTACCGAGTATTGCCATTTGGATTATGCAATGCACCTGCAACATTTCAAAGGGCAGTACTAGGAATATTTTCAGATCTAATACATAATTGTGTAGAGGTATATATGGATGATTTCACAGTTTACGGAAACACATTTGAAGAGGCCTTAACAAACTTGGAAAAAGTTTTAAAAAGATGTAAAGAAGCAAATCTTTCACTAAGTCATGAGAAATGTTTTATGATGTTTACTGAAGGAATTGTTTTAAGACATCACATTTCAGGGGATGAGATTAGAGTTGATGAGTCAAAAGTTGAAGTCATCTCTAACTTATCTATTCCAAGTTGTCAAAACGATGTTAGGAGTTTTCTTGGATTTATAGGATATTATCGAAGGTTTATAGAAAACTTCACCAAGATAACATCTCCACTTTTCAAATTACTTACCAAAAACTGTGAATTCAAGTGGAATCCTGATTGCCAGTTAGCCTTTGAGACCCTGAAAACAAAAACTTCTGAAGCACCTATTTTAAGGGGACCTAACTGGAAGTTACCTTTTCATATTTCAACAGATGCCTCAGATACAACTTTAGGAGCAGTATTGGGACAAAAAGACCTGATTCCTTATGCCATCTATTATACCAGTAAAAATTTGACTCCTTCAGAGTTAAACTATACTGTAACTGAAAAAGAGTTTTTAGCTGTTGTTCATGCCATAAAGAAATTCTAACATTATATAACAGGCTATGAAACTTTTTTTCACATAGATCACTCTGCAATTAGATATCTATTGAACAAATCAATCACTAATGGCAGTCATAAGATGGTTATTACTTTTACAAGAATTCAACATTACCATTCTAGATAGGCCTGGAAAACAAAACATAGTAGCTGATTTCCTATCTAGACTCCAAAACATCCAAGACAATACCCCAGTTGAAGATCAATTCCCTGATGAATATCTTTTTGCAATTTCTACTCAAACTCCTTGGTTTGTTGACATTGCTAATTATTTAGTTTCAGGGAAATTTCCTTCAATAATGAATGCAAGAGACAAAAGAAAGATCATTTATGACAGTGAAAAATATTCATGGGTTGCTAATGATTTATACAAAACAGGTCCAGATTTTATCATTAGGAGATGTGTTCGGGAAGATGAAATGCCTGAGATCCTCAAGGCATGTCATGATGAACCTTGTGGCGGACACTTTGCTGATAAAAGAACAGCTTATAAGATCCTTCATTTAGGATATTATTGGCCATCCCTTTTAAAGATGCTAAAGAGTATGTCAAAAGGTGTGACAGTTGCCAAAGGGTAGGGAAACCTTCTCCTTCAGGTGAGATGCCATTGCAGCCTCAGGTACATATTGAACCTTTTGAAAAATGGGCTTTAGATTTTGTAGGACCTATTAGTCCTCCATCGAGACAAAAGAAATATATATTAGTTTGCACTGATTATGTTACCAAATGGGTAGAGGCCAAGCCATTACTTTTTGCTACTAAAGCATCTGTAGTTAATTTTCTTTTTGAGGATATTTTTACTCGTTTTGGTGTCCCAAGGGAAATTGTTACAGATCAAGGAGCTAAATTCACATCAAGGCTAGTGGAACAAATGATGGAGAGGTACAAAATCAGACACAGAAAATCTACTCCCTATCATCCACAAGCAAATGGTCAAGTGGAATCTACTAATAAGGTCATTGAAGGGATCCTAACAAAGACTGTCCATTTACATAGAAGACATTGGGTAGACAGGATTCCTGAAGCTTTGTGGGCCTATAGAACTACATGGAGAAGCACAACAGGCCATACTCCTTATGAACTTGTTTATGGAAAGCAAGTTTTGTTTCCCATAGAGTTCCAGATTCAAACTTTCAAAATGGTAGTTCATCTAGGACTTGATCTAACGGAGGCACAAAAGCACAGATTGGAGCAGATTAATGAATTGGATGAGATCAAACAAGATGCAGTTCAGAAAACAAGTATAGTCCAACAGCAAAGGACTAGATGGCATGACAAGTACATCAAGGAAAAGAATTTCAAAGAAGGTGACTAGGATCTCTTGTTTGATTCAAAGTTCAAGGATTTTCAAGGTAAATTATAAACACATTGGCTTGGGCCATATGAAATTATAAGAATTTTTGACAATGGAGCAATAAAAATCAGGACAATAGATGAAGAGAAGGTCACTTTTCTTGTGAATGTTCATAGATTGAAGCTGTATCATAAGCCACTTTCAAGAGAAGAATTTGTCAAGAGATTCCAGGAAAACAGTGATATGAAGTTAATGAAGGAGAATTTTTCTTCTTCATCAACTTAATTGAATTTTCTGAAGTCAAATATTTGAAAAAATAAATAAAAATAAAATAAAAAATAAATAATAAATAAAGTATAAACATGAAAACTAATATCTGATTAGCATGTTTATACAGAAAAGATAGAGTGAAAATCAGAATCTTTCTGACACTTTAGCTTTTCAAGTTTGTTCTTTTTCTGCAAGCAGCTATCATAAAATCATAAGTGATTCGCATTCCACTTATGATCTATTTCACTCCATTCATCCATACTCCATTTCATTTCATTCATCCATACTTCATTCATTTCATTCCATGGTCCACTTCATTTCCATCTCAGAGTTTTAAGATTGATTTCTTTCTGCAATTGAATAATACAGATCATAAGTTGCAGGTCACTTTCCATACTACACTCCACTTCATAATGGTGATTCATTTCATTCCATTATTCACTTCACTCATACTCCATTAAACCATATTTCATTATCCATTTTTAACTCATTTAATACAACATTCAATTCATGCTTCAAACCATTCCATTTCATGTTTCAAGGCTTCTACAGGTGCATTCTGCAATCAGTCGGACATTCTGCAGCCAGTCAGACATTCTGCAGCCAGTCAAACATTCTGCAGCCAGAGATCCTGAAAGCACTATCCAGTAATCACTTGATTTAGCAGCAAATTGATCCTGCATATTCAAGACAACAAGAAAAATCAAAGAAGTTATGAGGACTGAAGATCAATGATTTTCAAAGGAGAACAAGGCATATCAAAACCACAAAAAATCAAAGGAAAGGCAAAGGTAAAAGTTATGAAATTATTATGGTGACAAATCATGAAAATTTTAGCATAGTTAAGTTATGTATGATTCAAAAAGGTTATTTTAATTAGTCATGTTGATCATGCCTATCAACCATATCATAAAAAATTTGGACAAAAAAACCCTTCTATCTTGCCATATCCAATCATCATTTAAAACTTAACAGTTAAGTACTGAAGTGATTTAATCAGTCACATCACTAGGCCAAAGTATTTAATGATGATTTTGAATTTCTCATGAAATATCTCCGCGGTCTTTTCTTCCGTGATAGCTTTCAACTCATACGAATCACCTCACCGCATTATACTTGTTTCATAACTATTCCATATCATTTCTTTCCATAGCCAATTCTTAGCCATTTCGGTCTATAAAACAGAGGAAGCATCTGTGGGGCAAAAACAACTCTTTAACAACCATTCTCACAGCAGATAGAAGAGTAGTAAATTGAAGGTTGGAAAGAGAAGCTATGGGTCTCATAGTGAGGACTGAACCAATTGGAGCCAAGTACTTGGAAGGTTATCCACAAATCAGAGAAACGCTACAGCAGGCTGGGTGGTTGCAATTTTTGGAAAAATTTAGTGGTTTTCACAAAGAGGTGACTAAAAAATTTGCGTGGTCCTTCAATGGAGCAGAGGTCAAAATAGGAGATATTAAATTCACTATTACAGAGGCTTTCATTGCAGAAACAACTGAATTACCCAGGAAAGGAGAAAGGTGGTTCAAAAATAGGGAATTTCATAACGAGGCATGGAGGAAAATACTCAAAACCCCAGGTATGGATGTTTCCATTTTTAAGAAGGGTATTCCTAGCTCGGCACTGAAGAATAAATGGAGGAATTTTTTACTCATTTTTCAAAAATTTATCACTTGTGAAGGAAGATTCGGTACCCTCTTTATTTATCATATTCGGTTAATGATGCATTTCTTAGATGAAGAAATTAATTTTCCCTTTTTCCTACTTCATAGTCTGAAAAGAATGGCCTCAAATGTTCAAAAAAGGGTTCAATTTCTAGAAACAACCTTGTATCACCATGGTTTAGTCAAAATCTTAATTGAACATCATTTGAGGAAAATGGGAGATAATTGGGATGAGTTTCTAGTGAGGAACCACTTTGAAGAACCCAAGGAATCTCCACCTAAAAGAAAACCTACAAGAAGAAGCAGGAGAAGGGAAATTTCCAAAGCTGTTGAAGTTGAAACTGGTAAATCATTACAAGAGGACAATGAAGAGATGATTTCTGAGAAATTGGCTTAAATTAAGAAGCAACTTAAGAAGGATAGGATAAGAAGAAAATATGCCAAAGACAAACAAGAAGGGCCATCTCAACCAAGACGGAGCCACAGACTTAGAGGTATACTAAAGAAAATAGAGGTTAGACAAATAGGGATCATAAACATTGAGGGTGAAGAAACTCCAGAAATAGACCCAGCACAACAACAAATTTACAATTATATTGAGTCATTAGAGAGGTGAGCTTCAGAAAGTAGAGACAGAACTCCTAGCCCACCAGAATCTGAAATTGATGTGCTAAGAAGAGATAAGTATGAGTTAGAAGTACTCAATAGGCATATCAGGAATGAGAATGACATTTTGAAGGAGCAGGTTAAGCTGAAAAGTGATATGAATTCAACTCTGTCTCTACAAATGAAAAAGTTGTACAAAGCCAGTGAAAATTTGAAGAAGAAAAACAAAAGGTTAAGCAGAGCACTTACAAATTTGAGGTTAAAGTTAGTCATAAGAAAGCCCAGAAGGCCACTGACTGTCAGGCAAAACAAAAGAAGATGGTTGGATGTCCTAGCAGAGGTCTCAGAGTACATGGAATAGTTGCATGAGGACATGCAAAGGCCTTGCAGTGGGGGTATGTTGAGCCCCAAAGATGTCCTTCTTTTCCACCGCATTTCACTTCATTTCCTTTGTCCCTCATCAATTACAGGCTTAAATGATCAATAGGATTGATTAGGATTACTTTAAGAATGTATATAATGACTAACTTGCTATGTTTTCATGGTTTTGTTGTCGTAGTAATTTTTGACTAGACTCAGCTACAGAATACAAGCATTATGTAGCTAGTCGTCTGTTCTGCAGCTATCTTCATGTTTACATAGATTACAGGTGTCATTGCAAGAAAAAACGCATATGGGTGAAATCCACAACACTTCCCCATCATCTCTTGCTCTCCACAAAGTCTGAGTTAAAGTCTCCAAGCGGTTATGCACGTAGAAGAGATCAAAACTAAGAAGCAGTTTCCTATCAAAACACGGACTCTACAGATGTCCGTAGTAAAATACAAGACCTTCAATAAGAGTTTTAATTTGATTAGAAGTGGGAAAGACACTTATCCCTATTTTTCTCAAGGGTAGTTATGTAATTTCCTTATAAGTATGACTTGGGAGACCGAGAAGACAACTAGCTAGATTTTGTTTTTTTGCTAGATCTCAGAAGACCATAATACTCTGTTTTGAAGAATTTCTCCTTTAATGAAAGAAGCATCACTTTATTGCATGAGTTGAGTCAATCTTGAGTAGATTTGCATGCTAATCCGGTGGTAGAGGGCCCCTGCTACTTGAGAAGCTTTGTTCATATGGTTTAGATAAGTAACTTAGTCTTGTTTCATTCCTAGTTTAATCAATTTTCTGAACTTTGTGTTTCATATTCACTCGTATTGGATGCTACAGTTTAGTCTTGTTCTTACAAATTATTCCAAAATATCACTAATATTGAATGAGGTATAACTGTAGTATTTTAGGAGTTAGTTGCATTTCTTTCTGAACTTTACGTTTTTGTGCTCAATTACATCAGTTGTTACAGCTAGTCTTGTTCATATTAATCTCTTCCAAAATATCACTAACTCGAGATAAGACATAGCTATGGTGTTTCAGAGCTTACTGTATTTTGTTGAACTTTATGTTTTATACTCATTTGCATTGAATGATACAGCCAGAATTGTTTTTACAAAATATTCCAAAATATCACTCATCTTGAACAAGACAGGGTTGTAGTATTTCATAGAATTAGTTGCATTTTAGTTCAGTTGAAATACTCTGGAGGTAGATGTCACTCTATTTTAATTCTGTCACTATATTTAATTGACCGTAACCTCAGTCAACTCATTGCTTGTATTCCAATTGTGGGGTTTTATTTTATAGATTAGTGGCATACTAGTTCAGTTCCAGTTCACTATATTTCAAGTTAGGATAATGACATTCTAGTTTAGTTTTGGTCATTGTGTTTCAAGTTTGATCAATTGCATTTTAGTTCAGGGTTATCCATTGTTCTTTAAGTAGTATTAACTGTCAAAATTGGACTTCATGGCCTTCATTGTTTACAAATTACTCTTGTTCTGACTTTCTATTCATGCATCATCATATGGATAGGAATTAGTGATATAATTTTAAGGCCTTGATTGTTCTGCAATCTTTTGCAATTTCACAAATAAGCTTTTTCCCAAAACTATTATAGAAAATATCTAACTTTCGGATGAGGCTTAGTAGTGACAAGTTGAGCTGCAGAATGGACTAATCTTAGCATTACAAGTTAATTTAAAGTAGAAATCTTATTGTGCTACAAATAATCTTTTCCAATTGTGTTCCAATAAACTTCTAGCCATGGATGAGATTCTTTGTAATATTGTAAGATGATTGTTTACTTAGGAGAACCTCATTTGCACTAAACTTATCCTTTTCTCAAGCTATTCCAACATATTTCTAATGAATGAATTGGATGGGTTTATGTTATGAGTTATTTAAGTCCATGTTGTGATTTATTTCCTTGCTATGAGTCCTTATCAAACTTTGCATTTTCTGATCTTTAGTGCCATACACAGTTTAGGTTTTTCTTTGTTTTAGTATAACCATCCACTTCTCTTTACCAACACTTAGTTCTTTTCCTTTTTAACATAAAACCATAAAACCAAAAACATCAGAAAAAAACACTAAACACAACGTAGCGATAAAAAAATACCTAGGCACATATAGTGCACCTCACTTCAGCAGTTTACTAGCCCTGGTTGACAATTTATGACCTCAATTTAGGAACTTTAAGTTGAGCACAACAAAGTGCAGGAGCCCACATGGGTAGATTCCATGGTGGAGGAGTATGACTCCATTGTCATAAACAGTGCTTAGGAGATTGTTCCAAGGAAAGATTTTTTGCCCGGGGCTTCTCACAGATCGAGGGGATTGACTATGAAGAAACCTTTGCACCTGTCGCATGGTATTCTTCCATACAGACCATCCTTGCTCTCTCAGCGCAGATGGGTTGGCACATTCATCAGATGGATGTGAAGACCACGTTCCTTAATGGGATCATTGAGGAAGAAGTGTACATTGAGTAGCCTAAATGATTCTAAATCTTTAGCAGCGAGTTGCATGTGTGCAGGCTCAAAAGAGCGTTGTATGGGCTGAAACAAGCACCTTGTGCTTGGTACACTCGAATCGACAGCTATTTCACCAAACTTGGTTTCACCAAGAGTGAGGCGGATGCAAACCTGTACCAAATTGTGGTGGAGGGTAAGCTTTTAATCATTGTTCTTTATGTTGATGATTTAATACTAACAGGTGATGAGCAGTTGATACACTCATGCAAGGAAGATCTTGCAAAGAAGATTGAGATGAAGGATTTGGGCCTTCTTCATTATTTCCTTGGATTGGAAATATGGCAGCGGGAAGGTGAACTGTTTTTGTCTTAAGGCAAGTATGCCAGGGAGATACTGGAGAAGTTTCACATGCAAGGCTACAAGCCTATTGACACTCCTCTTCCAGGAAATTGGAGGAAAGAGGATGCTACATCGGCAGAGGTAGTGGATGCCACTGTTTATCGGCCGGTTGGTAGGTTCACTCATTTATTTAGTTAATATAAGACCCAGGACATATGCTATGTGGTGAACCATCTTTCACAAGTGATGGTTAAGCCTACCAAGCTCTTTTGGAAGAAGCGAGGCAAAGCATGTCTAGGTATCTCGAGGGCACATCGAGTAATGGCTTATGGTACAGACAGATAGATGAGGTGAAGTTGCATGGTTTCACGAATGCAGATTGGGCAGGTAGCCCAACGGATAGAAAGAGCACATCAGGAGGGGTTTTCAGCATCAGATCTACAACAATTTCTTGGTACAACAGGAAACAAAGATCCGTGGCACTCAGTTCAGCAGAAGCATAATACATGGTAGCAAGTCAAGCTTCATGTGAGGCTATCTGGATGAGGAAGATCTTGGTCGGTTTGTTCGGTTCTCATTTAGATCCTATAGTGATACACTGTGATAATCAAATTTGCATTAAAATCTCGTTTGATCTTGTGTTTCATGATAGATCTAATCATATAGATATCCGGTATCATCATATCAGATATTGTGTGCAGCGGAAGATCATGTTGCTTGAGTACATTCCTACGGAAGATCAGGATGTAGATATTCTGACGAAGGCGCTTAGCATGAGCAAATTTGAATACCATAGAGGCAGGATCGGGGTGAAGGATAATCCCTATCTTGTTGAGAGGGAGTGTTGAGATTCAACAAGATGATGAGCTTAGTGAAAAGAGTCGCCTTCACTAAGTGGGCCCGTAGGCTATTTTTGACGCAAGTCTATTTTTAGACTATGTCTATTTTTATACATGGTGATCATATTTCAGAAGTTGCAGGATGCTATTTGTGGATGTTTGATCAAGTTGGAAAAACAGATAAAATTCTATTTTTAGAATATTGGGCGAATTCTATTTATAGATCATCGATCTAAAAATAGAAGTGTTGATTATTATTAGCTCTTAATAATAATCCGACAATAAACAACAACTTATTCTCTTGGAGCACTTAATTTCAGTGCACAGATTTGGCAAATTAGTGGGCTGAAGGAATTACGCAATTCCTAGGGTTTACTGGTGGTTCATGCATGGAGGACTCAGTTAGAACTGAAGTGGCAAAGTTATGACAGAGTTGGAAGAGTAGTTCATGGAGTTGTTATTCAGTTTAACTCAGTTAATGGAGTTAAACTCAGTTGAGCTAGTTGTATCTAGTCTAACTGAATGATACACTAGTGAGAGTGGAGTGAATTAATTAGTTAATTAATTCACAAATAATAACTCATTAATCAACTGAACAAATACAATAGTTAACTACAGTGCATGTTAGTTCCAGTGGAGACCCAGTGGAGAGATAGGTGAAAGGGCAAGATGGACTATCTGTTGTGACTATAGTGATGCATTGATTGCATCACACACACATTGGAGTTTCCAATGAGGATTGCGTAGTCAAGGCAAGGCCAATTCGAATTCATTCAGAGTTATTCTTTAGCAGGGATTTCACAGTGGAGGCAGGCTATCATGTGGCAAGAAATCAGTGCATGGATTTGTAGATTTCTTCTTGTTAGTTTGTGACGATTGATTGTATTGAGAGCTTGATGTACTAAGCTTTGTATGAGATTGTTACATGATCTCCATGATACATAATATATGATAGTTGGGGTTTTTAGCTTCAAGCTTTCCCGTTAAACAATTGTGTTATGTGTGATTGTTTTTATTGCTTAATGTGTTTGCAATAATTTTATAATTTCCGCAAAAGATTAACAATGGAAGGATTTTGTATTTAACAAGAAGATAAATATTGTTAGATCAGGAGAATCTGGATATATAATGCATATTTTATATAATTTATACAACTCATTTGTATCATTTGAGGTAGCTGGTTGATTCCATAGCTATGGAGATGCACGCCGGATTGGCCTCATGCCGGATTGGCTTCTGAGGGGAAGTAAGCTCAAGATGCTGCTCACCTTAGTCCACAACCACAACCTGCCCACCGATTATTTATAAAATGAACCTTCGGAAATGTTATTTTCTAATTTTGTTTAGCTCGTCAAAACCCCATATTTTAATGCCTTGAAAGAAAATTTATTGAGATTTTTTTATTTTGATGTCTTGAATCTGAGTTGCATGTTGCGTTTGTAGTAGTCTCTGACCTATCTTAGATTATTTTTGGTCTTGACCCCATATTTGATGTTTCTGAGTCCTGTCAACTTATTGATGGAGTTATTAAACTCCTGAGACCTTTGGGAAACCCAAACTGTGAAGGAAGTATACCACTTAGCCTATTGTTTGACAAGTCAATGAAACCCTCAAATAAATAAAGAAGTTGAAGTTGAAAGCATTAGCAGACATCACATCAAAGCGTGTTGCCGTGAAGCTGTGGATAGATTAACCGTGAAGTTCCAAAATCATTGATGTATGCCTCAAACTGTTCATCAAGAAGAATATTGTTAGGCTTAATATCACAGTGGAAAATCTCCCTGATTCCATATTCTTTTTGTTAATACACTAGTGCCTCTGCAACGACCATAGCAATTCTAAACATTGTCGCCCAGTCGAGCTAAGTAGAGTCCCCGTGTAAATGCATGTCTAAAATACCATTGTGCATGAATTGGAGAGACAAAATAGCAGGCAGGATGCTGCTAGATTCATCAATTGTTGGATCGGGGCAGGCAAGAATTTTGATTTACCTAGATAACTAAAAACATTTGAATTTCACAGGAAGAGTCGCTCTAAAGACCAAATAAGGGCAAGGGTTTCATTTACATCAATATTTTATTTTTTTATTTTTTTAAGGGTCACAGGCATTATGATAAAAGGTATTCAAATGATTTTGATTACTCAATTTTGACTTTCAAACAATTTCTCTATGAGGGTGATTGATAAGGATTTTGACATCCCAATTGGAAATTACACCCATAATTTTCACAAGGTTCCGATACCTGATTTTACCTAGTGTCTTGCACTCTGTCATAAAACAGCTTTGGGCCTCTGCTTCTAATTCAACTTTGAGCTTCTTGATTGCCATTGCCATCCCATTAACAAGATTCTCTTTGTATACAGTGCTTTAGGCACCACTGCTGATGATATTTCTCTCGTTGTATCCTTCTGTGATCTTAACACATCTCCAAATTTGCAGAATCACAAGAGGCAGAACGCTGCATCCAACAAATGGCATTGGGCATGGTGTTGAAGAAAACAACCTAGAATATGCTATAACACTGTGGCCTCAAAGATAGGCCTGAAAACTATCCAGAAGATTGTTACCACAGATCTGAGCTCTTTTTCAAATGCAACAAGCCTGAATTTCGCTGAAAACTTAGGTCCAAGACTTGTAAGTCAATTATTCTGAGGAAATATACAAATCCGAGAGTTTCAATGATGCTATTGCAGATGTGATGAAGCTACATGTCCAATATTCTGTTCTCCACGTCTATTCCTAAGGCATAGTGCTCCAAAGCTTTGAGCCTTCCACACAAAATGATGATTTATGACTCATATACAAGTCCGAGCTGTTGTAGCTTGAGACTGCAATCGAAAATTTTATCTTCTAAAAATTTACCTCTGCAATCTGAGTTCTGAAGATGACACCACAGTTCTGTAATATAGGTTCTGAAAATTTGCTGTACGATTTTACAAATGTAGGTCCGAGCCTACAAAGAACCGATCTCTGTTGTAATCCAAGTTCAAGGTATCAAGCAAATTTTTTTTTTCCAAATATATCATTCTTGACCTCCTTTATCATCATTTCACTGTATAAACTCTGAAATTCTTAACCGAAATAAGCCTCACTGTATAAACTTTGAAATTCTTGACCGAAATAAGTTCGTAAAAGTGATAGTAAGCTCTTCTATTTCTATGAATTTGACTTGAAATGAAGCGACAAGTCATTTTGGAGTGAGGCCTATATGAGAGTGTAGGTCAGCTAGCAATTAAATGTATATATATTTTCAACTTAAAAAATCAATTTCTCATCAACCAGTGGAAGTTTGGGGGCAAGTAAAGGCTATTTAGAAAGAGGAAAAATTTATGTTCAAGATGGTTTAGGACTCATTGTGATAGGTTGCATCCAAGGTGTCAAAATTTATTTTTCTTCGTGACTATTGTCCTCAACTTAGTGTTTCTAAATTGATGTCATAAATTTTCAACTAGGGCTAGTAAACTGTTGAAGTGAAGTGCACTATATGTGCCTAGGTATCTGTTTCTCACTACGTTGTGTTTAGTGTTTTTTCCAGTGTTTTTGATTTTGTGTTTATATTCTAAGAGGAAAATAACTAAGTGTTGGTAAAGAGAAGTTGTTGGTCACACTAAAATAGAGCAAAACCTATTCTAAACTATGTATGGCACTTGAGAACAGAAAATGAAATACTTTAACAAGAAAAATATCTCATAGCATGAACTCAATAACTCATAACATGAACTTAGTCCAATTCATTCATTAGAAATATGTTGGAATAATTTGAGAAAAGGATAAGTTTAATGTAATGAGGTTCTTCTAAGTAAACAAAAATCTACAATATCACAGAGAAAATCTCGTCCATGGCTAGAAATTTGTTGGAACACATTTGGGAAAAAGATAGTATGCAACCTAGTGAAGAATTCTACTCTAAATTAACCTATGACACCGAAATTAATCCATTCCACAACTCAAAATATGACTGTTAAACCTCATTCAAGAATTAGAAATATTTTGGAATAGCTTTGGAAAAGAGGCAGTTTGTGAAATTATGAGAAGTTGCAGAACAGTCAAGACTTCAAAATGACATTACCAATTCTTGTTCCTATGATGATGATGTATTAGTAGAAATTAAGAACAGGAGTGGTTTGTAAATAATGAAGGCCATGAAGTCTAATTCAACTAGCTAATCAAACTTGAAATATAGTGACCATAACTGAACTAGAATGCAACTAGAATAACTTGAAACACAGTGAACAGAAACTGAACTAGGGTGCCATTAACCTCTGGAGTATTACAACTAAACTAAAATGCAACTAATCACTGAAAGATTACAGCTCTGTCTCATTCGGTGTTAGTGGTATTTTGGAACAATTCATAGAACAAGACTAGCTGTAACATGTGATGTAAATGAGCATAAAAACATAAATTTCAAAAAAAAATGCAACTAAGCTCTAAAACACCACAGCTATGTCTCATTCAGTGTAAGTGGTATTTTGGAACAATTCGTAAGAACAAGACTAGCTGTAACAATTGATGTAATTGAGCACAAAAACATAAAGTTCAGAAAAATGCAACTAATTCCTAAAATACTACAGTTATATCTCATTCAATGTTAGTGATATTTTGGAACAATTTGTAAGAATAAGACTGACTGTAGCATCCAATGCAAGTGAGTATAAAACACAAAGTTCAGAAAATTGCTTAAGCTAGGAATGCAACAAGGCTAAAGTTACTTATCTAAACAATGTGCACAGAGCTTCTCGGGCAGTAGGGGCCCTCTACCACCAGATTAGCATACAAATCTCCTCAAGATTGCCTCAAATCTTGCAATAAAGCGGTACTTCTTTCATTAAAGGAAAAGTATTTCAAAAACAGAGTATTACGGTCTTTTGAGATCTAGCAACAAAACATCAATCTAGCTAGTTGTCTCTCGGTCTTCCAAGTCATTCTTATAAAAGAAATACATAACTACCCTTGAGAAGAAACAGGAACAAGTTTATTTTTCAATCAAAATCAAATTAGAACTCTTATGGAAGCCTCGTACTTTTTTGGAGACATCTGTAGAGTCCCTGTCCTGTTAGGAATCTGCTTCTTGGCTTTGATCTCTTCCACGTGCATAACCACCTGTAACTTCTTGCTTAGACTTCGTAGAGAGCAATAAATGATGTGGGAGTGTTGTGGACTTCAACCATATGTTTTTTTCCTTGAAGTGACACCTGTAACCTATGAGAACATGAAGATAGCTGTGGAATAGGCGACTGGCTACAGAATGGCTGCATTCTGTAGCTGAGTCTAGTCAAAAATTACTACAACAACAAAACCATGAAAATATAGCAAGTCAGTCATTGTATACATTCCTAAAGTGACTTTAATCAATCCTATTGACCATTTAAGCCTGTAATTGATAAGGGACAAAGGAAATGAAGTGAAATTTGGTGAAGGGAAATGACATCTTTGGGGCTCAACATACCCCCACTGCAAAGTTTTTGCATGTCCTCATGCAATCAAATCATATATTCTGAGAATTCTTCTAGGACATATAGGCTCCTTCTTCTGCTTTGCCTGATAGTCAATGGCCTCCTAGGCTTCTTTATGACCAACTTGAATCTCAAATTTATAAGTGCCCTGCTCAACTTTTTGTTTTTCTTCTTCAATTTCTCACTAGCCTTGTACAATTTTTCCATTTGTAGAGAGAGAGTTGTATTCATATCACTTTTCAACTTAACCTGCTCCCTTAAAATGTCATTCTCATTCTTGATATGCCTATTGAGTACTTCTAACTCATATTTATCTCTTCTTAGCATATCAATTGCAGATTCTGGTGGGCTAGGAGTTCTGTCTCTACTTTCTGAGGCTCTCTTCTCTAATGTCTCAACATAATTATAAATTTGTTTTTGTGTTGGGTCTATCTCCAGAGCTCCTTCATCAAGGTCCTCCTCGTACTGGTACTCAGGTGATCTAGCAGTTGGTGTCTCTTCATCCTCAATGTTTATAATTCCCGTTTGTCTAACCCCTGTTTTCTTCAATATACCTCTAAGCCTGTGGCTTCGTCTTGGTTGAGATGGTCCTTCACCTCTCTCCTTGGCATACCTTCTTATCATCTTCTCCTTTTTTAATTGTTTCTTAACTTCAGTCAATTTCTCAGAAATTATCTCCTCACTATCCTCTTGTATGGACTTACCAGTTTTAGTTTCAACAGCTTTGGAAATTTTCCTTCTCCTGCTTCTTCTTGTAAGTTTGCCTTCAGATGGAGATTCCTTGGGTTCTTCAAAGTGATTCCTCACTAGAAACTCATCCCAATTGTCTCCCACCTTTCTCAAATGATGTTCAATCGGGATTTTAACTAGGTCGTGGTGGTACAAAGTGGTTTCCAGGAATTGAACCCTCTTTTGAACATTAGAGGCCATTCTCTTCAGACTATGAAGTAGGAAAAAGGGTAAATTGATTTCTTCATCTAAGAAATGCATCATTAGCTGAATATGATAAATATATAAGGTACCAAACCTTCCCTCACAAGTTATAAACTTTTGCAAAATGAGCAACATATTCCACCATTTATTCTTCAGTGCTGAGCTAGGAATGCCCTTCTTAAAAATTGAAACATCCATACCTGGTGTTTTAAGCATTTGCCTCCATGCCTCATTATGAAATTCCCTATTTTTGAACCATCGTTCTCCTTGCCTGGGTAATTCCGCTGCTTCTGCAATGAAAGCTTCTGTAATAGTGAATTTAACATCTCCTATTTCGACTTCTACTCCATTGAAGGACCGTGCAAATGTTTTAGTTACCTCTTTATGAAAACCATTGAATTTTTCCAAAAATTGTAACCACCCAGCTTGCTGTAGCATTTCTCTAATTTGTGGGTAACCCTCCAAGTATTTGGTTCCGACTGGTTCGGACCTTACTATGATACCCATGGCTTCTCTTCTCAACCTTCAATTTACTGCTCTTGTATCCACGGTGAGAATGGCTGTTAAAGAGTTGTTTTTACCCCAAAGGTGCTTTCTCTGTTTATGCAGTAGGAATTAGCTATGGAAGGATGATATGAAGAGGTTATAGAATGAGTGAAATGTAGTGAGGGTGATTTACATGAATTAATGAGTTTGAGAGCCATCATGGGAGAAAATACCGCGGAAATATTTCGTGAGAAATTCAAAATCATCATTGAATACTTCGGCCTAGTTACGTGACTGATTAGGTCACTTCAGTACTTAACCGTTAAATTTTAAATGATGATTTGATATGGCGGAGTGGAGGGGATTTTGTCCAAAGTTTTTATGATAGGTTTTAATAGGCATGATCAACACGAATAATTAAAACAAATTTTTGAATCATACATGACTTAACTATACTATAACTTTCATGTTCTGTCATCATAATAATTTTACAACTTTACCTTTGCCTTTCCTTTAATTTTTGTAGTTTTGATATGCTTTGTCCTCCTTTGAAAATCATTGATTCTTCAGTCTTCATAATTCCTTTGATTTTTCTTGTTGACATAGGTGTGCAGGGTCAATTTGCTGCTGAACAAGTGTTGCTGGATAATTTCCTTCAGGATATCTGGCTGCAGAATGTCTAGCTGGCTGCAGAATGTCTGACTGGCTGCAGAATGTACCTGTAGGAACTTTGAAACATGGAATGGAATGTTGTATGAAATGGATCATGAAATATGGTGGAATGGCTCAGGAGTGAAGTGAAATGTAATGGAATGAAATGAATCACAATTGTGAAGTGGAATGAACCATAAAAAGTGGTCTGCAACTTGTGATTTGTAATACTCAATCTGCAGAAAGAGATCAAATTTAGAAATCTGAGATGGAAATGAAATGGACCATGAAATGGAGTGAATGAAGTATGGATGAATGGAGTGAATGAAATATGGATGAATGGAGTGAATGAAATATGAATGAATGGAGACATGATGGAGTGAGACTTATGATTTTGTGATAGCTGCTTGCAGAAAAAGAACAAATTTGAAAAGCTAAAGTGTCAGAAGAATTCTGATTTTCACTTTATCTTTTCTGTATAAACATGCTAATCAGTGATTAGTTTTCATGTTTATACTTTTTTTTTTCATGCATTTGAATTCAGAAAATTCAACTAAGTTGATGAAGAAGAAAAATTCTTCTTCATTAACTTCACATCACTGTTTTCCTGGAATCTCTTAACAAATTCTTCTCTTGAAAGTGGCTTATGATACAGCTTCAATCTATGACCATTTACAAGAAAAGTGACCTTCTCTTCATCTATTGTCCTGATTTTTATTGCTCCATTGTAAAAAAATTTCATAACTTCATATGGCCCAAGCCAATGTGTTTGGAATTTACCTTGAAAATCTTTGAACTTTGAATCAAACAAGAGGGCCCAGTCACCTTCTTTGAATTTCTTTCCTTTGATGTACTTATCATGCCATCTAGTCCTTTGTTGCTGGACTATACTTGTTTTCTGGACTACATCTTGTCTAATCTCATCCAATTCATTAATATGCTCCAATCTGTGCTTTTGTGCTTCTGTTAGATCAAGTCCTAGCTGAACTTCCATTTTAAAAGTTTGAATCTGAAACTCTATGGGAAACAAGACTTGTTTTCCATAAACAAGTTCATAAGGAGTATGGCTTATTGTGCTTCTCCATGTAGTTCTATAGGCCCACAAGGCTTCAGGAAGCCTGTTTGCCCAATCTCTTTTATGTAAATGAACAGTCTTTGTTAGGATCCCTTCAATGATTTTATTAGTAGATTCCACTTGACCATTTGCTTGTGGATGATAGGGAGTAGATTTTCTGTGTCTGATTTTGTACCTCTCCACCATTTGTTCCACTAGCCTTGATGTGAATTGAGCTCCTTTATCTGTAACAATTTCCCTTGGGACACCAAAACGAGTAAAAATATCCTCAAAAAGAAAATTAACTACATATGCTTCAGTAGCAGAAAGTAATGGCTTGGCCTCTACCCATTTGGTAACATAATCAGTGCAAACTAATATATATTTCTTTTGTCTTGATGGAGGACTAATAGGTCTTACAAAATCTAAAGCCCATTTCTCAAAAGGTTCAATATGTACCTGAGGCTGCAATGGCATCTCACCGGAAGGAGAAGGTTTCCCTACCCTTTGGCAACTGTCACACATTTTGACATACTCTTTAGCATCTTTAAAAAGGGATGGCCAATAGTATCCTAAATGAAGGACCTTATAAGTTGTCCTCTTATCAGCAAAGTGTCTGCCACAAGGTTCATCATGACATGCTTTGAGAATCTCAGGCATCTCATCTTCCCGAACACATCTCCTAATGATCAAATCTGGACCTGTCTTGTACAACTCATTAGCAACCCATGAATATTTTGCACTGTCATAAATGATTTTTCTTTTATCTCTTGTATTCATTATTGAAGGAAATTTTCCTGAAACAAAATAATTAGCAATGTCAGCAAACCAAGGAGTTTGAGTAGAAATTGCAAAAAGATATTCATTAGGAAATTGATCTTCAACTGGAGTGTCATCTTTGATGTTTTGGAGTCTAGATAGGAAATCAGCTACTGTGTTTTGTTTTCCAAGCCTATCTAGAATGGTAATGTTGAATTCTTGTAAAATCAATAACCATCTTATGACTCTGCCATTAGTAATTGATTTTTTCATTAGATATCTAATTGCAGAGTGATCTGTGTGAACAAAAGTTTCATAGCTTGTTATATAGTGTCTGAATTTGTTTATGGCATGAACAATAGCTAAAAACTCTTTTTCAGTTACAGTATAATTTAACTCTGAAGGAGTCAAATTTTTACTTGTATAGTAGATGGCATAAGGAATCAGGTCTTTTTGTCCCAATACTACTCCTAAAGCTGTATCTGAGGCATCTGTTGAAATATGAAAAGGTAACTTCTAGTTAGGTCCCCTTAAAATAGGTGCTTCAGAGATTTTTGTTTTCAGGGTCTCAAAGGCTAACTGGCAATCAGGATTCCACTTGAATTCATAGTCCTTGGTAAGTAATTTGAAAAGTGGAGATGCTATCTTGGTGAAGTTTTCTATAAACCTTCGATAATATCCTGTAAATCCGAGAAAACTCCTAACATCTTTTTGACAACTTGGAATGGATAAGTTAGAGATGACTTCAACTTTTGACTCATCAACTCTAATCCCATCCCCTGAAATGTGATGTCCTAAAACAATTCCTTCAGTAAACATCATAAAACACTTCTCATGACTAAGTGAAAGATTTGCTTCTTTACATCTCTTTAAAAAAATTTCCAAGTTTACTAAGGCTTCTTCAAATGTGTTTCCATAAACTATGAAATCATCCATATATACCTCTACACAATCATGTATTAGATCTGAAAAGATTCCTAGTACTGCCCTTTGAAATGTTGCAGGTGCATTGCATAGTCCAAATGGCAATACTCGGTAAGCATAGGTACCCCAAGGACAGGTAAATGTGGTTTTGTCTTGATCTTCAAATGCTACTTGAATTTGGTTATAACCACTAAACCAATCTAAAAATGAGAAGTACTTTTTGTCAGCTAATGTATCTAACACCTGATCTATGAAAGGTAGGGGAAAATGATCTTTAAGAGTAGCTTTGTTTAATTCCCGGTAGTCAATACATACCCTCCATTTACCATTTTTCTTTGGCACAATTACCAAAGGATAAACCCACTGACTATCTGAAATGGGATAGATGAAGTTGACATTTAACAATTTTTGCAATTCTTCTTTAACAATCTCCCTAAGATTTGGATTCATTCGTCTTTGAGGTTGTCTGATTGGTTTACAATTTTCCTCTATATAGATGTGATGAGTGCAAGTCTTGGGGCTTATCCCTTTCATATCAGTGTACTCCCATGCATATGCAAAAGAATGTCTCTGTAAGATCTTGACTAGCTCTTCTTGTTGAGATTTCTCTAAGTTCTTGTTTATGTTTAAGGTTTTTCCTGGAAATATCTCAATTGTAGAGCTGCCAAATTTATCCATGGAATAAAGAGACATCTGCCTTGATGATAAAAACTCAATGTTGGATTCTTCTTGAAATTTTTCATGTTTGTATTCCAAAGAGGATTCAAAGTTTTCTAAGGTATTCAAAATCTGGCTATCTTCACTAATTTCTGAAATTGTGAAGAGAGGTTGTAAGTCTTCTTCATCCTCTATCCATTGAGTATCATCTAATTCTGTAATTGTTTTTGTTGGAGGATACAAGGTAAATTTCTTGGTTGAACTACCATCGGAGATGTACATATCACCGGATCTACAACTAATGAAAGCATCAGTTGTAGCTAACCAAGGTCTTCCTAATATAATAGGATGCCCTCCTAGATTATTCTTAGGAGTTAGGATCATAAAATCCACAAGATACTCCCAAGAATCTAGGGACACTGGAATGTCTTCTATTACCCCATCAGGTTTGATCACAGATCTGTCTGCTAATTGTAATAATGTGGGTGTAAAAATAAGATTAGGAAGTTTCAGTTTATCCATGATTTGTCTACTCATGATATTGATTGCTGCTCCTAAATCAATGAGTGTGTTTTGGATCTCAATTCCATTGATGTGAATTTTAACAACTAGATTTCTTGGGTCTAGATACTTTGGAATAGCAATCTTACCCATCATGATATCTGCTATTTTTCCTGCCAGTTGAATTTTCTTTGTCTCTCTTATTCTTTTTCATGTTTTCTTCATGCTCAACTCCTTTATTGTCTTTGCTAAGATTGGAATTTCCTTGATAGCTTGCAATAATGGGATCTTAATACAAACATTTCTCAGCTCATCTAGGAAATCATAATTAGGCACCATAATTTGTTTTTCTACGCCCCTATCAATTTGTAATCTTTCTAGAAAGGGAGGTGTAGAAGTGGATGTTGATGGCTGCTCTAATATAGGAGTTGAAATTATTGGTTCTTTTTGTTTTGATTTTTCAATGTTTGGGTCTTGGAAAGGTGTGTTCTCTTCAAGACTTTTATTCACCAGTAGAGAATCTTCCTCAGAGTTGTTTTTCTCTTGTATGATTACAGAAGGTTTCTTCTTTTCAAGTATTCTTCCAGACCTAAGTTGAACATTACTAAGGTCTAAAGGAGTAATCAAATAAGTTGGAAACTGTTGGCCTTCTATCATGTATGTATTCTGAGGATTTTTATTGTTGGGGTTTGGTATGGGTTGGGTAGGCAACTGATTTGTTTTCTGTGGAAATGGTAATGGAAGTGGTGGATTTTAAGGATTTTGTTGAGGATTTTGTTGAAAATTCTGTTGAGGAGGGAAATGTGGATATGGTGGATATTGATAGTACTGAGAGTATCTTCCATAGGGATTTTGTGCTCCTTGCACCCAAGTTTGAGATTGATTTTGGAATTGGGGCCAAGGTTGCTGCCAAGAATTCCAATTTGGTGGGGGTTGATTATACATCTGATCATGGAATCCTTGTGTTTGAGGTCCTTGCCACGGCCTTCTAGAGACAAAATTGAGAGATTCTGTGGAATTTGTAGAGGTTTCTTCTTGAAAGACAGCTTTAAGACCAAGAAGTGAAGGACAACTCTTGGTCTCATGTTTTTCTGAACAAATTACACAAGTCTCTACTACTTTTGCATCCAAAGGGCACTCTCTCAAGGCATGCTTCTTTCTACATTTGGGACAAAAGATTGCTAAGGCATCAGATTCATCTTTTTTCTTGTTTTGTAACTTGAGGGTGTCTATTTGCTCACTAAGACTCCCTAAAATGTCAGATTTGAATTCATCAAGCATATGTCCTATTTCTTCCCTACTTACTGTCCCAGAAGCAGACTTACTTGCCCTTGCAAGAGCAGGGTCTCTTGGTCCTTTTACAGTTTTAGATTTCCCTCTTGAAAGGTTGATACATAATTCAGCTATTTCAGGTAATGTGAGCTAAGATATATCCCCTTTTCCCATCATGTTAAGGATATCTAACCATTCATCCCTAATTGTCTTCAATAAGAGAGCTTTCAAAGTGTCTTGATCTAAGTTTTCCATTTTTTCTCTTTTGATGTTGTAGTTAAATCTCTCCAACAAATCTTCCAAATTTTCATCCTCTTTTTGTAACATTTTAAACACTTCCTCCTTATGGTTGACTGGCATACAGTAATCCAAATACCTCTCTAGAAATGCCTGTTTCATGTCTTCCCATGTCCTAATAGAACTGTTGATCAAACTCATAAACCATTTTAATGTTGCTCCTTTCAATGTTGAAGGGAATAGTTTAAGTTTTTGAGCATCTTGTAAGTAGTCATAGGTTCTACATAGGACTTCAAATTCAAATAGGAAGGTTTTAGGGTCTTCAATTTTGAGTCCATAAAAGTTTGGAAGGACAGAGGGTGAAATGTTTTTCATAGTTGCATTGGTTTCTTCATCTACTATAGGAAACCCAAAAGAGCTTCCCATTTCTCTTCTACCTCTTCCTCTGCCTCCTTCTCCTTCTGCACCTCTACCTCCTTCTCCTCTACCTCTACCTCTACCCCCTCAAAATAGTGTGTGTTCTCCATTAAAAACTCCTCCTCCCCCTTCTTCTGCCATAGTTGATTCTTCTGTGGAAGTTGAAAAGTTTATGTCCCTAGCAGGGGTCCCAGAATCTTCTTCTAAGATAGGTTTATTGGATAAAGTGGAAGGTCTTTCTAATGGAATATCTAATCTTAAGTTCTCTGGAAGTATAGGATCAGTAAAGGATGGAATGTGGGTTTGAGTTGGAGGTGTGCTGGCTCTTGGTCTTGGTGAAACAAGTGGTGTTCTAGGAATCAAGCTTCTGCTTCTTATGAATCTACCCCTTGAGTCTCTTTCTCTACGCATGTCATTGTTTTTGGGAGGTAAGAAACAAGGCTACCTAGTTACACTTCCCCGGAAACGGCGCCAAAATTTCTGCTCAACTTAGTGTTCCTAAATTGATGTCATAAATTTTCAACCAGGGCTAGTAAACTGTTGAAGTGAAGTGCACTATATGTGCCTAGGTATCTGTCTCTCACTACGTTGTGTTTAGTGTTTTTCCAATGTTTTTGATTTTGTGTTTTTATTCTAAGAGGAAAAGAACTAAGTGTTGGTAAAGAGAAGTTGTTGGTCACACTAAAACAGAGAAAAACCTATTCTAAACTATGTATGGCACTTGAGAACAGAAAATGCAATACTTTAACAAGAAAAATATCTCATAGCATGAACTCAATAACTCATAACATGAACTCAGTCCAATTCATTCATTAGAAATGTGTTGGAATAATTTGAGAAAAGGATAAGTTTAATGTAATGAGGTTCTTCTAAGTAAACAACAATCTACAATATCACAGAGAAAATCTCATCCATGGCTAGAAATTTGTTGGAACACATTTGGAAAAAGATAGTCTGTAACCTAGTGAAGAATTCTACTCTAAATTAACCTATGACACTGAAATTAATCCATTCCACAACTCAAAATATCACTGTTAAACCTCATTCAAGAATTAGAAATCTTTTGGAATAGCTTTGGAAAAGAGGCAGTTTGTGAAATTATGAGAAGTTGCAGAACAGTCAAGACTTCAAAATGACATTACCAATTCTTGTTCCTATGATGATGATGTATTAGTAGAAATTAAGAACATGAGTGGTTTGTAAATAATGAAGGCCGTGAAGTCTAATTCAACTAGCTAATCAAACTTGAAATATAGTGACCATAACTGAACTAGAATGCAATTAGACTAACTTGAAACACAGTGAACAGAAACTGAACTAGGGTGCCATTAACCTCCGAATTTTTACAACTAAACTAAAATGCAACTAATCACTGAAATATTACAGCTCTGGCTCATTCGGTGTTAGTGGTATTTTGGAACAATTCATAGAACAAGACTGGCTGTAACATGTGATGTAAATGAGCATAAAAACATAAAGTTAAAAAAAAATGCAACTAAGCGCTAAAACACCACAGCTAAGTCTCATTCAGTGTTAGTGATATTTTGGAATAATTCGTAAGAACAAGACTAGCTGTAACAATTGATGTAATTGAGCACAAAAATGTAAAGTTCAAAAAAATGCAACTAATTCCTAGAATACTACAGTTATATCTCATTCAATGTTAGTGATATTTTGGAACAATTCGTAAGAATAAGACTGGCTATAGCATCCAATGCAAGTGAGTATAAAACACAAAGTTCAGAAAATTGCTTAAGCTAGGAATGCAACAAGGCTAAAGTTACTTATCTAAACAATGTGCACAGAGCTTCTCGGGCATTAGGGGCCCTCTACCACCGGATTAGCATACAAATCTCCTCAAGATTGCCTCAGATCTTGCAATAAAGCGGTACTTCTTTCATTAAAGGAAAAGTATTTCAAAAATAGAGTATTACGGTCTTTTGAGATCTAGCAACAAAACATCAATCTAGCTAGTTGTCTCTCGGTCTCCTGAGTCATTCTTATAAAATAAATACATAACTACCCTTGAGAAGAAACAGGAACATGTGTCTTTTTCAATCAAAATCAAATTAGAACTCTTGTGGAAGCCTCGTACTTTGTTGGAGACATCTGTAGAGTCCCTGTCCTGGTAGGAATCTGCTTCTTAGCTTTGATCTCTTCCACGTGCATAACCACCTGTAGATTCTTGCTCAGACTTCGTAGAGAGAAATAAATGATGTGGGAGTGTTGTGGATTTCAAAAATATTCGCTTCCTCAAGTGACACCCAGGCACCCGTGTTTGTGAGTAGAAGATAGCGACGAATATGCAATCGGCTGCGTAATGGCTGCATTCTGTAGCTAAGTCTAGTCAAAAATCACTACAACAACAAGACCACAAAAGTTTAGTAAGTCAGTTATTGTATGCATTCTTAAAGTGAATTTAATCAATCCTATTGATATTTTAAGCCTATAATTGATAAAGGACAAAGGAAATGAAGTGAAATTTGGTGAAAGAAAAGGACATCTTTGGGGCTCAACAACTGTTCTAGGAATTTTTAGTGAAAAAGGTGATTGGGACAATAAGATGTCAGTGTCATTATGTCAAATGCCAAATTAATTCCAAAAAAGTCTAGAACTTTTCACCTCCTTTGGAGGCACTGAAAACACATAAAGCCACTTATGAGCAGTTGGAACAGAAATAAGCAAATGATAAAGGAGCAACAAATAAGTTCATGACAACAGTAAAGGAAAATTCCTTTTCCAAGTGCTCAAAACAGACCTAAAATCACCACTCCTATAAAGGTTAGATTGAAGCAAGAAAAAAATGATGCAATTTAGTGCTAAATCAATCCCAAAGTCCTTGTCTCCTTTTTCTTTGAATTTAGTATGCTAGAAAGAGAGAACCAACAGTGGAAAAATACTCATGCAACCGACAAGTTTCAAACCTTTCTAATTTTTATATTAATCAACAATAAGCCATGCAATGAACCAAAGAACAACAAATCAATTAATGTAATGGATTGTGATCATGCTTATATGTTTTCTAAGAAAATTATCTCTTTTTTTGAGCTCTTCGCTTATCTTCTTGAGCTTCAAGAACGGTGCCCTAAACCCTGGAATTTTCAGAGTAGGGAGATTCATAAAACTGAAATCCTAAGAGATTCTTGAATGAAAATTCCCAAATGAGGCCCAGATTAGCTGTTCCATCAACTTTCAAGCCTTGTCCGTCTGTGATAGAAGAAATTCCAGAAAATCCGTATGACCCAGAAATTGGAAATCTTCATAATTCAATGTTGTCTGATCTTGCAGGAGGAAGGGACCATGGAGATTTGTCTGCATCTCTTTATTGATTTCTCTCTTTGTCTTGGGCTTGTCCTCAACCTAGGTCTGAAATCATGTTAATTTTAGTAAACATGTTCTTTTCATAGGTTAGATACTTCATTCAACCAAATGCCCATTATTCCTTTAGCAATCACTTAAAACGTTATATGACAGTAACTAATGAAAGAACATAAATGATAGATGTTTAAGACAAGCCAAGATATAAAGACACAAGAATATGGCACAAGCCAGGGAAAAACCCTTGTTCAAATCTTCTTATTATTAATCATCAAATGTTCAGCGGAGAGGGAGAGGAAAGCACAATGGTTCAAAGTCAATGCTGACTTTTCAATCTGAAGATCTGATCATGACATGCCTTAATAATATACAAAACAGTGATCTACTCACAATTAAAATCTATGCATGAACTGTAGATATCTGAGAAGGATAAGTCTTTTTAGGGCTGAATATAGTCATCCACCAGAGATTGGCTATGGCTGCACAAGAATAATTTATAACCATCCAAAACTCGTCCTCTTGACTGCGGCTTACCTTAAGATATAAGGAGCTTTCATTAGAATGAGATTATAACCATGATAGGAATCTCGTCCTCCATTCCTCGAGATAAATGCAACAGCCCTAATAGAAATAAGAGGATTGTGATGCGGCCTCGTGAGGAGAGGGTTCCCCCTTTAGAGAAGAGCCCAAAACTTAACTCAGCCTGCCAGAGTATGAGCCAGCAATAGAGAGATAACCCAAAAAAGATACGCCTTACCTGTGGCTGACCATCTGTGGAAGACTCTACCTAGAACAGAAGTCAAGCCAGCAATAGACCTTCCTTTCTCCTCCTTGAAGACCACCACTGCCTCAGCCATAGATCAAGCCCTTATCATGTGTCCAAATGAGGGAGAAGGCTCCCCTATTTATATAATACGATGGAAGATGACTAGACGTGTCTCTTGGGCTAATTGAGTCGACATAATGTGAGGGGCCTAGCTTGAAAAATTATGCATGAGAGCATAAAATTAAAAAACCACTTATGTTTGTCCAAATGAGACAAAATTTATATCGATTATGGTCCTCTCGAAGAGAGGAGTTTAATGTTGTAATTATCTTCCCAATTGGAGCTATCCAAAAATGGAATTTTTCCCTAGTTTCAATTTTAACACTTTGAAATCAAAGAGGCGGCTACAAGTCCTTGGAGTTGATTGGCTCTACAAAATTTTGAAAGATGTAAGCCTTGAAGATGCAGAGTTCTATTTCTTCTAGATATTTTCTTCCCTCTTGAAGTAATTTTGCGTTCCTTAAGAACTTGATGCAATTTTTTCCAAAAGAATTCAGTGTTTCAAAGATCGTTGTTTCCCTATTTCTGTTATTTTGTGGGTATTTTCTCTTGTTTCTCAGCAAAGGAGGTGGCCATAACCACCATTTAATCTACCTGTTAAGAGTTTCTTGGGAAGATCTTCATGTAAATTCACAGGACAAATGTATGGATTATTTTTACATATATCTAAAGACAAGAATAGGTTATTTACGATTTGGGTCATATCAATATGTATTTTGGACTAAAATCGTACCTGAGCCAGCTTTAGGTTTGCTCTCATTAGTTTGGCGTTAAGACAAATCATCACATCCCAAAAGATGAAAGGGTTTGCTGAACCAGAAACATGAAACACTTATCTTTTAGATGAGGTTCATTGTAGATATTATTTCCCATTCTGGGATTCTCATAGATCTATTTGAAGCTTTAACTTCGTTACATTGCAAGGTTCTCTTTATTCATGAACTGACTTTAAATGAAAAGTGTAATAGCAACACCGAGGCTTGTTATGCAATTGCACAAGCCTGATGATGACCCCATACACACATGTACATTACATGAATCTACGCACATATTGCAACTCCTTATGGAGGAGCTCCACCTAATCTTCTAAGAGACGCTATATAGTATGACGTAATCTTTCTTTGTGGGTTCTATCCATATTTTTAGCAATTTTGGCCTAGGATCTTTGCTCTAGAAGGTAAAATTCCCTAGAGTTGGCCACTAAGACACCCAAAAATGCTTACCTATCCCCTCTAGATGTATATGGAGCTACAATAATCCTATTGAGTCCTCAAGAAGGGCCCTATAAGATATGCATTACCTTGGCCCCACCTTCTAGTCCGACCAATTACCTGAACTTTATCTTCGCTCAGGATTTCCAAGTGTTGTCTTTCCATGTGAATGCACCACTTGACCGTGATGTGTTCTACAGAATGTGGTTACCTGCAAGGTCGTGTAATCCATGCAGGGTGACTCAATTCTATTTGTGACCTATAAAATTAAAATCCCTTCTCACTTCTCCATTTAAAAGAGGATCATTACAAGGGTCTGAGACATCAAAACTGAATACTTGAAGGTTTATTAGGAAATAAGGTTTCTTTTGGGTTTGGTAATAGAGGAAGTGTATAAAAAAAACCATTTGTACAGGTTGTTAGTTCAACATTAACCTATTGCGCATCAATTTGTGGATGTCTATTAAGCTTTATCCTCCCTAATTAAATCAAATAGAGATGCATTTATATTTGGATTGAATTTGTAACAATGTTGTAAAAAAAATATACTTTGTATCATATATTGGGTAGGCTGGAGCTTTGTTGGACATGAAAGTTAGACTGCACAATATGTGTATTGATTCATCTGGACAGCTGAAACACTGTTATTTCAACTCCAACAAGGTTATTTCAAAATCTGAAACAAACAGGGGACCTATTCTATGATTTCCAGCCAAAATACCAAAATATTTTTCTATGATGCCAAAAACAGAGAATAGCAGTGTTACTTGCATACCAAGCAGCACAACCATGCTTGCCAACAAAAGAGACTAAAACATGAAAACAAATTGGTTAAACTAGCGTTAACAAAGTAACCGCAAAACATAATGTTGAACTTATTTTCCCTTCTTATTAGCTTGCATGTGTTTTACAGCAGACCCTGCACTTTCAACAATAAACAATACTTCATTTTATGGCTAACCTGAACGTATTCACTTGGTATTAGATGAATTGGAGAAAGCTCATTAACAAGCTAATTTCCCCATAACTAACATACTTCAAAAACATGATTGGTATGTGCATTGTTCCTAGTTGAATTCTAAGTGGAGGCATTGCTGGTATTTTGAGTTTGTATACTGTATTTCAGTTGGTGAAATGTGGGAGTATTTCCTTCTAAGCATTTGTAATTTGGACAAAACTTGTTTAACTAGGTAAGACATGCCTGGCTGTGAGATTTCTTAAACATTTCAACACACAAAAATAGGGGTGTTATCTTGGAAATTAAAAAATGGCATGGAATCTGAAGTTGTCCATCACCATGCCCTCATTGCCTATGAATAGTGTGTTTTATTAATTGAAACTAGACTTCCTTTATACTGCAGAACACTGCAACAACATTTTTATATACTTTATTGTAATTGGTGATGTTTGGAAGTATTTCCTTCCTGCACAAAAAGGTGAATTATTGTAAGTCCACAAGATCTAGTCTTGGTTAATGAGGTCACTATATTTACCTTTAAACTTTTATATATTATACTTTTCTTATTATTTGAATGTAAAAAGTTATTAATACCATTCGTGAGAGGTTCATTTTTCCCCTGTTCCTGGGTCTTTACAGAGCATTATGATTGAATGGTGTATTCTTGATTCTTAGTGTGTAGACACATGTCAGATATTTGACAAGGGGTAATGTAGAGCGTAAAATTTATTGTGACATAGATAGAAAATTTGATCCATCCTCTAAAGCACATAATTCAAGGTTGTAACTATCTCATAGAGTTTGGATTCTAGAATAAAAAAAGAGAAACGTTTAGCGGGATTTCAGTTTCTGCAAGCTCCTTGGAATGTTGTTTCTTATATTTGAGTGCAACGAACAACTAATTGAAAACGTGGGTTTAAATAGATGGCCAACATAAAGTTGGAATCAACTTTTCTAGTTTGTTCTAGCTTTCAATTTCCTCACATATTAGAAGTTGGATTTAAACTACAAGGGAATGCTAGAAGCATTGATTCAATAGGTTATGTTCTTCAGAGTTCAATCTTGTACATCATAGCTGCTTCCTATTGTATTGAAAAAGTGAGTTGATCATCATGGCATATTAAAGAAGCCTAGTGTATAACCGGAGGCAATGCATGATGTCAAGAACTCTATTATGAAATCTTAGGGTTGCCTTCAATTAATATTTTTCATGTGTTTCTGAGTGCAAATCCAATAGGGAGTAGACACCCTACCTAGCTAGAGAAAGCTTAAGTCTGCATTGGTTGCTTAGTATGTGTATCCAATGCCATATATATAGCTCTCTCCTAACATGAGCATCAAAACCTCTGATAGATTATGGGCCATTTTTCAGTTGAATTCTCTATGAGTGGATTGTGTTGGTTGTAAACTCTAGGTAGTGTGATAGGCCTTCCCAAAGTTTCCTATACATTTAGGTGGATTTCATTGAGAATATGAATGAACCATGTACGTGAAGGAGATCTTAGTGGGTCGGTACTACAAATTGGACCCAAAACAACATTGAGTATTCAATTATGATCCAACTTGAGAGATCCTGACCGACACTGCAACTCAAGAAGGCATCCTCCATCATCTTTTCCTTTCAAGTCTTAATAAGTCACACAAAGTCTTGACCATCCTATGATTGTGCAGATTATCTTTATCTTTTAAAAACTGATTGGATGAATGTCTTCCATCCATAAACTTGGAATTTGAAGGAGTCTATGGTTGTCTATTTAGACTTTCTTCATTGCTATTTGAAACTTTGAAAATGTTAAAATTGGACAAATGCAATGTTTCCCAGTAAATAAATATGTGTGAAATGGTTGTCTAACAACAACTTAAAGAATAAAAAATGGGAGTTATTTATTTTTTGAATTGTCAGGAAGGAGGAGAATAGTTGTGTAGATGATAAAAACAACTGAAGAGCTAATGGAATTCATGCAGATCAATTCCTGAATTCAATAATAGCAGTGCATGTTGTTTGATGAGTTATTTTTTACAAGATTTATTTATGAAATTATTCAAATAGTGGAAGGAATGCAATGATTTGCAAGGAATGTCCAAAGTTTCTTCTAGGATTATTTTTTTTCCATGGAGAAAATTATTTTTATTTTATTTTATTTTTTATTTGAAAAGAACCAGAAATACAATCTTCAAGTGCACAATGCACAGTGAAAATATAGTGTTTCATCACTAACTGTCTACTTTATTTTAGTTTACTTGTTCATATGCCCTAGAAAAAAGTATGACTCTTCTGCTAAAGGGAGATCATTGCCAGCGTCCATGACTTAACTTCAGTTCACTATTCAACTTTACTTAAAACATATGACTAGTCTAATAATAGTGCTACCACAGTGGTTATACTTAGAGGTATTTTGAGAAGGGAAGGAAAGTAGGCAATAATTTCTTGGAAGAGATCTTGTAAAGAAATCTGAAAGGCTATGTTAATGACTTCATCTCATTTTGTGATAAAAAACAAATAGTTGGAAGACAATCAAATATCTATCACTTCTTTTCATCCCAAGGAAATAAATACTAAATGGAATTATACAAACATAAGTGTGTCTTTGGAAATTTCTCAAAGCCCAAAGGTCTTGCAAGACATTAGGGTGCAGACCTCCTCCACACAAAATGTTGGTGTGTGAGAATAAATATTTACTTTATTATTCAAATTTCAAGCATTTATTCTCCTCACACACTATAAAACACTACATATCACATTTATGAAATTTCATATTGGTTAGGTGGTTTTACCACATATCCCCTAACTACAACATCTAACATTACTTTGGTTGCATATTAAAAATAGAATGCAGCAATGTATTAATGACTCCTGACCACTAATAACTGCCCCTAGCTACAACATCTAAGATTACATTGGTCACATATTAAAAATAAAATGTGGCAAAATATTAATGACTCCTGAACAATACTTATAGAGTGTTTCCACTGTAACAAGCCTAGTTGCCATGGATTTTGGTGTGTGTGTGTGTGTGTGTGTTTGTATTTGATTTATGGAAATGACAGTAATGGTGTGTGGTATTCAAGATACATATTTACTTGCAACTTAAGAAATCAGCCATATACTGAATTGTCTAGTCTTATGAGGGTAGTCTATATCCTATTCATGATGAGGAAAGCCTACCAAGCGTTTGGGATCAGAATCCACTTTTGATAATTTTCAATTGTATCCTTGTATTAGTTTCGTTGCTTCCAAATTGTCACTTAAGAAAGCATATTGTCAACATTAAGACTTTGTTGACTATGCATCGTAGCATTTCAGATAATTTTCAATTGCTTCCTTGTATTAGAATATTTGCTTATGAATATTGACAACAATACAAATTTCTTGATTATGCAATGGTGTATAAATTGTCCATGAGGAGCAGAGCTGACAACACCATTAAAGACCTCCATTCAATCCTTTATGGAAAAGGTGTAAAGGTGAGTGAAAAAAATTAATCATTTTCGACCTTTTTATGGAATTTAACATTGTTCTCTAATTTTTATAATGCATATGTATTTTTCAGCCAAGTTCTTGTAACCTCTGGGAAGTATGAAAGTTGTTTAGTTTTGTGGATGTATTCTTCAGCGTTGAGGCATCATATATTGCTTATTCAATAATTGACATTTTTTGTGGGTAGTTTTTATTGCTTGATATTTTTATTTTCTTTTGATTCTCTTGTTGTCTATGTTATTATAGTGTCTTAGAGCTTCCTTTACATGCCATAATTTTGAGAAATTTTCTTCTACTTTATATTCCTTGAGCTAAATTTCACTACTTATTACCTGCTTGTTCTTTCTGTTGCATTGATCTGGCTTTCTTTAGTAGTTTTAGAGTGTTTATCTATTTATATTCACAATTACACAACTTTTATGTTGTTATTTTTTTCCCTAAGAAGAGTCCAAGATTAAGGGAGTTAGCTGAGCTCTCTATTTTCAAGATGGCTATTTTGTCTATAATTTTTATGGCCCGAATTGGTAACTACTAAAATTCTTGAATGGTAGGAGATTTAAATATTTTCTTTGAAACAAGATGTGGTAATGCATATGTATTTGATTTTCTTGATGTATTGAGACATCCTATGCTATACCATTTTGTGCTTGAAGTGGTTGATGTTATTTATAGTGAGTTTTCCAACGCTTTTTCACTTGAATTCTATAACCTTCTACTTCATAATTAGATGTATCTGTCATGTGCATTGTTTCTCTTACTCTACAAGGTTTTCATGTGGTGCAAGAAGATATTTCCAAGTAATTGAAACCATTTTTCCCCAATGACACATCAAAATATTCTTATTTATAAATTTAGGATATTCTCTTACACATTTTTTTACATCTACGACACTCCAATTCTCCAATTGGGCATAGGTGAATATTTTTGTAACTCCCATCTTACTTATGCACGCAACACTCTCATGAACACACAAATACCACGTTATATTTTATGATCTATTTAATTACATGAACTGGACCAGTGATCGAAATGGTTAACCTCAAAAATGTGAATCGAATTGGAACTAGATAAAAACTGGATCAAAAAACTGGTTGACCAAAAAATACATAAATTATTCAAATTTAGGAAAAAAACATGTATATTAATGTGCATCCATATGACTCACAACCATTATACAAAAATATTTCCATTTAACCTGAGCTTTCCTGGACACAAATTTGGAGGTTTCCCAACATGAAATTCCTAAAGAATATGTTGTCCTTAAGCCTAGTGTGCACCATATCATAGTTAAAATCTAAAGTCTTTGGCAACCTTAAACCTGACACTAGTCTAAGAATCCAATACCATACTAAGAGCATATTTATGCTTAAGAGAGTTTACCATGCATTTACAACCACATTTTTTCTCCATGGCGAAAGTAGTTACGTGTCTCATAACTCTGTCTGAAGGAAAAATGTCCATATCATACAACAGAGGCAAGGTTAACATGCTTGTTCTGTAGCTGGAAGTATTGTTATGACATTGTTCCCAACTTTAAGCCCTTTTTTGAAGGACTTCAAAAGGATGTAAAAGTGATTTAGTGTGTTAGAATGTTGAATTCTAGGTATTCTTGTCAGATTATTTGCCCAGCATACTCCTACTAAATTGAAAAGGGTTTTTTTCTATTTATTGTTTAGGCCAGATATTGTAATAGCAGCACTAGTGCAACGATGCTAAAAGGTCACTTTATTGTTAATTTGACCATGAATGTCTCTTTTACAAAGAAATATTTCTTAGCTCTGTTTATGTTAGTGGCTCGCTAATAAATTTTCTACAGTATCTTCTTTATAGGGTGCTAGCTCAATGGAAGAGCACCTGCTTTACAAGCAGGAGGTCGGTGGTTCGATTCCATCGTGCCCTGATATTCATAGGGAATGAAGGTGATCAGTTTTTGGTGATGGATGCTCTTTTGACCATCACCATTGAGCTTATGGTAACATTTTTCAACCCTCACCAAAATATGAAATGGTGACAATCAACGAATGCCACAATATATATGCATCAATAGTGACGATCATAAAAGGTTTGTTACCATAAATCCTTTTTGTTGATATGAAATGGTGAGGGTCATTGTTTGTCATTATAGTCATTATTCGTGATGGACCTTGATGTCACCAATTTGCTTATCATGACATTTTTTGACCCTCACCAAATATGAAATGGTGACAGCCAACGAACGTCGCCATATATATGCACCAATAGTGATGGCCATGAAAGGTCCATCACCAAAAATCATTGTTGTTCATATGAAATGGTGATGGTCACTACCCGTCATTATAATAAATATTCATGATGGATCTTGAATGTCACCACAACACATACTTTCAGTGACGCCACCTTTGGTGACGTTCAGGTTTTTGGTGACGGAGGATATTGTCCATCACCATTGCTCATATGAAATGGTGACGGTCACTATCTGTCATTATAAACAATTATTGGTGACAGACCTTGAATGTCACCACAACACCTTTAATTTCGACGACACCACCTTTGGTGATGTTTATTTTTTGGTGACAAAGGCTTGTTTGACCCTCACCAATGAGCTTATGGTGATATTTTTCGCCCCTCATCAATGTCCTTTTTTCTTGTAGTGTGATACACTGGCACCCTATTGGTCAAATTTTGCTGAGGCATATGATGACTTTGAAAAATGGGTTGTGGTACGTTCTGAGTAGAACCATACATGTAACCAGGGTTTTGATTGTTGCTGCCTAGGTAAATTTGGGTCACTGACCCAATTAGTCCATCTGTAGAGTTTGACGCGCCTGGAAATTCTTAATAAGTTTGAAGGCGCAGGGCATTTGGCAGGATATTGTAAATATATCTTGACTGCGTATAAATCAACTCAAGTTGTTGGGCTTTGTTAATGGCGTCCTCTTTGGATATGGGCCATTGTTGTGCCACATCCTTTGAAATATCTGCAATGAGAGTTTTCATGAACAAATCTGAAAGTACCCGATCGTCGAGTTTAGCTTTGCATAAACTATGACGCTGCCTCCATTCGTGGAGATGGTTCGAGATATGGATGGCGGTGGTTTGTCTAAAATGTGTCAGTAAATCCATTCCGGAATCATGGTGAATGGGTAACTGAAAATATGTTAGGAATGCAATGGCGAGGGCGCAAAAGGTTCCATGTGAAGCAAAGGGTTGCTCCATGTACCATTTCACTACTTCTCCTATCAGAGTGCATTGAAATAGTCTCAATCGAATAGTGTCGTCAATGATATTGTTCGATGAGCACCACAGGTGGAAGGTCATGACATGGTTACATGGGTCTTCCACTTGCTTTCCTTCGAACTTTGGAATATCTGAAGGGAGCTTCATGGGCATGGGAGTCCATGTAGGGTTGTTTTCAATGGGGTCATTCGTTATTTTGGTTAAATCAGGTAGATTCAACAAAGCTAAGAAAGGTGATTGTGAGGTTGAAGCCATTGCAAATTGTGAAGACAAAAATTTCTGGATAGGAAGAGGGTTTTTCTGCGACGTACCCTATTGTGTATTTGACTGGCTTCCCAAATGGGTCACACTCCTCTGCCCTCTAGGGTTCGTGGGAGGAGTGGTATGTGGTGTGGTGTTGGGAGACCGACCAGGGTTCCCAACTAAGGATGCCCCAATAAAGGACAAACCAATAATGGTGGCAACGTTCCGTCTTTGACGCCTGAATGACGAAAGACCTGGAACCACTCCTGGTAATGGGGGGAGGTCCAAAAGACGCCTATATCGACGAGGTCCCGTTGAGTCTGTTCTGGTGTCGACTAGGTCTGGTTTTGGAAAAATTTGAGAGGATAGAGTTTATGATCAAAGAAAAATTTTGATCGCATACATAAAACAAAGCGAAAATAAAATAATTTTTCCCTTTAAATTAATTCTATGTGATCAAGCAATCAAAAATATGGTTTTTTTTTGTGTGCGTATGATACTTAAATTCTAGAAGACCTTTTCATCCTCACACACTCAAATGTAATTGGGCCTTGAGAATATATCTTGTGAGTGCTGGCACAACGTCCCGTAAGAGCTAGCAACGCCCCTAGTCAGTTGAAGAAAATCCACCAAGGTAAGGGTAAAGGATCTAGTGCATGCCTGCACCATCACCTATATGGAAAGGATGCCCTAGATTTGGCCACTATGTACCACCATCCCACATGAGTGTTCGATTCTTGGGCTTCTTGGTAAGTCAGCTAACAATACCGAGTATCATCTGGGTCAGGTAGCCCCAACTGATACTGCACGCACTGCGCCTAAGCCTAACCCCTTCTAAAACGGGTCTCTGTTGCACTCGGGTTTTCTTTTCCGTGGGCAGATAGGTGGATTTAAAGCTCCCTAAATAATAAACTTATATGTTTCAAGATGAAGAATGATCAAGGTGGATTATTGGATTCCTACCCCCTTGATCCTAACTTAAACTATAAATTCTTTTGTGGCCCCTGTGGGGAGAATTTAGTGAGTTTGGTAAAGTTAGTTTTAGGTGTCTTTGCTTTTCTTAGTGGGTGGATGTGTGTGAGAAAAAAGTGGACAAGCACATAGTTTTAATGTGTGGATATGCGATGATCCTTTTCAAAATCCCCTATTAAACTATGTTGTATTATTCCTTGCTGAAAAGAAAAACATGTGCGGATATGGACCACTTTCTATTTTTCCTAGTTAATCTATGTGATCAACTAAAGGG
The DNA here is from genome assembly GCA_034641835.2 of Pinus albicaulis. Taxonomy (NCBI): domain Eukaryota; kingdom Viridiplantae; phylum Streptophyta; class Pinopsida; order Pinales; family Pinaceae; genus Pinus; species Pinus albicaulis. The sequence continues at coordinate 275,317,157 of CM076573.1, forward strand.
AGATGGTGAGATGTGAATAGAGAGTGTTCATATGCTTTCCTAGGATCACCAAAGGGTTCAAAGGAAATAGAGATTACTTTCTCTTCTATCGATAATCCAATCCTGGTCCCAAAATCCTAGTGCAAAAATTGAACTAAGCTAATAACTTTTACACTAGAAAAAAGAAACTGGCTAAGCATGCATGGACTTGGGCCACTTACTTTGGTTATTTATCTAGGTGTGTTAGTACCTAAATTTTCAAATAATAAATTTTTTTCGGAATGCAAGTTAATTCCCCCCCTACTTAAACTATGTGTGAATTTTGCAAAAATCAACTTGAAATAAAACTAGCACTAAGCCTACAAAAAACAACTAAGAGTGAGCTTTAGCAAGCTGCGAGGTACCTCAACCACTTTTTGTAGATGTATTATGGGATTCCAAGCACTTTACAAGCAAGAAAATATAGAAATGTGGGAGAAATTTCTCATTCTGTGTTTTTCACGCAAAAGGCAACAGGCACAATGTCTGCGCGCGGGTCAACTTTGAACGCGCACCCTGGGCACATCTGTGGGAGGGAAAAATGCACTAATTCCTGCAAAAGGAATTTTTTGGAGTTATTATGCTTCAATCTGTCACTTGGGATGAACTAGGGACTACGAGAGAAAAAGGGGGGAATTTAGCTCCAATCCACAGCACAGACAGGGGTCTCTGCAAAAAGGCACAACCACATAAACTTGGAAATAAACGTTAGTGGAGTCACCAATCTTGTGTTAGTGTGTTTGGTGCATGCATGTACGAAATCACACCAACTTAAGGGGTGTGGTTAACCCTCTTAAGTTATTGGTCATAAGCAGAAAAATAAGTGGAGTCAAGCAAGTTAGTGGAACATGCTATAATCATAAACATACTAGATCGAGAAATAACATGCATGTATAAACTAAAACTAAAACAAATAAAACAAAAGCTCTGAATAGAGTTAAACAACTGCAATAATCCAAACGGTGGCTCTTTCAGCCCCACTTATTGAGTGCTAGTAGGAAATGAGGATGAAACTTTAACCCTCTTGCCAAAGGGCCCTTAGAACTTGGGTTCTAAGTCCCGATGCAAGAATTTCTTTACCTCTAAGCTTACTTCGGTGCAAAGTCTCCCTCTCTCTACTGTGGTGGACTGAACTTGTTGGATGGCCAACAATTGAGTCCCCTCTATCTCAGCTCTGGATCACACACTACTGGTATTTCTTGGGGAAATTCTGGCCAGCATAACAATGTGCTCTCAAGTTTTTCATCTCTTAGTGGCCTTATATAGGAGAATTCAAATCCTCCTTCCCTCTCTTGGTACATTGTGGATGGTGACCCAAGAGAGGGGAATGATTCCATTGTGTGCCACAAATATTCCATTGTGTGTTCCCTTGATGTCTAAGGAGGCTTTGGTGGTTGTCCTTAGGCAGCTTCAAGTGTGAAATCATTGTCGTGGAGTGTGCTTTTTTGTGTTCATGGAAAGTGACTTCTGCCACTCCTAGGATTGTATGCATTTCAGGTCAAAAGGCATGCAAAGGCGCTATTCTTGAAGGATTATGCACACAAAAGCATTTATGACTTGTTCAAATTTGATTTTTCCTCAGAACTTAGAGATTTTTAAATACTTACCATATTCTCTAATGTTTCTCATCCCTGTAAATCCTTCTTCTTGACATTAAATAATGGCGTCTTTGCTTGTACGATTTTCTAGTGTTAACACACCCTATCATCAAAAAATACTAGTACAAAAATTCTAAGGAAGGTTTTGAAAATGGAATTCATCAACCCTTGAAATGTAGAAGGTGCATTGGTAAGGCCAAAAGGAATGACCAAAAATTCATAATGACCCTTAGGATTTCAAAAAAAAAAAATTTAGAATATCTTCAGTCTTCATTCTAATTTGATGATATCCTGAACGAAGATCCAACTTGGTAAAATAAATTTCTCCATGTAATTCATCCAATAATTCATCAATCACATGAACGGTAAATTTATATTTAATAGTGAACTTATTGAGCTCCCTATAATCCGGACACATGCGCCATGATCCATCCTTCTTATGCACCAAGACTACTGGAGCAGAGAAATAACTTTGACTAGGTTGAATTATACCATCCTCTAACATTTCTGCAATCATACGTTCAATTTCGCTCTTTTGGACATAAGGATATTTGTAAGGCCTGATGTTTGGAGGAACACTTCCTGGAATCAAATGAATAGCATGATCATGATCACAATAGGTGGGAGTCCTTTGGGAGTTTCAAACACCTTGGAAAGATTGTCCAAGACTTTTTGGAGATCTCAAGAAATAGATGATTTTGATGTTGAAATTTCTAGTGAGCATAATTGTGCAATTACACCTCATTGTTCTTTCTTTAGAAGATTTGTCATGACATTAGAGCTTATTATCTTTCCTAGCTTCCCTGCGAGACCCCTTAATTCGATTTCCTTTCCTTCCGAAAAAAATTTCAAGAAAATTTCTTGAAAATTAAAATCTACCGTCCCCTAAGATTGTAACCATTGTACTCCTAGTACCACATCAGCACCTCCCATTGGAATGGAAAGCATTGGACTATTAAATACATATCCCCCCATGTTCAGCTTGATATTATGGCATTTTCTAGAGAAATTTATAGTTCCTCCATTTGCAACCATCACTTGACATTCTGTTGTTGGGTATAGGAAACAATTCAATTCCTTGGCTACCTTACAATG